>CM061920.1:22375174-22429606 GCA_031002005.1 Vandiemenella viatica | reverse complement strand
GCGAGGTCGATTAGTATGGGGGCCTCACGATGTCTCACCAGAAAGGGGGGGGGGTTCCGAAATTCCGGAAAAACACCTCACGTGATTAATGGACGCCCCCTTAACTACCTTCTAGGATTTGTGACCAATAGTGGTATATGTATTATTGCAATATTTGTTTGTTTCCACCACCACCCCACCGCTCAAACCGGATAATCTTTTTACGGCTTAACAGTTGGTCCAGCTAATTTCATGTAGAGCTTTAGACTCAATTACATTCAATCTGCGATTTGGACCATTAGGCTGAAAATAGTTCTAGAAGATAATGTCCATATGACAGTTTACATTTTCTAAAGATTTTATGAAAATATTGGAATAGTGTGAACTTCATGTTAACCTCAATTCCTCTTATGTTCACAGAATATAAGTTTGTCTACGCAGAGAATTAAGCCTTCCTTGCAGAATCTACGAAACATGGTATTTCTCTTTTCAGAGTAACAAGAGCAACTAACGCTCTAATATTTTCTTTTCTTGACCGTCTCTACATGTTTATGAACTAGAATAAATAGATAAAAATGAGAACCCACTTGTTTATACTTTTTTCGATACAAATGCATATTTTCTAGGTCTTTACAATAATATCGCCATGAATCGTCGAATAAAATCTTCTCCGTCCGGGCATCCAGGTTTGGGTTTTCCATGGTTTCCCAAATCACTCCAGGCAAATGCCGGGATGCTTCCTTCAAAAGGCCATGGCCGAATTCCTTACCATACTTTCCCGTCTCTAAAGACCTCGCTGTTAAAGAGACGTTAAATAGATAAAAAAAAATATTGGAGGACATCAGATCTCCACAGTACACACAAATGATGAGTGCTTGTTCTATCGTTTTATCCAGGAGAGCTCTATTTCGGCTGTTGGATTATTGGATCTGCGTGAGAGAAGAAATTTTATTTAAAAGTAGACCATAAAGGTGATTTAAATGTGACTTCTAGTTGTCTGTCTGCAGCCTGTACAAAGATTATAACATTTTAACAACATTACGAGTTAAGGATTATGTTCAGTATTTTATTACAGTTGCTATGAATCATACTAAAGTACTCGTATTTGTGTATGATATCAGCTTATCAAATTTTAGCTAGACGTTTGTGTGTCTAGCTGGAATACAAGACCTCAAGATTGTTGTAGTCGATATGCAGCTAGACAATCACGTTTAAAATTCTTATAGCTGGATTTTTATCAACTAAATTATTTTTTATTTATTAAATCAGGTTCTTGTAAAAATGGTGCTAACAATAATGTTTCTTCGATTAACTTACATTGATAATGCTCCAATTTTGCATACAATGATTTTTCCTACTGCAAGTTTTCATAAACCTAATTGTACTTTCATGAATCCACTATGTAAAGAATATTTGAACTTCAAAATTGTTCCTTACAATGTGGGGAACATAAAACTGTTAAAAAAAACTTTTTAAAATCTGTTGATTAAATTGTCTTAAGACCATTTTGTGCATTACAATGTGTTACAATAGAATTTTCAATTTATTTAATTTGAATTCCCATTAAATAAATTATTTTGTTTTATCAATTTGGACACATCTTAATCTAGCTGGTGGAAGTGAAAAGAATGTTACTATTTGCTTTTACTGTAACTGTATTTACTGTAACCATAGAAACAAGGCGATGTGATGTAATCTGTATCGCCTGTGGTAGTGACACCTCTGAGAGATGTGTTGCCGCGCGCGAGTCATTGTCTGCACTGATTGACATCACAAGGCGACAAGAAATGTCGTTCCCATCGCTTAGGCCGAGTGTGGTGGAGAGAGCTATGTGACGTAACGCCGACAATTTGCAGTTAATTGCAGGGAGGAGGCGCGGCCGTACGCACCGGCGGTACTAAAACACAGATTAACAGCGGAAGCGCGACGACTCTCGTACAGGTAACGCGGTGTCAATGTGGCCATCAACAAGCGACAACCAGGCGGCAGCTTCAAGTTGCAAACCGAGAGAGTGGAGGACGCGGGCGCTAATCCTCTTCCGGCCATCCAGATTCAGGCTTACCTTGGTTTTCAGAAATCATTCTAGACTCATGCAGTACAATTAGTCCAGTCATTTAAGCTTAAATTAGGTAAGAATCTCGGAATTCGAGATACCCAGCTGTAAGTCTGTAAATACTTGTATATTGACACCCTAAAAGTTGTCTCAAAACCTACATATGTTTGGGTGTACGCAAATATTAAATTTCAAGGTCAAAGGTCACAAAAATCGTTTTTTTTGCGCTTTTTTGTAAATATCTCATTTCCTATGGGTTTTTTGCTATTTGTATTTATTATCAATATTGTAGAATACAAAATTCTCTACAAATTTTGTCCAAAAATGTTTTTTATACGGTGAACCGTTTTCGAGATAGAGGGCGGAGAGCGCGCGGTCACAGCATCACTTCAGGTCAACCGGTGCCTCCGGTCGAAACGCGCCATATATAGTTGATGAACTATCGATAAATCAATGATTATAAATATTTGTCAATTTTTATTGACTATTATATTATATTTTATCATTTTCTTCATGCATTAAATCTATATCTATTCAATAATACTGATAACCGTTTCCTAAAATTAAAAAATAATTAAGGGAAAAACTTAAATCATAATATAATTATATTCCTATTTACACTAATGATATTTTAAATAGAAAATAATTAAGTGCATCTTCTTTAAAATCTGTAAATTTTAAAATCCTTCCACTACGTCAAAAATTATACTTGGGAATTATACGGGCCCTATTATACACTACGGACCTTTCTATTTATAGCCAGTAGGGACAGATGTTCAATTGTATTGTATAGTTACGACCATCTTCTCTTTCCGTTTGAATCTTATCTTGGTAACTACGGACGTACAATTTCAAGAAGTATGGCTGATTTGTGTTTTCTATGAAATAAGTCAAATTCGGGAGGTGAATCGCTTATTGAAGTAGTGCGCGGTATGAAATCTCTACGAACTGCAAGTGTCGAACGAAACGACGAAAAAATTGATTATTTAAAATCAGTAACCTCTGTTGAAGTGCATGAAAAGTGCCCAAGTGTTTACATTAGTAAAAACTGTATCCAAGCAGCAAAACAGAAACAAGAAGAAGGAGAAACTATAACTTCTCCATTAGTACTCCGTAAAAAACGAGGTGAAGTGTTTGATTTTAAGAATCAATGTTTATTTTGTGGCGAAGTTGCTGATGAGGCTGCAGAGTAAAAGAAAAGAGAAAAATACAGGCGGAAGATAAAAAATATGAGTACTCGAGTTCAAAGATACTGTTATCAAAAATGCAGAAGAATGTGGGGATGATTTCTGTTCAGTCTGCCAGTAAGGCCCCTGCCAGGCAGCCTCACACACAACGCGCCTGCACGCCGGGATACATATACGGCGCAGAGGCATCAAAACAAACCAGTAAAATAAATAGAATCATCTAGAGGCTAAGTGGGACCTTTTCTTACAGAGGTCGCCGTACTACCACACAACGGAATTCCTGCGCCAGGCCCCCTATATAAGCGTAGCCGACAGCTCCACCGACAGTTCCAGTTCCAGTTCAGTTCCCAATTTGAGGATGGACGAAGAGGAAAGCGCTCGCCGCGCTGCCGCGCCAGGCGGGTCGAGTGCCTCAGTGCACTCGGCTTTGCCGGTGGCAGCTACGGCCCCATCGACGACCCGGCTAACGGAAACGGACTTAGACACGGCGACAAACTGTACGGCAGCCACCACTTCGACGACCTGGCAACGCGCACGGGACTTGGCCATGGACAAGGACGGATCTATACTGGAGACGAGCACGCAACTCCCATTCAAGAAGAGAACGGCCGCCGACGGATCTGTAAGGATTAATCTGATGACGACCAGGCCTGCCTACGGACCAGCAGATGCTCGTCATCCCAAGAGACGTACTTCTCCGCCCGTAACGGGGGAAAGCAAAGTTACCGAGGAACGAACAGTGCACTAGTGGTACAAAACTCAGCGTGCCTGTTCAGCAACTGTCCAAATGCTACTGCTGGCAAGGTGAAGAAGGCAAAGAAAAAGAAGAAGGAGATGACTGCCCACTCGGCTGCAATATATCCTTTTCAACCACCGACTACACCAACGTCGTCAGACTTCAAAAAAGTAACTCTCACAAAACAATCGAATACTGCAGCCAGCGTGGAAGAAAGACGCAAGAAGAAGCAAGTCAACCAGTCAAATGAAGAGGGCTTCATCATCCCACGACGTACAGCTAAGCCGCCCCCGCGTTGGACCCACAGCTGGTGATGGACACCAGCAATCGCTTCCAACTCTGGACGACTCGGCGCAGCCAGCAGCGAAAAGATCATCACACATCCCACCGATAGTGGTACAGTTTGAAGATAACTACAAGTCACTGCACGACAGAGTAGACGCCAACACCACGGACCCATTCACCGCCAAACCTGCAGGAGGCGACAAAATTAAATTCACCTTTACTACAGAAGCTGACTATGTAAGAGTAACTGAAATGCTGACGGATGCCAATATACCATATTACACCTTCGCAACAGGTGCAGCACCACTCCTGAAGGCTGTATTCAGAGGAATTCCTCGGTCATTCCCAACGGCCGAACTCAAGGAGGAACTGATGGAGAAGGGATTCAACATCCAAAGTGTCCATCAGCCCCGCAGACCGGGAACTAACGTAGCAATGCCACTATTCCTAGTGGTACTGCCGGATTGCCCGGAAAACAAATCCATTTTTGAAGTAGACTCTATCAGCCATCTCAAGGTCACAGTAGAGAAACTACGCTCGTCGCCCGGACCAGCACAGTGTTACAACTGCCAAACGTTTGGGCACGTAGCAAAGAACTGCAAGATGCCACCCGTCTGTGTGAAATGTGCAGGATGCCACGATTCCAACCAGTGCACGGCACAGAAAGGAAAGGACACAGCAAAATGCTACAATTGCGGCGGCGGTCACGTAGCAAGCTACAAAGGCTGCCCAGCGTACAAAAGAGCACGTGACCGACAGAGGGGCCTCACCACAGGTGACGGTAACCAACGCCGCAAAGAAAACCAGGGGACCAGCCACCAGAACAATCCCAGCCAGGAAAAAGGAACACCGAAACCCAGAAGGAAAGGACGCCTCTCAACAGATAATAGAAAATCAGATCCCTGAAAACCAGAAGAAGAACAGACGCTCACCCAAGAGGACAGATGGACGCACATTTGCTCAAGCCTCTTACAGTAAGGCATCGGACCCAAGTCAGACTGCAATGGTGGAAGAACAACCCAACTCCTCCACATTGGGATTGACGCAGCAGCACCCGCCAACAAGCCAAGCCCACAAGGTGCAGCGGAAAATCCCACATCCCAGATCCTTGCAAAATTAACGAGTATGATGGAGACGATGATGACGCTGATCACAAGCCTCGTGGCGACCTTAAACCAGCTGCCAACCACCATCCAAGCAGCAGTAACGACAGCAATGGCTACATTCCACAGTTCCAACCAACAACAAAATGGATAGAGCACCACATATTTATACAATCTCGTTCTGCATTTGGAACGCAAAATGGAATACATAACCAGGAAATAGAATTCAGGCAGTTCATCAAGGAGCAAGGCGTTGACATCTGCATGGTATCTGAAACCCATCTTAAGCCCGGTATAAGAATAGCAGTACCCAACTACCACTGCTACAGATACGATCGCCCTAACCGCTGGAGGAGGAGTCGCCATTTACATTAGACGTGGCATCCCCCACAACCAGGTGCTACTCCCACAACGACACAGATTGAAGCCATTGGGGTCGAAATGGCCACCTCAGCTGGCAAACTCACTGTCGTCGCAGTCTACCGACCACCACGACGCCAATTACTTGAAGAAGACATCAAGAAACTAGCCGGCATAAGAGGAAGACTACTGATCGGCGGAGACCTCAACTGCAAGCACACAGACTGGAACAGTCGCGTGTGCAACAACGCCGGGAGAACAGCTGAGGAACCTCATCGAGATGTACAACATGAATGTGACGGCACCTGAAGAACCTACCCACTACCCCGCAAACGGAACCCGACCAGACATCCTGGATATATGCATCTCCAGGGGCATAACCGGATACATGGCAGCCAGTACAGTCAACAGATTGTCATCAGATCACTGCCCGTGCTGGTCGAGGTTTCAACCGGGCCCTGGAAACAGGAGACACAAGAAACCCCAGATTACAGGCGAGCAAACTGGAATGTCTATCGTCAGCTCACTTCAGACGCTTTCTCCAATCACCTCCCGGTCAGTGCGGAAGATGGTCTTAAATTCTTCACATCGACAGTGAAGGAAGCAGCGGCAGCAGCAATCCCAATACGTCGACCCAACACCCAAAATCAAGCCAACTCCCACCACAACTCCTGGCTATGATCCGACATAAAAATCGGATCATGAAGGAGTGGAAACTGACCAGGAATCGCGGCACTAAAACATTGCTAAATAGGCTGCAGAAAGAATTGAAAGTAGCACTTAATGAACATCGAAACAGAGAATGGAGGGCCCGTGTAGCCATGATCAGACTAAATGACAACTCCCCATGGACCCACACAAGATGGTTCACCAAGAAAAAGAAAAGGTTACCTCCACTGCACGGCGAGAGAGGCATAGTATACCTGCCGCATGAGAAAGCTAACGCCTTAGCAGACTGCTTTGAGAAGCATTTTGTCGCAGCAGAAGCAGACGACGAAGACGTAGTCAATATACGCAGGCGCCTACGAACCTACCAGCAAGCAGCCGCTGCAGATTTAGAACAACAAATTCCAGATATCGACATCAAGGAAGTCAAGAAAAGCCT
The DNA here is from genome assembly GCA_031002005.1 of Vandiemenella viatica. Lineage (NCBI taxonomy): Eukaryota > Metazoa > Arthropoda > Insecta > Orthoptera > Morabidae > Vandiemenella > Vandiemenella viatica. The sequence continues at coordinate 22,422,798 of CM061920.1, read as the reverse complement.
GAAGAATCTACCCCACAAAAAGGCTCCAGGGGTGGATGAAATAAACAACACACTACTGAGACAATTGCCACCAGCGGCTTGCGCTTTTCTAGCCAATATCTTCAATGACATACTGAGGAGTGGAAAATACCCGAGCTGCTGGAAACGAGCAATCGTGGCGGGCGTACACAAAGCAGGCAAGAATCCCATATTCCCACAGAACTACAGACCAATAAGTTTGCTGCCTTCAATTAGTAAAGTATTCGAAAGAATACTTTTAAAAAGGATACAACAGCTAATCACCGAAGGTGATCTAATTCCGGATCACCAAATGGGATTCCGTAAGAGCCATAGCACCACACACCAGTTAATGAGGGTAGTCGAAGAAGCCACGAAAGCATTCAACCATCGGAGCCACTGCGGACTCGTGCTACTAGACATCTCAAAAGCTTTCGATTCTGTGTGGCACACAGGACTTTTGTGCAAACTATTTGAACTTGGATTTCCGGGCTCTTACGTCAAACTTATAGAATCCTACCTGAGAGGCAGAACCTTCAGGGTACGCGTGGGAACTTCACTCTCAACATCAAGAAAAATAAACGCCGGGGTCCCACAAGGGTCCGTACTGGGACCGATACTATACTCCTTGTACACATCGGACATACCACTCACCAACAATGTCAAAATGGCCCAGTACGCTGACGACACTGCAGTGTTCACCATCAGCCGCAGTAGAGCGTTGGCTACGAGGCGACTACAAGAAGCCCTGGACAAAATCGAGGCCTGGGCGAGAAGATGGAGGATCACCATCAACTCGGACAAAACTCAGGCCATCTTACTAACCAAGCGGAGAAGACGAAGAGGTGAAGACCAGCCTCAGGTGCAGCTCCAAGGAAAGGTCATTCCATGGAGCAACACTGCGCGACACCTCGGTGTGACGCTCGACAGCAAGCTAACCTGGCGAGCTCATATCGAGGAAACCAGGCGCAAAGCTAGCGCTGCACTACAGCAGCTCTACCCATTACTTAACAGGGACAGCTCCCTGGCGCCGGACGTTGGCGTCATGATTTACTGCAGTCTGGTACGACCCATAATAGAGTACGCATGCCCTGTTTGGGGTTATGCATGCAACACTCACATCAAAAAACTACAGGTTATTCAGAACCGAGCGCTGAAAAGAGCACTGCACCTCCCAACGCGGTTTCCAACTGACGATTTACACAATGCAGCCAACATACAGACAGTACAACAACGATTTCGAGAAAGGCCAGTAGCATTTTATAAATCAACGAAAAATTCAGCGAACCCACTCATCAGGCCACTAGGCCAATACACCACCGATATAGATACATACAAAAGACCCCTCACATTAATTCTATAAATAAAATTGCCAAAAATAAGATGCACCAAACGTAAAGACAATTGAACTATCCAAATTCACATGAGGAGAAAATGTTGAAAGACAACACTCTCCAACAAAACAGCCCAAAGAAAAGGGCAACAAATGGCAACGGGCCCACCGACAGTTCCGGCCTGACCGCTGAACCAGCGTCAACTACAGAAGACCACCGGAAGTTCGCGAGAAGTAGAAGCCGTCACTCTACCCCGGATCAGGACCAGGCTAAAATTCTCGACGGTCATCTGATAACTGTCCCACATTTGTTTATGGTTTACCAGCTGTTTTGTGTACAGAGTAATAAACCTCAAGGAACCGTAAAGTGTAGTTCACTTCAATTTCGGAGAATTGGTGAAAAGTCGTATAAGTTTACAGTATGATTTGATCGCTGCTGAAGCGAAGTACCATGCTGCTTGCTTTACAAACTTTTCAAATAAATCATCATCATCATCATCGCCTCTTGAGAAACCTCGTCAAGATAATCAAGTTACAGAAGCTATGTTAGAGATTTTCAATTACATCGAAAATAATAATGATTCTCAATTAACACTAAAAGAGCTTAAAGATGTCTTGACAGGGTATGTGCCAGATGATAAAACTATCATTACAAGACTACAACAGGAGTACTTAACCGATATCGTAATTACGAAGAAAGTTGGAGTTTTCACAATCATTTCTTTCCGTGATGCACAAGCTAATATTCTATCAAAAGCTTGGTACGAAAGTAAAAAAATAGATCCTGAAGCAGAAAGGCTAAGAATTGTAGAAGCTGCAGCAGCAATTATTAGAGAAGATATCCGAACATCTATAGTTGATACTAAATCTTATCCACCTCCTAGTAAAATGTTGGATAATGTTAATCAAGAAATTCCAAAAACTTTATTACATTTCTTAGAAGAAGTCATCGTCAAAAACAGGAAAGGACAAATTGATCATTTAAAAACAAAATGTACTTCAATAAGCCATGCAATTGTGGCTGCCATACGGGAACGTTCTTTTTCATCACAGTTACTTTTGAGCCTTTCTGTATTTCTTCACAGAAGATATGGATCTAAAAGACTATTGGATATTTTATCTAGTTTGGGATTTGCAGCCTCTTATAGTAATACAGTACAGTATGAAGTTTCAGCAGTTTATCACCCACAGCCTTGTATTTTATCATCAGAGTCAGGTGCACTTGTACAATATGTTGGAGACAATGCCGATATAAATGTCCAGACTCTTGATGGTAACAATACTCTTTATGTTATGGGGATTATTAAGATAGTAACTCCAAAAAATGCTGTTCTCTACGATGAATGGATACAAAAAATGTACAACCAAACCAAAAGCGAAAGAGTTGGCAGCCATATCACATGTATCTTTACAAGTTTACGATAAACCAGTCGTACAGTAAAGTTCAAATTGAAAATCTGCATGACGGTAGAGCACTAACAGAAAAAACAATCAACGGAACTGATTCCTATATTTTCATTAACAATTCTGCAATTACATGGGCAGGTAAGTGTTGTTAAATAAATTAATTCTGAATAAAAAGTGGATAGGTTAGGAAAAAAATGATAAAATATAATATAATAGTTAATAAAAATTGACAAATATTTATAATAATTGATTTATCGATAGTTCATCAACTGTATATGGCGCGTTTTCGACCGGAGGCACCGGTTGACCTGAAGTGATGCTGTGAACGCGCGCTCTCCGCCCTCTATCTCAAAAACGGTTCACCGTATAAAAAAAATTTTTAGACAAAATTTGCAGAGAATTTTGTATTCTACAATATTGATAAGAAATACAAATAGCAAAAAAACCATAGGAAATGAGATATTTACAAAAAAAGCGCAAAAAAACCGATTTTTGTGAACTTTGACCTTGAAATTTAATAGTTAATATATGTAGGTTTTGAGACAACTTTTAGGGTGTCAATATACAAGTATTTACAAAATTACAGCTGGGTATCTCGAATTCCGAGGTGAACTTACTATAATGACTGGACTAAATACAATACATTCATTTTCGATTGAACCCAATATAAGAGACTGGCTCTGTGGGATGTGGAAAGTTGTCAATTTAAAGATAAACAGTTGTATAACAAAATAATAAGTACATCACTAGATGTACAGTCATAGTATACATGGTACATTAAACACTTCCATTACAAAATAATACATACACCAGAAGATGTACAGTCATAGCATATACGGTACAATAAAAAAAAATCCATAGCAAAATAATACATACACCACAAGATGTACAGTCATAACATATATGGTACCGTAACAATTACGTAACAAACTAAATACATACACCAGGAGATGTACAGTCATAGCATACATGGTAAATTAATTATGTGAACTATATTTACACAAGATACTGACAGTTATTTTTTAGATACCTTAGAAATAAATTCTTCGACATAGTAGAAGGAGTTGTCAATTAAAAATTATTTCAATTTTTTCCTGAATTTATTCTTATCATCTACTAGACATTTAATATGTGTTGGGAGTATATTGAAGATACGTATCCCTGAATATCGGACCCCTTTTTGAACAAATGACAATTGACTTGTAAGTCTTGTGAACATCATTTTTACTTCTAGTGCCATAATTGTGTATTTTACTATTTGTTCCAAAGAAAGTATAATTTGTGACTACAAAGGACATTAACGTGTATATATACTCAGACGCTAATGTCAAAATCCCTAACTTCTTGAACAGCTCTCTACATGAAGTTCTATTGCTAACCCCACACATAATTCTTATTACACGCTTTTGGGCTCTGAACACTTTGTCTCTATGAGTAGAATTGCCCCAGAATTTTATTCCATATGACAATAAGGAGTGAAAATAAGCAAAATAAACTAGCTGCCTCATACGGAGATCACCTAAAGCTGAAATTGTACGAATTGCAAAGGTGGCTGCTTCCAATTGCTTTAGTAAGTCAGAAACATGTACTTTCCAATTTAAATTATGATCAATATACAAACCTAGAAATTTCACACTCTCTACATCTTGAATGGACTGGCATGCAAATTTTATGTCTATATCAGGTGTTAATCTGTGTGATGTACTGAATTGCATATACTTAGTTTTATCAAAGTTTAAAGACAAGCCATTAGATGTAAACCATTTATTAATCAGTTCAAAGACATAATTTGAAATATATTCTGCAGATAAATCTGGAGTGTTTTTAATTCCTATGTTTGTGTCATCTGTAAATTGGACAAATTTTGAGTTTTTAGATGAAACACAGGGTAGATCATTTATATATATATTAAAAACAATAGTGGCCCCAATATAGAACCCTGAGGTACTACACATCTGATTAATTTCCACTCGGAAAACAGTGGACCTTTTAAGGCAGCCTTAAAATTCTCCATTAACACTTTCTGTTTTCTATTTAGAAGGTAAGAACTAAGCCATTTCTTAACAATGCCATCTATACCATAATACTTAAGTTTCTGTATCAGAATTTTATGATCTACACAGTCGAATGCTTTAGATAAGTCACAAAAAATTTCCACAGGAGTTACTTTATCATTTATTCCTTCTAAAATATTGTCAGTGAATGCAAATATAGCTTGTTCTGTTGAATGACCCCTTTGAAAACCAAATTGTGATTTAGTTTATTATTATTTTTTAGATGTTCATTGCTTTCTCAAAAACTTTGGAGAAGGCTGTTAGTAATGAAATTGGTCCGTAATTCGATACGGCTGCCTTATCTCCCTTTTTATAGAGTGGTTTAACTACAGCATACTTAAGCCTTTCTGGAAAAGTACCCTAAAGTAACGATATATTAAATAGATAACTTAGTATATTACTTAATTCTGTGGAGCACAATTTAATTAATCTGCTGGAAATCCCATCATAACCACTTGAGTATTTGCTCTTAAGGGATTTGATAATTTTTCTTATTTCTTCTGGACTAGCTAATTTTATAGACATAGAGTTAAATTTTTCTTGGAAGCCTTTTTTGACAAAATCCATACTGTGTGTCACTTAGCAGTCAACTTATCAGGAACAGATAAAATAGTCTATTAAAATTATCAGCAATTGAAAAATTAGATTCTACTGAATTTTCTTTGACAAAAATATCATTACTTGTTTGATTACTCTTTCCTGTTTCCTTTTTTACAATGTCCCATATTGTCTTAATTTTATTTTCAGAATCATGAATTTTATGTTCTTTAATAACCTTTTTCAGTATTTTGCAGTACTGTTTGTAATGTGTTTTAACATTAGCATTCTCACTGTTCCTAGAGGCAATATACAAATTCCTTTTATTAATGCATGTTGTTCTAATGCCAATAGTTATCCAAGGCTTTTGTTCTTTTTGAGAAGCAGGACACTTTTTCAAGGGGAAGCAAATTTAATACAATGTTACTAAAAATGTTGTATTTTTCATCCATACCTTGAGCACTGTAAACCTGTTCCCAGTTTGTAGTATTCAGGCACTTTCTAAAACAATTAACTGACTCATCATTTATTTATTACACACTGAAGTTTAAAGACATTACTCTTAGTGCTAGTTCCTATTGAAGTGTTGATGGTTAATAACTGGGCATCGTGATCCGAAAGTCCATTGATGGATGGCTTGATGGTATAACTGAATTTTGAGGTATCTAGGAAAACATTGTCTATAGCTGAGTGACTATTATTCATTATTCTCGTTGGAAAATTAACTACCTGAGTTAAATTGAATGACCTGACTAATGATTGTAACATGACTTTACAGGGTAAGTTATTTAGAAAATCTACATTGAAATCACCACATATGTTGACTTCTTTTCTGCTTACAAATGTTAATAAGAATTCAAACTGGTTCATAAAAACAGAAAAGTTTCCCGATGGTGCTCTATATACTATTACTATTATGAAAATTTCATTATTGAAACTTAGCTGTGTAGCACAGGCTTCAAAATTTTGGTCAACACAATATCTGCTAATACTTATATCCTCAAAACTATAACTATTTCTAACATAAGTGACAAATCCTCCTTTCTCCAAGTTCGTTCTACAATAATGAGAAGCTAAATTAAAGTCAGTTACATTTGACATACCTATTCCTGAAGTTATATGGTGTTCAGACAAGCATAAAACATCAATTCTTTTGATATCATTTAATTCATTTATGTGGACTAGCGATTCATCCACTTTATTTGTTAACCCTCTGATATTCTGATGTAATAAATTAATCCCTACACTATTTTTAATTTTGGTATCTGAAAACTCATTATTGTTTAAATTAATTTCTTTTAAAACTCTCTGCCTAATACATGATCTTAATCTAAAAAAGGAGCTGCCCTAACACCATTAACAACAGGTGATGGTTCTTTCAAAAGGCTACGACTGAATTCCTTCCCGTTCATTTCCAGCAGTCATTTTTCATTTCTAATGACTTCTACGCCGAGGAAAAAAAGTATGCTAGGACGCTACGTGGCTCGGAACCCGGAAGGATTATCGGATTACGTTAGGGTAGCCACGACAAAGGTGGATTGCGTGGAAAATTGAAACTTTGTCGTTAATTGGCCGACCAACCATACAAGCACTATAATGGGCTTACTTTTTTTTTACTTCTGTAAAGCGTGATAAGTATGTTACGATTGCGTGCGTTCACTTTTTTCCGTTTTACTTCTGCCTTTACTCCTCGTCGATATCGAGGTCATTATAGCTGGGAAAGTACAGATGACAAGTAAGGGGAACGATTGCTACTATCAACTTTCGAAGGAAATCTCCCGGCATTCGCTTGGAGTGATTTCAGGAAAACATGGAAATCTGGATTCCCGAAAGAGATTTGAACCCGTGTCCTCCCGCATGCGAGTCCAGCGCGTTACCGCTCCCCCACCAAACTCGGTTTGCGTGTGCAATTTCAAACTGTGCTGTATTTCCACCTTACACTGTGTAAGGCTAAACGGCAACGGCAACTACTAATTGAAGCAGTTGGTCAGGTGTCGCATACTGCAAAACAGGATGGAAAAGGAAATAGTGATTACTGAAAAGCAAAGCAAATTTCAAGTAGGGAGATCCTAAACTGATAATTTTTTTTCTCGAAACAGATAATAGGGGAAACGTGAGAAAAAAACTTATACATGCATTTAGCGTTTAGCATTTCTAAATCACTGTCGTAAAAGACGTTAGATATAGATAAAGTTGTTTTTCAAGCGTCATGGATCTTTCCAAATCAATTTTCACTAAGAGAGCTTACCATGATGATCAATTTAAAGCGTAATTTTTATAGGCTTGGAAAATTTAGTTTGGAAGCTATTTCAGTTTTAGTGATGTAAAAACATGTCGTCAAGGGAGGCAAAATGAAAGATTCAGAATTTTCAATCAATACGAAGAGTTATATCATAATTTATAGCCAAAATTGTAGTCAGCATCAACAAGGATGTTTTAAACAGAATTTTGACCAATTAAGTAAATTACAAACTAGTTTTTAATAAAGCAAAAAAAGCAAAATCGAGAGATAAAAGAAGGAAATTAGATTCAGCAGATGACGAAATTAAGCTAGTTAAAATCATGTTAGCCCGAGAGAAATTTATCAAAATCATGTTATTGGTTTCATGAATCTACTGGGATAAAGCTTATGATAGTGTGTCATAATGTAAACCGTTCAACATGTCGGAGAATGGTACCATCCATAGAGTATAAGTAAGAGCCATTCGGAATATTTATGAGAATGTGTAAGGAAGTTAAGAAAGAAAGTCTTGCAACCTTTATACTGTAATTAACAACTATCTAAAGCAAGGTATTTGCCTTACCGCAACTTAGTTGAAAATACATCCAAGGTGCTACAAGAGAGCGCTTAAGAACTGGGATAGAAATGGGTGGAACCTATTTATGTAGTATGTTATTTGCAGACGATCAGATATTGGTAGCAGTGGCTGAAGAGGAATTACTGAACACGCTAAGGAAGTTAGGAGAGGACCGAAAGTCAACACCACCAAGACGGAATACTTGGCGGTTGACTAGTGACATAATCTCTCAAACTATCTGATAACATAACGATAAATATATGTGAAAGGTATCAATATCTGGGAAGCATTATTACTGATAAATGGAGATTTGAAGAAGATATCATACCAATACTCAACCAAGATAGGTCCGCCAAACAAAAATTAAATTTTCTTCTATGGTCCACTAAGATTGGCCTCAAAATAAAGCTCAGTTTGTACAGAGCCATCGTGGAACCAGTTACCGCCTACGAGGCAGAATGTTGGACAACTACAGAAGGAAATCGCAAGAAGACAGAATCAGTGGAGATGATTTCCTTCGAAGTGTTTCCGGAGTGTCTAAATTAGAAGACCAGACTGGCATCAAATACAAAACAGTCCAAAACACTGCAAGGAAACAACTATTACGTTTGGGAATCTAACCAGAAGGGTTAAAGTAAGAAAACCAAAAGTAATCTTTACTTACCAACCAACTAACCAAAGACGACGAGGCAGACCATCACTAAGGTTGTTCCAAGATGCTGGAGCGATCACCGAAAGAACAAAGTATAGAACCGAAGGTGGCTCACAGTGGACAAGTGTCGGAGTCTTGGGAAAGGAGAGAGGTTAGATATCCTAGCTACCATTCCGGTTAACCCTGCTAGTAAAGCCGTCTTCTCCTTAACTCGGAAGCTGACGCGCCTGCAATATCGTTCTGTGCAGAGTTAGTATCTTTACTTCTGTATACATTTTGCTTCCTCAGTCGTCCAAATACTCTCCTCCGAGGTGTCATTCCATAGATCCTTCGAGCAAGGTGTTGAACCAGCTTGATTGGCACAGTAAATGTCGTATCATCTCTTTCCAAAAACTTCCTCACTCTCTTCGTCTAAAACCTGTCACTTTTCTCCAGTACAAACCTCAGCTTTCGCAGAATCCAGCTATCCGAGGTGCACGTAATCGTAAACCAGATGAAGTTGCTTACAAACCTCCTTGAAGTTTCCAGCGAAACATGTTAAAAAGCTTGAAAATATATAATTTGACCGTTAAATTCCTCCCCCATATACTTTTTCGATTTACGAATTTTAATTTTGAATTCCGTCAGCGATTTTGGCACATTATTCATCATTGGTAATTTGTTCCAATCACTGACACCCTTATCCACAAAAGAAAATTTTCCCACTCCTTATGCATGAAATCGAGTGCCAGCTTGTGGTCATGGTCACCTTTTTCCTTCCATGCACTATTCCTAATTCTTTGACCAATATCCCTCCAAGCACCATTACCAACATATGCCCTGTACATTCCCAGCACTCTCTTCAGCCTCCTCCTTCCCTCCAATGAGTCCCAATCCAGCTTCTTAATCATGTCAGTTTCTGATTGGGTCCTGCGATAATTTCCACAAACAAATCTTGCTGTTCTTCTTTGCACGCCTTCCAAGTCCTGTATTTGATACCAAAAATGTGGGTCCTAAACTACACCAGCATATTCAACCAATGGTCTGACCAAAGTTATGTAACGCAATTCCCTAACTTCTCTGGTACACTGTAGGTCCTCTATAAACTGAAGGATTACCAGGTTAGATTAAGGCTGCTATTATAGGAATGGATTGCGAATCCAGTAAAAACTCTACCGCCAGGTCATTACGACCACACGAACCCCTACCATTACATGGTTGCTCTTGTGATGTCCCACTTCACCAGCTACTGGGAATATTAATGTAAATAGTATGTGTATTATTGTTTAAAGAAAGCCTCACAGTGTAGTAGTATGTGTAGAACGTTGGGTAATTTTAAGTGTTTTTTTTTGTTGCTATATTTCATTTGTTGAAGTTGGTAAGACTGTGTAATTGGAGTAGCCGACTAGACTAGAAGGCGCGAGACAAGAATAAAAATGGCGGAGAGCGTGAATATAGTGGCACATAGTAGAAGTGTTGGAATGTTTTTATAAATCGACAGTATTATATATCGGATTTTATGAATTTGAAAAAAAAAAAACAGTGTATTGATTAAGCTGTGTGAAAATAAATCGTGATTGTTTTAGAAAAATCCAGATACCAAGAATTATAAAAGGATGTAAAACTGTGCTAGACAATATTTTGTGGTCTACATATCGTTCTCAGCGGGCTACCATTATTAGTCAATTAGGAGAGACTAGCAAATTGACGAGACCTGCCAGGGTTTATTTAATGTTCGAAGAGAGTAACACCTTACGGTACTAGAGAGTATACGTGTGGTAGTATCCCTTTTCTTTGGACATATATTGGAGCGAAGTTGTGTTGCTATTTGCTTCCGTGCAGTTAAATGGTCTGAGATTGGGAACCGTCCCAGCACTCGCCTCTGCCTCTATAGACGTATGGTATGTACTGTACCTACTGATTATGCAGGCTGCAGAGGAGCGGCAGTGGGTTGTACTGGGCTGATGACTTCGCTGTGGGTATCCCCAGCCGTGTTTTGCCATCGCAGTTCCTGGTGTCACCAGCTCGCGGTTTTTCCAGGGCTCGGTTGACTGTCTGCCTTCGCTCCGATTCGAAACACGTTCCCCGGACACCAGAGAATGACTTCCCCCATAGTTAAGTGGGTAAATAACACATCCACAACTTGCTCTTATCTGAGACTCGAGCAAGTAGTGAGCGGCTACTTCTGTGTGATCGCTGCAACATGTGCCATTTGGTGCCAAGATTCTTGTCGAAACTGTTAGGGCATGAGTGGTACACGTATGTTTCTTTTTTTTTTTCTTTTTTTAAATCCTTAAAATATTCATTTCAGCTACCAGACATCAAACTACAAAACAATATTTTCATCGTCAGCAATCGCCCTCTTTTAACTGGCCATCAGAGGCAATCCGGATTTCTTGTTGGGTCTCTTGGACTGTTTCGTCTCCGAATCACTGACGCCATCGTCCCAACGATCATCCTATGTTTTTGTACCTGCTAGTAGAAAATAGATTCAGTTATTCTCTAATGTAAAGTAATCTTGGATCTACCCTTGATGGTATAGTCTGCATTTTTTAAATTTTTTATGCACTTGATTCAGTGTCAAATTTTTAAAAATATTTTTATGCTTTTTCTGTTCAATAATTTTCATCTTGATGCAAAACCAACACGTAAGTTTTATGATAAAAAACAATGTGCACTTTTGCGCTGAACTTGAAAATGCAGCTATCATTTTCTAAGGATCTTTAGTTTTAAACCTCGTCGACGTCCAATTCATAATAGGCGGGAAACGACTGGAGCAAGGAACGGGAAGGAATTTTTCCATTGCCCTTTCAAGGAATCTTCAAGGTATTCGTTTGGAGTGACTTCGGGAAAGCATGGAAAACCGGTATCTACGTGTCAGGACGAGTATTCGAAAAGTACACTCCCGGATGTTTATCATTTCCATTTAACGATAGAATAAATAACCAAAAAAGTAATTAATATAAAATTAGTTTGTGTATGTTTCCCTTTAAAGCCTTCACATCATAAAACATTATCTAAATATGTTAAGCTTTGATTCCAAATCATTATGGTTTTAAAATTATAAGTAAAATTTTCAAAATTAATCACTGGCTCCAAAATTTTCAGGCAAATATTAATTACAGGTAATTATACGACTCACATTTACATTTGCAGCAAACTCTTCATAATTTAAATCCTATTAAAGTCCAATTTTTTTTATTTTTTTAGAGAAAAATATAAAAGGTAGTTAGACAATATTTTCAGTGCTACAGTTGGAATTATTATTTTGTTCTTCGATCATGTTATTGTCTAGGGACGGTTGTTAGTCGCCAGTTGCTTTTGCTATTTGCAGATTTTATTACAGTCCCTGGTGTTATGGTTTCCTATAATTGCTCTGGTAACTGAAGGGGTTAAAAAAAGGAGAGAATGTGTAGTTTCAGAAAGGAAATCAAATCTTTGAATACTTTTCTACGCGATGTTCTTGGATTCACCTTATACGTAACTGTGATGATATGTTATTTGGAAATTGCCTAAAACATTCCCGTGGAGCATAACTCTGCAGAAGCAGGAAATGAAAATACAGTAAAATGTTAGCTTTCTTTTTCTAAGTCAGAATTTCGGTTACCATTATTAATGGAAATACTGACAGCTAAGTATACGTCATTCTGACTTGCTAACGCATTTGTAAATGTATTACCTTATGTTTATGATCTTTCATAAAAACCAATAACAGTAGCGCTGTTTTGGAACATTGTTAACAGAAAGGAATGAAGCGGGCCACAGAAAATTCAATGACAAAGAGAAGTTTCGTATAAGAGGAGAAGGGTGGAACAAGGGAGAGAGATGGAATGGAAGCGGCAAGAGATCACCTGTGGAATAACTGGGCTTTAAATTGTGAGAAATACGAATTTTCTAAATATTTTTATGGTTGCGGCCAACAAGAGAGTATGGTTGTATAAGAATATAAGTTGACTGCGGTATACTGTGTATTCAAGTGAAACTCGAAGTGAATAATATTTGGTAAATAGATGATGAATCCCTTTACGTAGAGAGAAAGAAAGGTGGAATGTAATTTTCCCTTTTAGGTAAAAGGAAGTACATTGATACAAAATAGGACAGGACAGGAGAGCCCACACTAGCTTTCGTGTAATGCATAACAGGCGACGCAAAACGTACTCTTTCTGTCAGCAGGATCCAGAGATATTGGTAAAACGTAAACTATTGTTTTTGCAACTAGAGACGGTGTTGAGCAGTAATTTGTGTGTGATAAACAAGTAAATAAAAGCTGAACAAGATAAAAAGACTTCTAACGGAAGTTGTTCGTTATATATACAACGCGCTGCTTGAAATGTAATTCGTTCTACAGTTTACTACGACACAGTAGACAATTGTTGGTAAGTTGAAAGAAATATGACAAGTAGTAACATAATTTCGTGTGAACAGCGCAGCCACTAAGAAACTCTTTCACCACGTCATTAATATAACACGGGGTGAACATGTTATGACACATAAATAATTAAACTTCGCATTGAAAGCAGGTATCTCCGCTCATGTACTAGGTGTATAAACACAGAGGGGACTGGTTATGCACTACGCAAGAAGAGTACTGCGCTAAATGATACTGAACTGTGGAGAACATATTATATACCGATAGAATAATCTGAAAAAGTAGGCTATGTTATTCATCTGTGCTAGTAGAAAGTGGGTTTTTATTATGTAAAAAAATCGGAAATTAAGGATAACAACGCTCAAAAATCGATTTGTCATCATTGTACCAGAGTCTCCGTTGTATTCTGATTATATGTAAAATTAGATTAAAACATAAGCATGAAACAAATTGTAAATGAAAACACCGTCTATTAGCAACTGGTTTTATTCATATGGGCACAGACGCGTTTCGCCCTTGTGGAATGGAGAATCGTCAGTAACTGAATGTACATACATGTTGGTGTTAACAAAATTACAATATTAATATACATAACTAACTAATAATAAACTACATTCAAGCAAAACCATTTTGTTTACATTCGTTTACTGTGATGCTAACCTAATGTTTTTTTGCTTGCAATGTAACGTCTGTGTCTATGTTTTATTAAAATATGTCTCTGTTTGTGCAGTGGTGTCAGTGTTGTAATTTACTTTTTATGTGTATTATATTCCTGTGTCTTGGTTATTCTTCATTGTTTTAAACAATGTCTCATTTGTTAAATGAGTGAATTCATTAAGTACAGTTTGCTTTGATGCAATGGCTTTGTGGATATGGTAACTTTCCTGTACTGTAAGTAGGGGTTTCTTGTGAGTATTTATTTTCAGTATTTTCATGTCTGTTTGTATCGTGGTGGGTTGGTGGTTGTGATCTAGTTCTGCAAATGTTGAGTGATTTGTACATGTAATGGCTCTGATATGTTCTTTGTATCTTGTAGTAAAGTTCCTGGTTGTCTGTCCTGTGTATTTCACTTGTCATTGTTGGCAAATCAGTTCATATATCCCTGATTGCTGGTACTGATCTATTTCATTATGGTTGTTTAGGTGTTTCTGTACTGTGTTGTTTGTCTGAAATGCAATTTTTAGCCCTTGTTTTTTGAATATGTTACCTATTCTGTGAGCGTGTTTGTTGATGTAGCTCATTGTGTACCATTGTTTTTTGTTTTGGTACAGTTTGCTGGTGTGTGTGATGTTGAGTGTGGTCTGTTTTCTTATTTTTTCTTGGATTTTAGTATTGAGCTGTGCAATAAGTTGTTCTGTGTACCCATTGTTTTTTGAAATTTGTGTGATTATGTTGTATTCTGTTTCATAATCATTCTTGGATAGTGGTACGGAATTTAATCTGTTTAGTAAGTGCCTGAGTGTTGCCTGTTTATGGTTTTGAGGGTGATTGGATGTATTGTGTATTATTGTGTCTGTGTGTGCAGGTTTTCTGTATATGTTTAATGAGAGGAGTGAGTCATTCCTAGTAATTGTCGTGTCAAGGAAATTCAGATGTCTATTTGTTTCCATTTCAATATTAAACTGTATGTTGCTGTGGATGTTGTTAATTTCACTATGGAACTGGGTGATTTTATGATCCGGTTCATCAATTAAACAAAGAATATCATCAACATACCTGCACCAAAAGATTATTTTGTGTTTGTAAATATGTGGTGCTCTATGTGGTCCATAAAGATATTTGCCATAATGCCAGAGACAGGCGAGCCCATAGGTAGTCCTTCATTTTGAATGTAGTATCTGTTGTTGAAATGGAAATAATTCTGTGATGTGACAATATGTAATATCTCTATTATCTCCTTGATATGTGTGCTGGGAACTGTGTTATGTGTTGAGAGGTTATTTCGTATTATATTGATTGTTTCCCTGATTAGAATCACTGAACACATGTTCACCACATCAAATTATAGAAGTTTTGCTGTGTGGGGGACTTGTGCTGTCTTTATTTTGTCTATTAACTGCATAGTGTTCTGGATATTTCTGTTGTTGTGATATCTTTAATTTTCATTGAGAAATAAAACCAGTTGCTAACAAACGGTGTTTTCATTTACATTTGTGTAACAAGCAACTGCGGAAGGATGGCCAATATACCATATATGAAACCTTTTTTTTTATCTGCGAAAAAATATTTTTAGGGGCCCTCTCTCTACATTTGGGAATACCAAACAAAATTTCGTTGTTTCGTATGGCAAAAAATAAACAGTTTCGATAAAATAAGCTGAAAAATATTTGTTAGGAGAAAGGATTAAAGGATCACAGATAACTCAAATTCCAAATTTACAAAATAAAGATAATTTTGTTTTCGATCGGTGATATTAAAAAACTGTATCAAGTTCAGACTTAAATAGAATCAAACTTGTGAACTAATTATCGCCAAAATTTAAAATCCTCATTTGTATAAAACTTCGTTAGGTTTGCGAATTCCAATGTCTTAGGTTTGTTTCAGCGTACTGATACGTAACTCGTCGCTTATACCAGTCAACAGCAGTCAAACATAAAAAGTGGAATAATTCACCGAAGGGATTCAGTGATTTACTTACAAGCGACGTTTTATTTTTCTGTTGTAGTCAAAATAGAGATGTGTGGCCCTTAAAGATCCATTGCGGTTGAAAATTTTAACCAATTATTAATAACTAATCTGAGCCCGTGACTGTTTTTTCCGTTTGGCCACGGGTCTAGAATAGATACTGTTTTTGTGGTAAAAGGTTATGACAGATTGACCTGATCTGGCCTAACACGAACACAGCCTGTGTTTCACCCCAAGGGCTCACTCTGTGAAATTTGAATAAAATCTCTTGAGCTTGAAGACAATTGGACTACCGTATTGTTTTAAAGGTCGTGGTTGCTAGTCTTTAACTGGCTGGAACACAAACTTGACTTGTATTGAACCACAAAGTCTCACTCTGCAAAATATGAAGAATTCCCATTTAATTTCAAGGAAGTGCGATCATCCATCGCAGCAACAATTGCTTGCAAAGCATAACTTTGTTCTTGATTCAGACTGGCCAAACATTAATAATGTTATGTTTAGTCATCGTGTCCATATCGCCCAGAGAAGTTACTGTAGATTCCAAATTATTAAATAGCTAAGCAACTCCGAAAAAATGAGAAGCCAGAATTCTCGGTTAGGTGCCATATCTAAAGTCTGATGTCGACATTAAATAACCTAATAACTCACGTATTGTAATCACGAACAAATACCACTAACGAAAGTGGTCAGTAAAATATCAAATAAACAGCAAATTATAAACCTTAGTCAAGCAAAAACATTAGTGAAAGTCTGAATTAAATTCAAATTTAGCCTAGGCCGGGGTGACAATTGGTATTCGCTGTAACAACAGAGATCATGAGTAATTTAAGTTTTTTTTTTAAGTTGCTTTCACTAGGGACGTGTTACTAAAAGTAGTTTCATCTTTTTCTCAGCCGTAAAGTTTTTGAATATATTTTAAAGAATAACACGCTGCGAAAATCAAACTTAATGAATGTATTCTGTCTATTAATTTCATAGCAGTTTCTTAGGTATTAAACTGTGCACATAACCTCTAATTTCTGAAGATATCTCTGGTCGCTGTTAATTTGCGAACGAAGCCTGGAACGTGACGCCACCATTCTCCAGCCAATAGCTATCGACATGAGTGAGTGAGCTTACGAAATTATATAGTAGATAATTTTAACTGTGTCAGCTTTTGTTAAAATTTGTAAACGTTGGGAAATCAATCGGGAGAACAACATCCTATTAAACGACGGTAAAACAGCATTAGCACTGAATTCTGCGCACAGTATCAACATTAGAAAAACAGTGAATATAATGCAATGTTGAGCGTCTAATGATTCTACAAGATTTATATCAAAGACTTGATGAGCGAGATATCTTCATATTTCAGGGCACGAGAAAAGTGATTTTGAATTTAACAGATGTTTGGATTCTCACGATACGAAATCGTCGTTGATTTGTTCAAATCACTTAAATTGAAGTCACATTTCTTCAGCATGAGTTGACCATGGACGTTGCCGGATGGAGAGATGTTTTGTTGCTGGGAGTGGAATTAGTACAGGGATCCTTTGCCAGCACGTGAAGAAATGTCACTGCGGTGTACGCGAAGATCTTTACACGGGCAATCTTCCGTCAGACTCGGTCGGCCGCAGACCACAACGCCTGAGTCTGCGTCCAACTGTGGCGGCTGAACCCGCTGGCTACAACTCGCATCGCTTCAATGCAAAAGTCTGACCAACATGCGCTCGACGAGACTGTTACAATACTAAAACAGAGCTACGTAGTAGCTGGATGCCAGGTGTGGTGATAGCAATTGATTCTCGCTTCTTAATCGAGCAGGTTACGACGAAGGTTGTTGCCTGTTGACATTTCCTTCAGACGTTATAATCATGGTTGTTTTGCTTTTGGTATGTCTTTTCTTGTGCTCTAACCTAGATTAATTTATTGGTGACATTTGACGGTCTCTGTCGTGTCGTCATTGATGGTTTCGTTGGAAATTCTTGCGATGAATTGTGTTAACAACTCGACTGTAGTTGTCAGCTTGGAACCCCACTGGTTATGTTCAGTGTAGTACCCGTAGCAGTGACCGAGGTGGTCAATGCGGCCTGATGGCCGGCTGTGTGTAGTTCCATGTGGGGCTCTGGTTGTTTGCCTCATGTCTTGGCAAGTCTGGATGTCGACCGTTTCTCGCCAGCAGCAGGGGAGAGCGTGGTGGTCAGACGACTGGTCGAATGTATTGGCTTACACGCGGAGTGGCCGGGCTTCCAAGTCTTCTTGGTGCTTGGTGGCAGGTCCGGTGTGACAGTGCTTCTCTTGTCTTCTGAAGGTTCTTAGCGATTTCTGCTCAGCGCACCCACAGAAACAGGCGGCATGGGGCTCACCGCAGTTGTAGCATTTAGGTTCGTGCTTGGGTCTTGGGCGTTCCTGGGACGGATTGTCAGTACCACAGTGAATGCACCTCTGCTTGACTGTGCATTACCGCGCGTAGTGGTGGAACCGTTTGCATATGAAGCATTGAACAGGTCCTGACGAAGGCTTTTTGGCTTTAGTGGTATTGGCTTATTTCTTGGTTTATTGAGTGGAGGGAAGAGCTCCTTGAATGCTACTTACAGCTCTTTCAGGTTGCTGACTACAACCTTAAAGTCCACCACACAAGATGAGATGATCTTGAGTCTATTAGCTTTCAGCCAGGCGAGCAGGAGTAGCATCGTGTGTTACTCCAGCAGGTCGATCAGGCACATCCAGTAGTGAGGGTATGCGGCTTGTAATGGTGGTACAGGCCCCTCTTCCATGCCGGAGGTCTGTACTTCCATCGGGCTAATTCGTTGCGGAGAGTCTGAAGACACAGAACACCAACAGGCTATGTGTTTCGTGAACAGCTTCCCCGGCGAGAGACGCAGCGGCGATCCCGTGCATTAGCCTACACTGACTTGGTGGCGTGCGGAACAATTAAATTTGAGGCCATTTTTTTCTTGATTTCGTAGCTTTTAACGTAACAAAATTAATGTTTAACTTCGATTGAAATTTTTCCTCCTTTGGTAATGGAAAGACCAAGGAAAACATTTGACGAAATGTTTTTTTTTCTTTATGTTGATTGTCTCAATGATGCTATTAAACACATAACAAATAAAATATTGCCCTAATATTCTGATCTATAACGAAGGAGATTTAGCCAAATGCATTAAGTGTTTCAAAAATTCTATATTAGAAAAAATCATAGCTAAAATCCTATCCAAAGTTTATGATTCACATCACAACAGAGTGGACTGCATGTTGTTGTTTTTTGTGTACTTATGGCCGGACGAGAGAAGCTGTAGGCAATGTTAATTCAATAGTATAAAAGCAATGCAACTTCTAGTATGAGACAGTATTATCCCCACAGGATGAAAATCCTGGAAAGGGACACCAATATCCTCACAAGATAAAACATGACTTTTTTTCTCTCTTGAAACGCTGTGGTTTTCAATGCTCGAAACCTCATGAAAATCCGTCCAGTAGTTTTATTCATGTTCAAAGACAGACAAAAATGTTTAAAATCAGTGCCCAAATTCGTTTTTTAGATATATCTTCAGTGCGAAGACGTCTTTACCATTTTATTAGTTGTAGGCCTATAGATTTGTGCGACGCCATTTAAACTAGAAAAGAATTGTGAACAAGGACCATGTCCTCTATGAACGAACTGCTTTTTTCACATCAAAGATTTCGCAAAGCTGTGTAAAACCGAGATGTGGATGGAAAGAAATTGATCCCGGGTCTTCCGGAATGTCTGAGTCGAACAAAACTACACTTTAACGAGGCGCGGTTCTGGGGTTTTGATTCAATATATTGAAAATACCTCACTTGTATTTATTACACTGCTGCTTTTCCTTGTTGTAAACAAATCCTCCATTGCGATCAGTTATAGTCCCACTCCTATCGTGTAGTGATATGTAAGGAATGAAGAGTCTGCCAGGTGTGTGATTTACGAGCCACCTCCTCAGGTTTATGGGCGTCGGTGTCGCAACCAGCTGATTGGCTGACGCTGTCACGACGCCCTGTCACAGTGAGTTACTACTCTCAGCCGACTGCGTGCAGGAGTTTTCTTCCGGGCAGCTCGGGAGCCTCACTTGTCACTGTCTTGTAACACCAGAGGTCCCGCAGTCCTTCAAGCAAATTAGGAATGATCTTATTGGAGCTGGTTACCAACAACGTGTCATTACTACTCCAACTGGTCGCTTTCAATTACATTATGGAGTAGCAAAAATTCCCTAGAAGATTTGGGACTGTTTACCTGTAAATCGTACTCTTTGACAACTTTTCGCTGTTGTGATACCTGTTTTTCAATCATTACGCCACAACAGAGACCTGAGTTCTACTTTACTATAATGTGTTTTCGTATGTTTTATTCCCTTTGGAGGGTAACCGATGTCTAAAATATGTCATTAAGGGTAGTTCATTGAACTTCCTGAATGGTTTTAATTGGATATCACCTTATTTATCATGTAGAAAATCTAATGCAATAATGCATGCCAAGTTCGTTCCTCGAATTCCACTACAAATGAAGATTCCAACAGCGTTCACTTTGCTGTCTCACTCAGATACCGTTCGTAGATTGAGATTGCGTCTCCCCCCTGCCCGCCTCATCGGTGCTAGGATCCGTCATCGGGGGCAACCGAGCAAACTCATGACCCCCTCAAGAACCAAGCCAGAACTACCTTGCCACCTGGCAGCCACCCCCGCCGCGGAATTAGGCTCTTCCGAATCACCCGCCGTTACAGCAGGGACGCTGAGGCAAGGCGCCTTTCGTCACCCCTTATGGGTGCCCACGGGGAACCGCGCGGAGATGGCGCCCGCCACGAACCAGGCCGAAGACCCTTCAAAACCTAGCCGTACAGCATAAGACTCTCTGTGGTACCTATGCGCAACACCCGGCCCCACCCAGTCCCACAGCCTTTTCTGTGGTCGGAAGAAGCTCCGCTAAATATTCTGGCCTAACCGTTCATGTTGTTCTTAAGTTTTTTTTCCGTCATTGAAAATTAAAAACTATATGTTTTGAAGATTCGTAGTGTGCAGATACTTTTTTCCACCAGCAGAAATGAAAAATAAAGAGAAGTATTTTTTACAGAAAACGTTTGCAGCTCATTGTTCGTGGTAAGGAGTTAGGAATGAGTAAATGTCGATGGACTGGATCCTAACCAAAAGCTTATTATATTTGATGTCCAAATAATATTGGGTGTTCACGGTTTTAGCAAGAAAAATGAAACAACTTACCCGTCGAATGTTAATTCCTCATACGAACTGCTAATAAAAGCTGAGTTCACTAGTGCGGTACGTACAGTATGTGTTTGCACACAACAGATACGAGTTGTGAATTCACCTATCCAAAGAGGACCGTGTTCTCAAACGATCAGTAAACATTTTTTTCTGAAACATAAGTTGTTTTGGTTTTTGAACTAACGTCAGAAGCAACAGTTCGTCATTTTAATGTTATATTCAGAGGAAGAAGAAGGATTTTCTTCCTCAGAAATGAAAATATGGAAATCGACAAATCAAATAAATTATCTTCCGGTCATCCAGAATTCGGTTTTCCATGATTTCCCGAAATCAATACTAGTTTGGTTCCTTAAAAATGCCATGGGCGCGTGGCTCCTGTAATTACCTCGACGTCGACAAGGCGTAAAGTCGTAAGGAAAAAAACAAAAAAGAATATCATGAGAAACAGAGCAGCAGAAGCACAAAAGGCCATTCGTTGTATATGCTATTGAGATTTGGCTCATAAAGGGCTTCCTAAAGTAACGTGAGCAAGGCAGTTCACCATATTGGAGCTTGATAACAGATAAGACAGGAAAGAACTATTTGAAATAAACGCGGCAGAACGTAGAAACTCAAGCGATCCACCAACTGCAAAGCTGGGAACTTTGGGAAATTATTAGGTAAACTAAAAGTTTGTAGAAAATTGTTTTAGAGGGAAGAGAGGAGATATTGTGTACAGCATTTTGTAAAATACGGAATCGGTTAATTTATTAGTAGGGGGTACATCTGAAGGAGAAATCTACAGAGGAAAATTATAGGTCTACTATGTAACCCGATACTGAAGAACTCTGATTGTTATGTGCTCGTGAAAATGAATAAATTATCAGACGATTTACACAAGTGGAACTGAAGGTTAGTGGCAGGAGACTACGAGGAAGGACAACGAGTAGATGGATGGATCACGCGGAGAAGATCACCGTTTTACCTCTTCAGCAAGCTGTCAGGATGGCAACACATAGGGAAGAGTGTTTCGAGAAGCTGGGCGTGGTCTCGACGTTCAGGATGAAGATGGAACGAGTGGAGGACTCTATCAAATCAGTCCGTTCGCGTCATATTATACTGCGCCAAGACAGATGGTATTAGTACATTCACCTAGTGGAAGTCTATGGACGACTGCCTAGGTGAGTCAGGTCTTATGTTGAAGCGATGCGGCATTGCTATTCCCATGCGCTGACGTGCTTCAACGAGGAAGATGTCCCTGTGATAAGACATAGACCAGGCGGCACCGTGACGTAAGAGCAATTGTCCACGAAGCGCATTTCACATCGGCAATTACAATCTATCATACCGAAATTTCTCCTTTGCAACTCCGAGAATGTTCTTCATGTTCGGAGAGGTGTTTAGAGACAATGGCGATTGTTCGATTCCGTGCCCGCCCAGGCACGTGAGAGAGTCTTCCGTCCTTTGTGACTCGTGCGTTACAGGCTATTTCCTGTACCGGGCTTCAATGCTCTCTAATAGAGAACGTGGATACCAATCATGTTGAATTTCCATTACTAAATCGCCAACGCGTCCTATTATCTCAGTGCAAAAACCTCGAGATTAAGATAAATCTCGAGTCTGTGGAAAACATTGCCGTGGTTGAGGTAAACAATGCAGTATGTGTGTTTCCCCGCTCAACCTATTGAGACAACAGCGCTCATGAAGCACAAGATATAACGTGGACTTAAGCGTGTAGAAACAGTCGAATGAAAACAGCCAACAAAACCAAAGAACTTACAGACAGCGATGTGGAAAGTAAGACTTGGACTGGTTTGGTGGAAATAAATGGAATTTGAGCACAATTCCGCTTAACAAAATCTATCTACTACGTTTAAACAAGGCTGATAACAGTAAAATAACATAATGGCTGTAAAAAGAAATAATTGTAAGTGGAATATAATTTCTTTTTGAATTAAAATTTGAATTCAAACAGTATATGAACACCATCAAATGTGTTATCTTGGTTGTCCGTGTTGAACCGCGTCAATTTATGAAAACCTAACGTTTCGGCCATCAAGTTTCGGCCTTCTTCAGAGGACTGTCCTCTGAAAAAGGCCGCAAAATGATGGCTGAAACAGGATTTCATAAATTGACGCGGTTCAACCAGGACAACCAAGATAACATTGAAAACGACCGTGGAAGTCTGCGCAACCATGATCAAATGTACTTGCTTAAACCAAGGTTTCTTAGTTATAACTACGTATTTTTGTGAGGAACATACCTCCATTTTACATGGAATATCTTAATTTTCTGGTGACTGCTGTTTGGTGACTATCCTGGAGGGAATTATTTTTTAATAGAGGCTTCATGGGGATATTTAACTGACGAGATTTGCCCAGTGATGGTAGCGTTTTTGCGTAGATGATAGTGATGCGCGCGTGTGTGTATTATGTTCTCTGCATTTTGAGTGTATGAGACATTAAGGAAGGGAGACGGTGAAACTCAGTGCCGATCTATTCAGTCCTACGCTTCCGTCAGACTTAACGTCCCCATCCGACGGACGAATCAGCATCAACAGAGTCATAAGTCCTCACTCGATACGCACTGCGGAGAGGTTTAACCCAGGACTTTGGTTCACAGTCTGGTGATGAGGAATTGTGCACCACCACCTCTACTACCCAGTCGGCCATGTACTGATGATGAAAATTTCTTCCATCACCAGGACTCGGATCAGCTAATCCCGTGTCAGCGCCCGATACCATCACGGTGCCGCAACTACCTGAGACGGGCTTTAGGGCATTATAGAAGTTTACATTTTTTATAAGACTATTCATGCGAAAGAGGTCCACTCCGTTGTCTCAATTGGTTGCGGCGCCGTGATGGTAGCCGGCACTGATACTTGGTCAGCTTGGTCTGGCGGTGGATGAAAGTTTCATCAGGACTTGGCTGGCAGGGTAGGAGTGGCTGTGGTGCACAATGCCGAATCACCTCATGGTGCGCCAAAGCCCTGGCTTAGATCCCAACCCAATCCGCAGTGCGTATGGCACTGTTGACGGTGATTCGTCCGTCAGATTGGTACTTTAATCCTGGTGGTCCTTTCTGTGTCTATCGGAAGAGTAGACATGAATTGCCTGGCATCGGATTTCACACTCTCCCTTCTTCATCTCTCATGTCATACAACACTCTATACTGAATATCACAATCATACACGCCTACAATAACACTTACGAAGAAACTCTGGAGAAGGTAAAACTCCTCAATTCATCTGCTCAAGAGAGTTCGCATTATAACAGGACGTCATTTAGTTTAACATTTTAATATCAAAATCATGTAAGTTTGTTAGGTTCCACGGCAGTCAGACGTTGAGTTAGCACATCCTGTTTGTTCTACTCAGAATCTGCCGATCGACGGTAGAAGCTAGCCAACACGAACACGTGCGTTGCTGAGCACGCAAGTCAGTGGTTACCATAAAGCCAGGATACATGGATCACTCTCACTACTTCATTGTCGGGCGACAAGTTATCAGCTAGGCCCCCAAACAGTTATTTGTAACACCAACCTCACCATTCTACGTTAGTTGAATTCAGTAGGGCTAAGTCTGTTTAGTAGCACGGGTTACGGAATACCTCACTTTACTGTACATCATCTGCTGTAGTTGGGACACGGTTCTAGTGTATATTAAACGAGGCTTCCTGAAGAGGTTGTTTAATTTCAAGTGACCCTTAGCTGTCCGCTCCCTCTCCTACTAGTCTCCATGATGTATACCCAACCCTCGATGTTCATGTTTATTCAATAGTTAGGCAGCAGTTCAAGAGAAGAAGAGGACCGGTCAAATGAACCCAAGAGCAGAAGATACACGAAGTTAGCCATCGCAAGTCGTAGGGCATCGTAGGGAAAACCCAAGAAACCCACGTGTCAGCCACTCGTACTCAACCATTCGGCTATACCATCGATGGTGACCATCTACACACGGAATCGAATATGGCACCATAATAAGTGACGTAATGTTGTAACGCTGTTTTCAGTTAATAATTGTATAATGCGAAGTATGCATAAAGTAAGGAACGAAACATACAGGAAGTAACAAATGAAGAATTTTATGGAGGGTTCTAATAAAAGGACAGAGATGGTTGAGCGGGCTAAACATTTCGAGGCATACAAGTTTGCTTAATTTGTTATTTGGAGAAAAAGGCAAAGTGGAGGATAGATTTTAATAACTTAAGTTGCAGTGGATGACTGGAAAAGATTTTATGATAAAGGACTGTAGGAATTAGGTTGTGAGAGTGATCACAAAAAATACACAAGTAATTCTTTTTCTTAAAAAAATGTTTTACTGTGTGATGTAACAATGTTATCGGTTTAAACTTTCTTCATACCGGTGACATAATATGTATTAAGCTGATTTCTATTTGCGAACTGAAGTGTGATTTTATTGGATGCTTCTATCTGAACGACACATTTGGAGAGAGAGGTGATACTTGAATAGCAGCATGGAGCCAAAGCGAAAGTGGGTGTTAATAACGAAGCAGGAAGTGAGATGTGTCTGCTTAGCTAAAGAGAAGAATTAAAAGAAGACATTATCGTGGAAGGTGCGACACGGAACTAACTATAGATAAAAAAAAATTCAAACCCAGAATTATTTTAGAGAACTAACCACAAATTTTTGTTTATCGTGGTTTTAAGTGATCAGTCACCATTTATTTTAGTTTCGCTCCCTCAAACCATGTTCAAATATTCCCTTAAACTGGTAATTATTTGTTCATGCAGTATGAGAGAACTGAGAGCAATGTTTGAACACTTCTAAAGAATCGCTATTATATTTTAAAATAGATTGTTCGATAGCTTTGAGGGAATCAAGTAAATACTCTGCTATACGGTAGAATAACGCGGTTTGGTCAAAATTTATTTCACTAGTTTTTATGTTTTTAGCTGTGTAGCTCCTGGGTAGTGATTTGCTTCTTCGTTTTTCGGTATTCACTGTAGTACTGATTGTGTTATCATTCCTACATCAAAATATTATCGATATATAATTCTAAATGATACTTTCCGTTTTTTCTCTTTTTCGTTAAAAAAAGGATAATACGTTACCATACTCATGCACATGTTCCAGTTGCATGTTTTTGCTCATTTTTATGATGGTAGATTAAGCCTTGTTCAGAGATGTTTGAAGACAGCATATTCTCTTCAGTATACCTATTAATTTTACACACACACACACACACACACACACACACAAAAACAATACAAGAACTTGCTATATTCATGTATTGATTTGTATGTTTCACTGTTTTGTGTAGTTCGTGGAAGGAATGACAATGACTATAAGACGGCACTCGATTTCAGGCATAAGGAGAAGGGTAAAATTTCTTTTGTTGATAGGGGAATAAGAGATCGCGCACTCCATCGCAATCATCTATGCTAATAAACCTTAATCTTGGTCACGATGTAGCATGTCTTTCACGCTGTGACGACATGCTTCCCGCATTCGCTGCCCAATTAACAACGGTCAGAGATATAGTTGGAGGTCATGCGCGTTATTTAATGACAGCTCTATTTAGGTAAGCATCCTCGACGAAGTGAATTGTCAGAAATATATATTTGATTGGCATATTAATTATTAAATGCTTATATTTATTTAATGTTCGTTTGATTTAGAAGTATTCATTAAATTCTTTGACCAATGATATATAAGATAAATGAGCAATGAAGGTATCAGTTTTGATTAGATTTTTATTTAGCCTCGGTTAGGATTACAATTGGCATTTAACGTTACAGCAGAGGGCATGAGTAATTTAATTTAAAACAAAATATTTAAATTGTTTTCATGAGCGTCCTATTACTGAAATCATTATTTCGTTTGAACGAAAGTAGTTCCACATTGATCGCAATCTACGCAACCTAGATTACAATTAAAACTAATATTATGTGGAAAAACGTGAGTTGCTAAGATTTATTTTTATTTCCTTTGTTTACACTGAGGCCATTATTTCAGCCGCATGTAAACGTGTCAGCCACTTATGCTTCGTAATATCAGTCTGAATCACGGATAACAAAAAAAGAAATGTAAAAACCCGTGAAGATTTTGGATCAAATTTATATCACGATGCATTTTTGCCACTAACATGCGGTAATTGGATTGTGATAGAAGCCTTGATTTTCATGGGGAAATTTTAGCGGAGTCTATGGTTAGGTTGAAATGCAACCTGGGATAAAAACTGAAAGTTTTTTGCTAGAGTGTAAGGCACGATGAATTGCATTGGGCTTTATTTTATACCAATTCTTTTAAGTTAATCATCTGCGAAGACAAGCCTTCACTAAACACTCTAAACAAACTTTGAGGCTAATCACTACTAATAAATGCTACACTTGGTCATTGTGTCCGTAACGCTGACGTCGCGTTACCGATATTCGTCGCTGAACTTACAGCGGTGAGAGATGTTTTTGAAAAATCGAGATAATCAGCGTAATTTAATGACGGTTATGTTTAGTGAAGCAACTGCAAAGAAAAGAATTGACAGAAGTCGGAAAGAATATCATGTATATCGCTTAAATCAACATTTTTTATTTTTGTTCACTTGATGTAGATATTTTCTTACACTCTATGAGCAGAGATGTCGCTGTTACAGTAAACTAAGTAATATGTAACACTTACATCATTTTCTGTTTATGAGAGTTATTTAAATCCTTTATTTTAGTTGAGCTTAGAAGCTATTTATATTTGATGCAGATATTTTCGCCGTATCCATTGTCATTGTCATAGTAACCTCAAAAAATGAATTGCATGAACTCTGTGTCCAGCCCGCGATTTTCGACGGGCTTAGAAGCTAATTAAATAATTATATTAAATGCAACGATTGATTGTTTTTCTTTTACACTGTTGTGTCCTAATGGCGCAGTAATTTGTATTTATTTTGACGTTAGTGTTTTGTTCTGCGTAGTGCGCCGAGGAACGCACTGGGAGCTATCTTCGCTAATTGTCACTTTCTCTCGTTGCCTCAGTCGCCGCTGGCATCCGGAACAACACTCCTGCAATTAGCTGCCTACTTCAGATTTCTAAAGTTTCCGAATAAATTCTACGATAGCCATCCTGCGTGTCTCTTCCTGCCTGCACTTTAGTTTGCACAGTGCAGAAGATAAATATCTCTGGTTTCGGATATGACGTCAGAAGCTGTTTGGAAGGCAAATGAATCTTGGTCTGAGGCTGTTTGTTGTGTTGCAGAGACCAGAATTAAATTTCAACAGTGCAACACAACAAACAGCCTCAGACCAGGATTCATTTGCCTTCCAAAGAGCAGTGACCCGAATTAAATTTCAACACAACCGAACGTGATGGGTGAGTGGTTGACGTTCTGGCCTCGCATTCGGGAGGACGCGGGCTCGAATCTCCGTCTGGGCATCCAGATTTGGGTTTTCCATGGTTTCCCCAAATCACTCCAGGCAAATGCCGGGTTGCTTCCTTCAAAAACGCCATGGCTGAATTTCTTCCCGTTCCTTGTCCCCAGTCCCATCCCGCCTCTAATGACCTTAGCCGTCGACGAGCCGTAAAACAATAGGTAACAAAAAAATCAACAGGTGAATTTCAGGCATATAAATCGCTTCTCTAACTGTCAGAAGCTAACAGAGGTTATTAATTTAATTGTTATAATTTCTTCCAAAAAATAAAAATAAATTACAACAGCTTCAATGGTACTCGTAGGGACAACGTTTCAAGAACGCACAGTTGATAATGATATTTTATTACGCCTTATTGCCAGCTTACGGGACCATAGTACAATCCTTGTTTCCTTCTCTTCCTGGAGCCTCTTCGTGTCTATGCTGGTAGATTGTTTCCGTGCATTTGACATCACTCTTTCGGGCTGCAGCTTTCGATGACAACATAAAGTTTTGAAGCGTCAATCAGTGTTTTTTTTTTTTTTTTTTTTTTTTTTTTTTTTTTTTTTTTTTTTTTTTTTTTTTTGTAAATGATGGCTTTCGTGTTTTTGAATTTTTTACAAATCCCCTCTTGTTTACTATAATCATTACACAGATTTTTGATAAAAATTTAGAAATGAAGTAATCATTTTTCTTCATCAACCTATAACAGCCCCAAGTCTTCTCTAGTCTATTTTCTTTTGCTTTTTTTTATTACTTTATATTTTTAATACAATGTGGAGTGATCATCTCCACCCCCTATGACACAAAAGAAATTTGCAGAATGAATCCTTAGTGTCAAAACCAGTTCAAGTTCGTATTTCAGCCATTTGAACCGAAAAAACTCACTTTTCTCTCTAAAAACTTATTTTCAGTCACTTTTAAACTCAATGAAATGTATTTCTAACCGAATTTAAGTGCTCCAACAATCATAAATGTCCAGAAATATTAAATTACATCAGGTCCCTGAGCCAAGCCTTGAATCTTAAAACTATTTTTTTTTTGGTCCTTAACGTGTCTCAAATGTATTATCCAGGTGTGTTAAAGATAGACATTCATGAAATAGTACCATACCTTGCAATATTGCTTAGACTGAATCTGGATACTAGCTGCTTACTAGAGGACCGAAAAAGTGCGATAGTAGTACCTGCCCATAATGGAGGGTGAAAAATAGGGTTGAAAATTAGAGACCGTTTGGTTTGACATCAATTGTAAGTAAATTAAGGAGAGAGTGATAAGAAACCACGTCAGAAATGTCTGTAAAAAAAGAAACTGGTTTTCAAATCGACAACATGGCCTCATATGGCTCTCAGTTAGTAGGCTATATGCAAGACATTTCACATGAAATTGACAAAGGAGGTGAAGTTGATAGTATAGCACTAGATCTCTCCAAGCCAGTTTAAAGAGTGAGAGTGTAAAATAAGGCATATAGCGCTGGAGTTGGTGAAAAAGTGACTTGCTGGGAACAGGCATCGTTACAATGTACATATAAAGCAAATAGTTAGAGTAGGGAAGGCAGTATCAAAAGAAATGAATGTGAAAATTGGAGTGCCACAGGGTATTAGTTATTCCAATGAACGATTGTTATGATATTTAATTAAAATTGCAATGGAGCGCACGCTCCGGTTGCAATTTCCCTAAACACCCATCTTCCCCCTTTCCTGCACCCACCTGCATATGCCCTCCATAAATTTTAACTTTAAATTCGTTCAACGTTTTTAGTAAATTATTCATTTCTCTAGGTAACTTATTCCAATCGGTGACACCCTTATCTAAAAAAGAGGATCTTCCTACATCCTTGGTCCTGAAATGAAGTGCCAGCTTGTGGTCATGGTCGTCTTTTCCAAGCCATCCATTTCTTTTAATTCTTACACCAATACTTTTCCATGCCTCATCACCAGTATATATCTTGTACACTCCCATGACCCTCCTCATCCTCCTCCTGTCTTGCAATGAATCCCATCGCAGCTCTTTTGTCATATCTCTTACTGATTGCGTTCTGCGATAATTTCAGAAAACAAATCTAGCAGCCCTTTTTTTCACCCTCTCCAACTCTGTATTTGATACTCAATATGTGAGTCTCATACTACACTACCGTATTCAAGCAATGGTCTGAAAAAAGTTTTGTAACCCAATTCCTTTACTTCTCTCGTACATTGCCTCATCTCTCTCTCCAACAAATGCAGAATTTGGAAACCTTTTTCTGCTACCTGTCCAATGTGTCCTGCCCAGTTAAGCTTGTTATCAAATATAATGCCAAGATATTTACATTTCAAGTCTTCAACTAGTTATTCTGTCTCCACTTTATAATCACAGTCAACCTTTAGTTTTTTATTTGTGTTTCTAATAAACTATGTATGTCAGCATTAAATGTTCAGAATTTTCTAATACAAATGTCAGTAGGTAGTGTATGCATTGGGCAGGTGTTGTAAGAATACCTACATTTCTGAACAGATTTCTGCACGAAATAATTCGTAATGCACTTTTCTGTGAGGTAAATACCTTCCATGTTTGTGAAGAATTTCCTCAGAAGGAGGTGGCATAAGTGAACAGGGACAGTATCTCAAGCTAAAAGAATACACTTTTCTCAAACAGGCTGACACGAAAAGAAAGAGAGTTTCCACTCCTTCTGTTTAACATGGCAGAAATCTATTAAATACGTCGATTAGAACACGCAGAGACCATTAAAATATTAACATATCTCGTGCATGTGTGTCTTGTTAATATGCTTCGCTTGTAAATAAGCTGAACAATATTTATTTGTTTTTATTCCCGTTAAATGAAATAGATGAAATTCTTTTTGGTTGTTACCTTTAGAGTATACAACATGCGCATGTTGTTTAAACAGTTGTACTTTATCTGCCTCTCCACTCAATGATGTAATGGTGTTTGCTTAGCGTCCGGCACAAACTATTTCAAGCCCGTTTCTTGTTATGTGGTTGATCACTTTCATTCTTTCAACCGCACACGCAGGACGGAATCCGCAAATCACATTCCCTGTGGTCGAGCTGTAAAGCACAAGAAATTCGCTCCAGTTGTCGGTTGCGTGTTGTTGCGGAACGGAATCCACATACCTTGCAGTTACGGTAAACGAATAAAGTCATTTACGCAATCCATCTTTCTTAACTGATCTTATTCTGGAACGTATTTTAAGATTTCTATTTCTGGAAAAGTGCAAGTTTCTATCTGAGCATACACTTCCATACAAATATCGTAACGAACGTGTTTGCTATTAAGCGCTAATGTTCGGGCCTGCAATCTAGAGGACGCGGGTTTAATTCTCTCTCCCCCGTTTTTTTGATTATGGCTTTACGCCACGGCAACGTTAAGGTTATTAGGACTGGGGGCAAGGAAGGGAAGAAATTCGGCCATGGCCTTTTGAAGGAACCATCCCGCCATTTGAATAGAGTGATTTCGGTAAATCATGGAATACCGGAATCTGAATGTTAGGAAGGGGATTAGATTTCGTTGCAATCATACGCCGCTAAAGCCTTCGTTCTTTTTTGATCTCCTCACACACCTATTATAGAAGAGAGTCTTCTTTGATATTTTAACTGTTTCCACTAACTTTCTATTGTTCTGGTACCTTTCATTTATATACTGAATTTTTCACAAAAATCATTTTACTTATTTAATTTATACTCTTGTTCCATGGTTAATATACAGGGTGTTACAAAAAGGTACGGCCAAACTTTCAGGAAACATTCCTCACACACAACAAAGAAAATATGTTATGTGGACATGTGTGTGGAAACGCTTACTTTCCATGTTAGAGCTCATTTTATTACTTCTCTTCAAATCACATTAAACATGGAATGGAAACACACAGCAACAGAACGTACCAGCGTGACTTCAAACACTTTGTTACAGGAAATGTTCAAAATGTCCTCCGTTAGCGAGGATACATGCATCCATCCTCCGTCGCATGGAATCCCTGATGCGCTGATGCAGCCCTGGAGAATGGCGTATTGTATCACAGCCGTCCAAAATATGAGCACGAAGAGTCTCTACATTTGGTACCGGGGTTGCGTAGACAAGGGCTTTCAAATGCCCCCATAAATGGAAGTCAAGAGAGTTGAGGTCAGGAGAGCGTGGGGGCCATGGAAGTATAGTACATACTAACGAAACTAAAATGAGCTCTATCATGGAAAGTAAGCGTTTCTGGACACATGTCCTCATAACATATTTTCTTTGTTTGTTGGTGAGGAATGTTTCCTGAAAGTTTGGCCGTACCTTTTTTGTAAAACCCTGTATATACAAACAAGATGAATAATAACCGTAGTGAAAAGAATTCTTGGATTTTCGGCAAGACGGTAGCTCTTTTGTCGTTGCATATTTGATAGAAGCAATAAAAGACACTGAACAGAGACTTCTGTAGGTCGGTGAACCGTTTCCTTGGTGACCGTTATGTGAGTGTGAGCAGGATTTGTTTCTGTTAGGATGGACTGTTTTGTGAGTAGCACTGCAGTCGACACTTAATGTCTATTCAGCTGGAGAACACGTCATGTGTAAATCAAAGACACGATACTGATTTGAATACTTGCTGTCGATCTGTCAGAAGCAATCCCGGATGCAATACGGTCAAGCAGGAGACCCGCAGAAGGCTCCAACAAGCAAGGTTTTTGTCTTAGCAGCTGCCAGGATGTCGGACAACCTTGACGAAGATTCAAGGAGAAGCTGCAGGAAATCTCGCAAGTGGCTGAACACGGTGTTTCCTTCAGCCAATTATTGTTGAAGTCAATTACAGTTAGTATATCTTCTAATACGTAAAGGAATCAGACAAGGACGTGCCATTTCTCCTTTTTTTCAATGCCTACATTCAAGACTAACTCAATAAGATCAGACACGAAATTGATGCTGGGATAAAGATACAGGAAAAACTAGTAAATATGAGTCAATTCACATGTGACATTGTGATAATGACATAAATTGAAGAGGATCTTAAGAAGATTTTGGAAACAATGGCGAATGAGTACAATATGAAAATTAATAAAGCGAAGACGAAAGTCATGGTATGTGGCAAAGATAAAAACTCTAAAATTAAAATTAAAGTTAATGGAGAAATATTGGAGGATGTGCAAGAATTCTGCTACCTAGGAAGCAAAATCACAAAAGATGGAGCAAGCAAGAATGAGATAAAATTCAGGATTGCACAAGCAAAAATAGCGTTCAACAAAAAGAAACGAATTTTTAGAACAAATAACATCAGCTGGACAGCGAGGAAAAGACTATTAAAAGGTTATGTCTGGATTATTGCGCTGAATGTATGTGAAACCAGGACAGTTGGTAAAGAAGAGAAAAGAAGATTAATTTTATTCGAGCAATGATGCTACAGAAGGATGGTAAAGATTAGCTGGAGGGACAAGATTATTAATAAGAAAATTTTTGAGAAGGCAAGAGAGTATAACTCTATGTGGAAGAGTATAAAAACACGGAGGACAATATTAACTGGACATATCTTAAGACACGAGAGCTTAGTAAAAACAATAATGGAGGGAATGGTAGAAGAAAAAAGATATCGAGGAAGACTACGTTTAAAACACATCCAGCAGGTAATGGAAGATGTTGGCTGCAGGAGATATGTAGATATGAAGAGCAGGGCAGAGAGAAGAGCTGAATGGAAGACCGCCGCAGACCAATCCCAGGATTGACTACCATAGAAGAAGGAGAAGATATCTTTTAAGTTTCATTCTGAATTTATTGATCCTGTAGAAGAACTACAAAGGGGAAAATTAATTGGTACTGTCACTGCATCTGTTCCTGTTGTTGTTGTTGTTGTTGTTTTTGTGGCTTTAGGGTGCGTTGACAGTGAGGTCATTAGCGCCCTGCATCTGTTCCTAACAGCCACTGAAGTGTTCTGAATCATAAATTACTTTGAATTTATAAAACTGACTTTTATTTAAAAAAGAAGTCTTCATAAAATAGTGATAATGTTTACGTTATTCCAGTGCCCATTTGTTAACGAACAAACAATCTTTGATCTTAAGCAGTCAGATGGCTAGAAGAAAGTGATCGATTCTTTTATGATTTTCGTTAATTTTGACCAGGGTCTCTTAACGCTATCTACAAAATTGCTCAGTGATTTGTCACTTACAAACACTTGTTGAATCAGTCCTTTCGGCAAACAACGTTCGTATTGTGAAACAATGTAACATTTGATACTATATCTTTCATGATGTGGCCTAATCTGTAGACTCGATAATCTGTATCAAGCGCCGGAGCTGTGAGGCTCCTGGTATTCCGATATAGATTTGAATTTGTCAAATGGTTTAACTGTAAATTAACAAGCTACAGAATCATATTGTAACTGCATTTCGAATAACTTCTTTGACACCAGGGTACTTCCTTCTAAATTTGATACACTTATTTTAAGTCAAATGCGTCGATTTGATGGTGAGTGGTAAGGCTCGGAGATTGGAGGACATCGGTTCAAATCCCCGTCTGGCTATCTAGATACCGGTTTTACATAATATTCCAAAATCACTTCAAGCGAATGCTAGGATGGTTCCTTCAAAAGGCAATGATTAATTTCCTTCCCGTTCCTTGTCCCTAATGCTCTCCCACCTCTAATGACATCGGCATCGACGAGGCATAAAGCCAAATGTAAAAGAAAGTCAAAGGAAAAAAGAGAATCAGATTGATTTTGTTTATTGCTTCTGTATAATTATCGTAAAAAAATCTTTGTTTATAAGTTGAATCATTCATATTTTTATTTAAAAAGACTAATGACTATTTATTCTATTAATATTTGCTATCTACTTACCAAAAATAGACTATGGTATTTCTAGATAAACTATAAGGTCTTCGAAACAGTCTACATTAAAGATATTTTTACTGTTTTTTTGAAGCTTTAGTGCAAGAAATTCCCGATAAATTGTTGTGTCTTGTGTTTTTACGAGAGTAACACTTTTCCTACTAATATAAGAGGCCATTATGGAATTCAGTTTCCGCGTGCGGAAAACAGAACGCGTGAAAATCATAAACGTGAACCCACGACTATGGCTGTCCCTTCAACCCCTACTGTAGTGAGGAAATTTATCTAAAGACCAACAGTTACCAGTGATTAAGTCCGCTAGGAAGTTTTTATAGTAAATGAGTTTTCTTTAACAATAATAACAGTCATAATAATAAATATTACAATATAATAATAAAAACTTCCATAACATTTATATTATGATTTAGTAGATTTATTTGGTTTCTCATATTGTTTTTAATTTGGCGATATGTTAATTTGATCCATTATTTCTGATTTAAAATAGAAATTTATGCAGATTAAAACTAATCTTATGTGGTATCACAGTTCGTTAAGAATTGCGATATCATTTATTTCAGTCGCCTGAAAGCAGTTCCAAGTTTCGATTGCGAGACAGTGGATGTATCAATGCGCATGTGAAAGAAGTTATCACTGTCGAACAGCAATATTAGTGGAGGTTGTCGGTAAGTCGAAATTCAGTCTCGATCATAAAAACACTACTGAAAACAAACTATGTGAATGTGGTGAGTTGCAGGACCCACAACATCTTCTGGTATGCAGGAATCTACCTAAAACCTCCACTATCGGCGACCTTTTTAGGGCAAACGAGAAGGCCATCAGGATTGCGGAATTCTGGTCACATTCCATTTAATTGTTTTCTATAGTCCATAAGCTTTATATTAATTAATTAATTTTATTTGTTTTGTTTCAACTTGTAATGTTATGTCCTGGACCAAGAAATAAATAAATAATGACAACTGGCACTGTTTTTTAAAGCATAAGGAACGGTGGATTTATTTTATAATGTATGCGGTGTAGCATAAGGTTCTGAAATTCCCAATAATTTTTAATTTCATTTGTTTCATATTGCTGTCGTCATCAACTCAATAGCACGTAAGAAGTTCCAACTTTATAGTGGTATAAACTAA
Organism: Vandiemenella viatica; assembly: GCA_031002005.1. Classification (NCBI taxonomy): domain Eukaryota; kingdom Metazoa; phylum Arthropoda; class Insecta; order Orthoptera; family Morabidae; genus Vandiemenella; species Vandiemenella viatica. The sequence continues at coordinate 22,386,554 of CM061920.1, read as the reverse complement.
AGTGGTATGAGCTTTATCAAATAACATTTCTATTTAATCAAGCAACTGCGAAAAATAAATTACCAGAGCACTGCTCCGAAACGGTCAATTCTGACAGTCTTCGAGGTGGATGATGTATAATCACAATTTTACTTTTTTCCAACTTTGAATCCTCATAGATTGCGACCCATGTATTGAGAACAAAATTACGGTGAGGAACCTTGATTGTTATACTTCTTCAGTTTCTGCAACTAAAGATTTCTCGTTGAGAACTCACAGAAAATTAGATGATACGACTTTACAAAATTTAAATTTATGAACAGGCTTATATTTCCTGCTGCGGAAATATTAGTGCAGTAATTTTCGCGCTTTTAAACGGAACACTTCATTGAATATGTGATAACGTTCTTGTTTTAATATTTGAAAAGTATTGTATTCGATATCTGTTAAAAGCAACGAGTAAAGGTTTGCCAAGGGCAAATGTAGGTGGGTGCAGGGAAGGGGGAGGATGGGTGGTAGAGAAATTGCCACCGGAGCGTGCGCACCATTGCAAATTAATAAAATTTTATTAAAGGTTACAGTACCAGTTACGAAGTGCAAGGTTCTTTGGTGTTGTAAAATGCGAATGGATTGACAGTTCACAAATGAATTATTTGTTTTGGGTTTCTTATTACGTTTGCTTAGCTTATTTTAGTGTAGAAAACTGAAGACACAAATAACCGAAGTCAAAAAATGAAACAAAACCCAAGCACGATCGTAGAGTGATATTTTTAATTTTTTCTTAAAAGGAGTTGTAACATATATGCTAACCCCAATTGTACAGTATGTAGTTTTTTATAAATATTAATACTTATTAAATCAATGGTCAATGTATGATATGAATGAAATGTAATAATTTGTGTAATGTAATTTCTCTCAAATTCCACAGACCATTAATAACTGTAATATCCTTGGGTATTTTTAAGTTACTAGAGTCTTTGGTCTGCGGGCGCAGCCAAAGAGTGTAGTTTAAGTAGCGCTCTGAAAGAGGAAGGCGGTAATCGTGGAGGTTATACCTTGCGCGCACGGCGCATCATGAATGCTGCGGCATTACTTATTCCTGTTCATTAATTATTGGCTTGTTTGTTGGAGTGTATGTTGGTGGTTTTGTTTAACATTAAATCCAACTATAGCGAATTTTCACAGAGTATTCGTCTTTAATTAGAAGCAGTCACCTGAACTCAAGTATGAATTGACTGTGTATTAAACAATAATTTCCAAACTACGTGCGCAGTCGAGAAACGGCGTATAATGGGACCAAAAAAATACCGTCCAAAGACTTATAGTAGAAAGTCGTCAATAATCGCGAAGCTTATAACAAGTAATTATCTGCAGAAGCAGTTAATTAATATTTATTGGAAGGTCATATGTAACGACTTTTATTAAGAGTAGGTTATAAATGGCGTCTCTTGACAGGCTCGTTATAAATGGCTTAGCCTGTCAGGATAAATTGATGTAGTAAGATCGATCGCGGTCAATCACCTCAAATACATAGTGATCCGTGGCCCATTTATCTCCTATCTCAAAATTATTATATCATCTTCCTCCGTTCTTCGGTACATTTGAGTAATACGCTATTTTCTCAAAATGTCAAACACCATCCAAATTGCTGGGGTAGTTTTTACGCGATCTTATTTCAAACGCACTTATAGATTTATAGTAGTATTGATTGATTTGGTTGTTGCGTTGACAAAGTTGCCACGCATTTAGTCTAACTTATTACTTGACGATCCGCGAGGTTTTCTAACATACGTCACACACTAAACGATGTTTCTGTGCACGTAGGGTCTACGAAAATACACGAAGCGGCGAGATAGGAACATGGATCCTTTTCCACCCCGAAGCAGTACTCGTAATTCGAAATGACCTACTACAGCAATACACAGGTGGACAGAAATACGTATCTTCATTAAAATGTTTGCTAAAGTGTCAAGATGTTCTCGTTATTATCTTTCTGCGGTGAAATCTTGTCGCAAACAGGAAATATGTATTTTCCTTTTTTACTTGCAGAAAAGAGAATGCTTAGTGTCAATGTTCTTTACGACATGTGGTTTACGAGTACTTTCGAACGACTTGTCCTATTTACGTAACATCTTAGTGCACTGAGATAACGTCACATAATTTCTTGCAGAGTAACCGCAGCGAAGTTTTTCACTTTCGTCAGAGCACGTCAATTTGCCGCTCGTATTTGTGTAACTCGTTGCATGTGGAGTACAATACGGCCGTCTTCCTGATGCGTCGAGATGACAGTCATTATGGTTATGTCACGTTACGCGCAGCGGGCCGCAAACACAACGACCATCTCAGACTCAAACACAGCGAATACTCTCGAGTATTACACTCTGAGATTCGTTTGATACGGATAGCGGATGTCCCAATTAGTGGGAAACTAATTTTATAGTAGTACTTTGTCGAGAGGCTTTTCTCGCAGAACTGTACTTACTCCCGTTGAGTCCATCTACTTTGAGTCGCGGTGGTGATAGACACAATCAGATTCAGGTAGCTGACAAGTGCGAAGAGAGACACCGAGCGTGGTGAGTGAGTGGTAACGCTCTGGCCTCGCATCCGGTACGACGCGGGTTCGAATCCCCGTATACCCGTCCGGATTCGGTATATCTATATTTTCCCAAAATCACTTCAGGAGAATTACGGCACGGTTCCTTCTCAAAGGCCATGGCTGAATTACTTCCCATTTCTTGTACCCAGTCCTTTCCCAACTCTAATGACCTCGACGTCGACGAGACGTATATCAATAAGCAGAGAGCAACAGCAGCAAAAAGACAGATGCAGGTGCCCAAATGCTGAATAACATAAGTTTCTTGGCAGTGCGCATGGCGTTGTCGACAGACATTCATAACTGGACAGTGACGTTAAACCTAGCTGTGTAAGATTTCGTAATGAACTCAGTTCGGCAGGAGGGATTTGTAATAATTTTTCAAGTTCTGCACGTATTGGACAGGTATTGGGAGGAATGCTTCACTTATGTAAAGGAATTGGGATACAAAACCTTGGTTTGGTATCGCATTATGGGTATTGAATACTACAATTAAAAGGGCGCAAAGGAGGGAAGATGGATTTTTTGGTGAAAGTTGTCGTACAATGCGGAGTGACTGTTGTTGTAAAAGAGCTGAATTGGGAGTCACCGGAAGATAGGACGCTGGAGGAGAGAGGGCTGGGAGTGTATGAGACATACATGGGCGATGGGACGTGTATGATGTAAGGAAAAGAATTGCTGCAGTAGGTGGAAGGGAAAAGATGGTTACTACCATAAATTAGTACTGGATTTACAATATAAATGAATGAGTATTTTTAAAAATTTATTTATTTCACGCTTGGTGTGGGGGCCATACAGTCAGAACACGTTACACATAGAATTTGGTTTGCTTAAAACAAGTCTCAGCAAATTGAATTTATAGCATTTGCTCTGTAGACATAGATAAAAAAAAGTAAAATTTTTAAGAAGTATTAAAAAGGGAAACAGTATAACAGATATTTTGAATAAAAATCCGTCTTCTAACAACTGTTTTTTATTGACTTGTATCTACCAGACGCGTTTCGCCCTTGTGGAGTGGGGCATCGTCAGTGGCTATAAATAATTATATAAATTATGTACATTAATTATATACATATGTTCATGCTTTAAAATTTTAAAGCATGAACATATGTATATAATTAATGTACATAATTTATATAATTATTTATAGCCACTGACGATGCCCCACTCCACAAGGGCGAAACGCGTCTGGTAGATACAAGTCAATAAAAAACAGTTGTTAGAAGACGGATTTTTATTCAAAATATTTATGCAACAACTGCGGAACATGGCCTACAACAAGATTACTAGTATAACAGATAATTAACAGTTAAAATTTAACCTTCCAGAGGCCTATCATATATATTATTTCTATAAGGTATATTTTTGTCACAAGCCTATATCTTCCTTCATACTTAACAGAAATCAATGAATGAGGTGTCATTTTAAAGCTTATGGTCTCCACTTTGGTTAAATCGTATTTTAAGCAAGAAAGTTTTCGGAATTCGACCCTTAAAGGGCAAAAATGTAAATTTATCTAAAATGCTGTTTTCTGTGTTACGAGTCAGTTATCTCCCTGGATACCTATCTGAAACCATTTTATGAAGTATCGTTTTAAAGATTAAGATCTCCGCTTTAGTGACGTCATAAATTAAGACAGAAATTTTTTGGAATTCGACCCTTAAAGGGCAAAAGTATCAATATTTTTACAATACGTTTTTGTGTCACGAGCGATTTATCTCCCTTAATATCTAACCGATACAGATAAATGAGGTATCATATTAAATATTAAGGTCTCCGCCGTGGTAACATTATATTTTAAGAAAGAAATTTTTCTTAATTCGACCCTTAAAGGGCGAAAATGTCAATTTTTCTAAAATGGGTTTTTTGTATCTTTAGCAATTTATCTCCCAGGATATCTAACCAAAAAGAATAAATGAGGTAGGATTATGAGGAGTATTGTCTCAGCTCTGTGACATCATATTTTAAGAAAGAATGTTTTTGGAATTCTACCCTTAATGGGAAAAAGTATATATTTTTCTATAACGCATTTTTGTGTCACGAGCGATATATCTCCCTTTATATCTAACCGATATAGATAAATGAGGTATCATATTAAAGAATAAGGTCTGCGCCGTGGTAAAATTATATTTTAAGAAAGGAATTTTTCGTAATTCGACCCTTAAAAGGCAAAAATTTCAATTTTTCTAAAATGCGTTTTTTGTATCCCGAGCCATTTATCTCCCAGGATATCTAACCAAAATCGATAAATGAAGTAGAATTATAAGGAGTAATGTATCTGCGTTGTGAAATCATATTTTAAAAAAGAATGTTTTTGGAATTCAACCCTTAAAGGAAAAAAGTATAAATTTTTCTATTACCGATTTTTGTGTCACGGGCGATTTATCTCTCTTGATATCTAACCGATATAGATAAATGAGGTATCATATTAAAGAATAAGGTCTCCGCCATGGTAACATTATATTTTAAGAAAGGAATTTTTTGTAATTCGACCCATAAAAGGCAAAAAAGTCAATTTTTCTAAAATGCGTTTTTTGTGTCTCGAGCCACTTATCTCCCTTGATTTCTATCCAAAATCGATAAATCGAGTACGATTGTGAGGAATAATGTCTCAGCTTTTCTGACATCATATTTTAAGAAAGAACTGTTTGGAATTCAACTATTAAAGGGAAAAAATATATATTGTTCTACAACGTATTTTTGTGTCACGAGCCTTATATTTCCCTTGATATCTAATCGATATAGATAAATGACATATCGTATTAAAGACTAAGGTTTCCGCCGTGGTAACATTATATTCTAAGAAAGGAATTTTTCGTAATTCGACCCATAAAGCGCAAAAATGTCAATATTTCTAAAATACGTTCTTTGTGTTTCGTGCCATTTATCTCCCTGGATTTATAACCAAAATCGATAGATGAAGTAGGAGTATGAAGAGTAATGACTGAACTTGGTGAAATTATATTCAACCTCACTATTCATCGCATTTTATTCGCGAAATTTTCGCACGGGTCGTCTAGTATAGAATAAATATTAACAATGTGGTAAAACTTTTCTCTAGACCGTGTAAGGATTTAGTTTTCGTTTGTAGGTAAGGGTGTCACCGGCTAGAATTAAGTATCGGAAATAGAGAGAGTTGTTAAATAAGAATCATTTGTCACAAGAGATGAAACGTGAGCAAATTTTTATAAAAAAGGACACAGGATATATAACAGCTTGTGATTGTAAATTGCTTCTGTTCTGTGAACCAAAATAGCAATTAAACGAAAAGTTCTTGTGAGTTTAGGTCAAGAGGGATTTTTTTTGCTGTTATTGTAATCAACAAATCAACATGATTTCTGGTTGAAGTCAGCAACACGAAGAAAGCACTGGATGCACAAAAACTCGCAATAAATCAAAGTGGAGAGCTTGTGGTGGAAAATCAGATGAAAAGAACATATTGAAGACTCAAACAATAATGACAACAGAACAAAAATCATTTGGATTTAGGGCCAAAGCGTTGGGTGACATGACAAATATTTAAAATGCAATATGGTATTGTTTGTTTTTAACTGATCTCGAAAACTGTGGATGAATGTAAGATTTTTGTTTTAAAAAGTTTCTCTGGCCTACGATAACAGTTTTATTTTAACTGGAAACTGGTGGAGAGCATTTCTTAACATCATTCCGCCTTTCATTAACCTCCTCTGCGATTCTCCTTTCACTTTTTTCTTGGCCACAACCCCCTCAACAGGTTTCTCAACACTTCAGTCAGACGCTATGCGTTCCACTCCCTTCTAGAGTCGTCCTGATTCCTGATGTTATGAGAAAGTCCATCCTCTGCAGTATTCTTACGCAGTCTCTTAATTCCGAGCTTTTGTTTGCAAAATAAATTTGACCGTGTGGGTACGGATTCCATCCAGTGTCCTTTAAAACCATATCGTACGAGATAGTTGCGGTCAGACTGACATTGTCACCAAAAAGAGAATGACATGCTGGTTTAAATGTGTCATTTCATCTAAGTAGTTTAAATTACGGCAAATCCTCTACGTTTAAAGATCATATCTACCACTAGCAGGTTGTTAACATTGAGAATAATGGGATATATAAACCTAGTTTATGTTTTTAAGCAGCTGCTGCCCAGAGTTTTGTTTACGTGGACTCAGAATAGACAGTTTAAACCAGTTACTTCACAGTCAACACACCGACAGCGAGGGGGGAAAATGTAACTGAACTCATCTGAATAATACGATTCCTTTTGTATAATGGAATTTCAATGTGAGAATTATGTACATTTCACAAGCAGTTCTTGCGCGAATCGCCTTAAACGAAAAATGGATAGTAATTTGTGATAATTTCTCAGTTTTCGGATTTGACGTCAAAATGAAACATATCCTATTTGATCCCCGTTCTGGTACTACAAGCTGCATGTATTTCGAAATCCCATCAAAATCCGACAAGTAGTTTTTTAGAATCGCGTTCAGAGAAAAATTGGTACTAATTTGTGAATATTTTTTTTTTTTTTAAATTTCAGCTTTCATATTTCACACCAAAATGAAACACATCCTATCTAACCCCCGGGACCATGGGCTGCACGTCACTCAAAACCCAACAGACATATAACTGTCCGTTTTTGCGTGAATCCAGGTCATTCAAACAAATAGACAGGCAGACACAAATATTAAAAGCAGTTGGTTCCTTCCTGTAGCTCATATATGGGCAACCCACGGCCCTCCACCAACTTCAGTCCGGCCCGCGAGAGATTCAGAAATTTCAAATAACGCTTCAAACTCAAGTCTCCCATTAATTTTCATTTGATTTTTCTATTTGTTTTTGTTAATTTTCTTTTTGTATGTTTGATTATCTTATTGTAATTTTGCTAAATAAAAAATGTGTGAATTTTTATCGCCTTTTTATTCACTACTATCTACTTTTTTTCTTACCTACGGCCCGCGACCTGATTAAGTCCAGAAATTACGCCCTCAGCTAAGCAAAGGTTGCCCATACCTACTGTAGCTCATTAACAGCTACTAAAACTATTTTTTTTTCGCTCAAAACTTAGAAAAAGTATATTATAATATTATGATATTTTATTCATTTATTTCGTGTCAAAAACATACACAGTTATACAATTACAGTTAACCAAAACTTGGCCACTTCCGGTGTACTTTCCGAGGCCTCGTATAAGTTAACTTCCAAGCAGAAGGTTGGATACATTCGACACTAGGGCATGTTTTGAACAGTGTGATTCTCTCCATAGTCGTATTTGTTGCCTGTGACCTCAGCATAGCCCCACCCTGATTGGTTGACTTTGGATCTGCACACTCCTGACCTCGGTCTATTCAGAGACTTCCATGTCATAGCCAAGTGGTAAGGTATCAGACAATCTTCCCCAGCCAGGCGGGAGGGGAGACCTAGCTTCCCACAGTTGTAACCTGGCTGTTACAGTTGTGGTCTTAAGTTCCTTGACAGGCATACCCTGCAGTTGAATAGCACCGTGCTAAGGCGGCAGAAGTTCGAATGGTTTCAGTTTGGCTACCCCACTGTTATCCAGTTAGTTTTCTAAGCAGCTTGTTCCTATTGGAAACTTTCAGCTTGGAATTCATGCAGTGTTTCCTGAACGGAAGGGAACTAACAAGCGTCACTCCTAGATATCTTGGAATGGTGCAGTGTTCCAGTTCGACCACCGACCATATCACCTTTAACCTACGAGTGGCTTCTCTATTCCTTAAATGGGAAGCACATACTTGTGTCTTTAAAGGATTTTGTTCAAGAAGTGTGGTATGTCTTGACAGACCTTGAAGAGCGTTATTATTCCGACCTATTTGTCTTTTTGAAGTTGTACCTCCTATGGAAAGGTACTTCATGTGGTCTAAGTGCGGCATATATCAGACACATTATTGGCCTATGCTGTGAGTTAGGTACTGGGGAATACACAGGTTTAACGCATTGGTGGCTGATACTGCTACTACTGAATATGAGGTCAGGGTTGAAACCACACCTCCACCGACAACTGTTGAATGATGTAGGTAACTTTAAACCATGAATTAGAGTGAGATGCTTAATTTCAGCCTGTTGCTGTACTGTTGTCCCATTCCCATCTTCATGGTCATAGCCTCAAACATTGCTATGACTGCTGAAATCGCTCTGTGAAGGATCAGGTGTCAGGTCATTTCGATTCATTATGTGAATGCTATTCTCATCTTGGTCGCTTAGCATTGCAATCTACGGGGAGGCTCCTTTCATGTACCCCAAATTTCATCTATGGAACATCGATAGCTGGCACGAACTGGGCAGATACTTAAACAATTACTTTACTTATTTTAAGGTCCCTTGAATGTTAACTATACTATAATATGCGCCATCGTCCTGTCAGATCAAAACTTTTATAATAGTGTTTACTGATTCCATTTAACGTATAATTTTATGAAATTCTGCTAACTTACGTTTTATTCATTATAAATATGCAACAACAGTAACCAGGACGTATCTGTTATTTATATCATGCAGTAGATAAGAGTCAAGCGGAGCAGATGCTGTCTCCCACTGGAGGGCGCTTGCACAATGGGCGCCCGCTCATTCCGTTTCTAGTTAGCCTCCTCAGGGTCCGTGCCTCAGATTGTCTCGCCTGATGCCTCTGCACTGCGTGAGCCGAATGGGAAACCTCTGCTGCAGCGGCCTACTTAGCCCGCAATTCACTTTTTCCCACCCATTAGTCGGGTGTTATGAAGTCATTTACCGCCTTTGAGTGGCACCGATTCCCAAGGTTTACTGTCTGCGACGCCCCACTGCCGAACAAAGGAACGCGCCCTGGGGCTCACGTGCCTCGAGCCGAGTTAACCGACTCGCTCCTAACTGAGTCTTGTGTTCTGTTAAAGGCTGCGTGGACCATAATAATTCCAACAACACAAATCACTGTGTCTGACGACGACAATGGTGGCGGTATTATTTGAATTAAAACGGAAGTTCGTTCATATCTACAACTATATAATTTCGTTGGCTTATTCCGTCTGCCGTTCCCCGACGTCACCTCAGTAGCTATCACGGCCCACTAAAGATATCTTCATCTTTAGTTGGCCATGAGTAGCTATTGGTCTTTCACGCTGTCACGTGACGCACGTGGTCTTTGTTTCAGAACTAGCAACAGCCATAGATCTTACTACAAAACTGAAATTTCAGCGTTGTTTAGTAACAGTTCATGGGGAAAGAGGTAGGTTATGTTGAATGAAAAGTGGAACTGGGATCTTACACCATCCCCCCATTCGGGAGGACGCAGGTTCGAATCCTCGTCCGGGGATCCAGATTTACGTTTTACATGGTTTCCCCAAATCACTCCAGGTGAATGCCGGGATGCTTCCTTCAAAAGGCCATGACCGAATTCCACCCCGTTCCTTGTCCCACGTCCCATTCCGCCTCTAATGGCTTCGACGTCGACGAGGCGTAAAGCCACAGGAAAAAAAAATCATCCCATCTTCAGAGCTTCATCTACAGGGGAAAAAAAATCTATTTAGCTAAACAACTGCTGAGACATTAATTGCCAGAACGCTAAAAGAAAAGAATGTATGTGATTTAAAGAAGAATATTTATAAGGTTTCTGTGACTTATCCGTCTAGTGCAGCTAAATTTATTTAGCTGCACTAGACGGATAAGTCACAGAAACCTTATTATTAAAGCAGCTAAGGAAAAAGTCCTGAATCTCAACATGTTAAGAATATTAATTGTTAGTTGCTTCTTGTTAATTTATATTCATTTGCTATTATATTATATTATATTGATATGATGCTATATTAAGAGTTTGAGATGTGGATGCGGAGGAGAATGGAGATGATAAGTAGGACGGAAGAAGTGATTGAAGCGCTGGAAAGGTGTGGTCTGAGAAGGAAACTACTCTGAATCATAAAAGAAAGAAAGAAGAACTGGATAGAACACTTGATGAGAGGGGAGTGCTTGCTAAAAGACGCCTTGAAGGGACTAGTTTGTGGGAGGAGAGTGAGAGGAAGAACGAGCTGCAAGATTACAGATAACATAAAACAAGTAGTGTGTGTGTGGTAGACGTAATAGTTTACCAAGAAATACAATCTACTGTGTTCTAGGTGAAAACAATCGATTGGTAATCGTGCTCATCTAACATACTAGTCCGTGTGACCGTCACCCACAATGTTCGGTGGGATGTACGGCGAAGGCGGAACTTGTGGCCTTCAGGACCACACATCAGAATTTGAAAATCATAGTGACACGCCAACCGGGTCGGTAATTGCAGCTGCGTTGAACACAGTTAGCAACCAACAAACTGACGAAGCCATTCTAACCGAGTCTGTGAATTATCAGTTCAGTGTGGTACCAGACGATCCCATGCTTGGTAGCCAAAGCATAAGTAACAAGCCTGCTAAACGCCAGGTACCAACAGAAGAAGATGTAAGAAAATCAACCCATGCAGCAGAGAAAGTCGCACGGCTCTCAGCGATACATTCAGCAGCCCAGCAGCCGATGTCTACTGTCAACACGACACCAACAACGTCAGCAACTCCAGTAGTACCAGCAACAACAGCAACACAAGCGGCAACTGCACCCTCCATTTCCGGCAGCAGTCTACAGGACGCGCAGCAGAATACATCAAGCTACAGGTACGACGCAAGCGATTACGGCCCATTTATAGTTTTTGTAGAGGGGAAGGAGAAGAACATAGGCCGGTTACATCCAATGGTTATAGGAAGCTACTACGTGAGCAAGGTATCCTAAGATCAAATCATCTTTTGAACATCACGAGTTCTGGTCGTAATAGAATAAAAATTGAAACAAACAGTAGTGCGGCGGCAAATAGCCTCGTAA
>CM061920.1:21967401-22374174 GCA_031002005.1 Vandiemenella viatica | reverse complement strand
GGATTTAGAAGCAAAAGCCACGTCAGGCTATGTGAAGGGGAGGGAGGTCCAGAAGAGGCTGCGTACTTTATGGACGCTCCCCAAGATGCAATGTGCATTGTAAATGAGGTAACCATTTTGCATTAAACTCGAATGAATAATCACATTCCTACATCTACAGCTTTTTTTTTGGTACTCTGATGTTTACAGAACTATTTTTTGAAAACGGTGTTTTCGTAGAACACTAAAGCTCTTTCAGTGTGATAAAAGAATGTAAGTTTGAGACGTGGGTTTAGTGTTAGTTCCAGTATTTCCGTTTATAGTTATCAAATGCAACAGGAAATTTTGTTTCAATTCGTATTAGCTTACTTCCAAAATTTCAATGTATCATACATTTATCCGTCAGTTGAAATCTGTACCTATAACAATGCACAAAAATCAGTTAATGAAGCATGAAATCTTTGGCCAGGAAAATTAGTTTCAGAACTCGTTCAATGTTCTAAAACTCTAATTCCCTTTACAAGTACGAGAGTTTTGCTGGAAACACTTTAAGGAGAGTGCCTTTGGGAATTCGGTACTGCTAGACTGTATGATTACTCAAATCCGGTCTCCTATATGCGCATTTTGAGGTTGGGAACACACAAAAATTTTGGAAATAGCAATTACTGGGAATCATCCTTTTCAAACTGACGCCTACGATAAGCAGGCTAGCGTCCTCACCCTTTCAGCAATTAGTTGCGTCTTTTAGAATGGTGTCTCATTTCTGAAAAATTATCGTCCATGTCATTGCGGTGGTAATAAATCTGCGGGAGTGATGTTACCTGGGGGCCTAAATGTAGGAGATGTGGAACCACACGTCACAAGTTCAGTGTTCTCATATGAACTGTAAAAATCAATCGCAGAAGACGTAGTACTTGTTTTCGTTTCTGTTACTTGACTAATCGATTACTTTCAGTTTGGCTGTACTAAGTTATTATACACTACGCATCTCCGCTTCATTGTTACACAGTTCGACAGTTGACATTTATCTTACAATCACTCAAATTTCTACAATCCAGCGTGTTCTATTGTGAGAATGGTGCTAAATTGCTTATTAGATTCTTACAGAAAGAGACAACTGCTTCGAAATAATTTTGATGCTACATTCGGAGCTTTCGTTTAAAGACATGAATGTAGGCACAGTTATCCATAATGAATGAATGAATAATTAAATGATTCGATTAGTGGGAAATGTTAAATCTGGAAAGAAATTGTCCTGTTAAAAATCGACAAAGTTATGAAATTAATTAGCTTCAAATCCGGAATATTTCGCAGTCAGAATTCATACATAATGCAATCATATTCGTAGATACCGACAGCAGTAGTTTGTGGAGAACAACATAGAATAGGTAAAGGTAATAGTGATGTGGTGAACAGAAAAGACGTAAATTAACATAATGCAAGTGATGAACAGATGTTGCAAACAGGAATTTCTTGCCTATGTAAAATAACAAAAGGTTTTAATGTTACTGTCTCCAAAGAAGCAACCAAGGCGACGTCTTTTGCTAGAATCTGGCGATTGATGTACAGGAAAAAATATAGAACGAAATAACTGACCGAGTTTATATTTTCAACTTCTTTTGTTTGGAAAACTGTGTAGAACTATTACAACAACTTTGAGTAGTTAAACAGAAAGGACAAACAGTTAATGTTTCGTAATATCATCGACGTGTCAATCGTACTATGTGGAAATGAAAAATGCACTATTACATTAGGGACAGAAACAAAATACAGGCTTCTGAATATATAGTTTCTCCGACGGTTTGTTGGGTAGCAGTAAAAAAGCCAACAAAATTAAAGGTCCATAGGTGCATAGTACTCTTAGAAACAGTTATTACTACCTGAGCAACTAAATAACGTCAATTATGAATTATTTCATCGTAAGATACATTTTATATAAATTCAGAAACAGAGCATTACAATTTAATATAAAGGCTAGAACTATAGTCCAATTTTACTTTAATTAGACCTCAGGGCCACATTCCTTAGTGATATGTTTCACTGTCTCTCATCAACACAGTTACAAACTACAGAGGAGGCAACATACTTCGTGGTTAGTTCTGATTCTGTTTAATATGAGCTTTATTCCGGGGGAATTGTAGTTGTCGGCTTGTCATGGAAATCCTGAGGAGCCAACAGCATCCTTTCGTCGACTCTAACCATTAGTCATCAGGCCAAAGCTCTAGTTTGTAAGCCTCTGAGTGACGTTGAGGCGTACTCCTTGATGAAGACATTGTTGAAACATGAAGAAGCGATGTAGATAAAGACAGGGAGCTCCATATTTGGTGAAGATATAAACTGGACGCCCAGCTAAAAAATGAAGTTTGATAAGGAAGTTGCGACAGGCATAATTGCTTAAATATGGTAATGGAAGAAGAGTAACTCAAGGAAACTTGTAAATAGCGATAAATTGGCAGAATTACAAACTTAACTCTAAGATTAGCTTTTTCAATAGATCTATACTGGTGGTTCACTTCATAAAAATAATTGAATACAACTGTTATCGTATTGGATGTAGATATGAGATTTGATAAGCTAGAAACCTAAATTCTTCGTGTTTATTTAAATTTTATTTGCTACAATAATGAAACGCTTGTTCGTCAATATTGAAATTTTATGCTTACAATGTATGAGGAACAAATCGGAAAACAACACTGGAAATCGATAACTGAACCACACATTAAATAATATGTAGAATCAAACAGGTGTTGGATCTTTAAAAGTTGTTTGAAGCAATGTATTGTAGAACGTGCCAAGACTATAACACTTCTGATGCAAACTTACGTCTGTGGAATTTTCGACACTTTCAATGTTTCGCTGGTATCAGTTGATTCTAGCATAGCAGTTCCTGGACTTCCACACAGCTCGAGTTTCAAGAGGAGATCCCCTTTTACAGTAGTCTCTATTGCAGCTCCTGATACTCGGGAAACGAAATAGATACGAAGCCCCACTACTCTCATTTCTTAGGGTTCCTTAATCCTATGCTCTGGTAAATTGCATTGAACTAACCTTATTTCACGTAATACCATATTTTCTGTACCCATTTCAAAGCTCTCAAGAATATTGCAGTGATGTCTTGACGGCATCTTACTTCAGTAGCATTATCGTTTTCGAAGCTTCGGTATAAAGTGAACTCTCGATGATCTTTGAAAGAACTTACAAGCCATGCAGTGAGCGTGGTTGGTGAGTGGTAACCATTGTGTCTGGCATTCGGGAACGCGCGGCTTTAAATACCCATGTTTTTTTCCTGAATATAACTCGTTATTACACCAACTTTGCGCCAACTGTGACGAAATTTCACAGGAAATTCTTTTATATTTACGACAAAACATATCCGTAGACTCATAGTAAAAATTTTTTTACTTGCACAAAAAATATCGGAGGAATGGAAAAAAAATCGTATGTTGCAGCTGATATGGTATAGTTCAACTGATATTCAAAAATATAAACAGTGTTGATTTTGAACATTTTCATATACTTCTATTAAGGTCGTTAATGAATTGTCCCCCTACTGTTTAGTTTTCCAACCATGTAACTGAAAAAAAAATGTATACGATACTTAATAACACTTAATAAACTGTTTCAATGAAAGTTGTTTTGGATTAAGCACGTAAATATATATATTAACGAATACGTAGAGAAATATTCTTCAAAAAAATTAGGTGACCCCAAACATGTAATACAGGAGTAGATTGTTTCGTGTACCCTAAATTGGAAAATGCAATCAGTGTTCTCCTGGGAAATTTTTATTTTGTTGTATTTTTTTCGGAAATTATAAGCTCCCAGAATAAACGGAACTCTACGGTATGCTTGCCCGTCACTCACTTGGAAATTTTGTTTTATCTTTGAATTGTTTTTGTTGTGTATTATAATGGTTTTATACATCTTGTATCAAGATATACGGCACCGAATTTTTTTATTAAAAATAATAAAGACTTATCTACCATTTCACCTACGACAATTAAGACAAACAGGTGTAGTAACTGTGTTATCAGAAACCGATTTGCGGTATTCAGTAACTGTCAAGGACAGGTTCAGACGTGTGGGTCATCGATTTTGATGCGCTTTGGCACAGTCCTTCACCACTGAAAATAAATGAACCTGTGTCCTGGCATTTGTCTAGATAGCCCTGCGTTTTCGAAAAATTGAGGTCAAAGGTTATGTGTCGAATTCGTTTCCGACTGATAGATATCGACAAATTTTTTTAGAAAACGTAGAATTTCGCCAATGTAAGTGGGGGTTGCAAACCTATAGCTTTCGAGTTATCAATATTTTATGCGCCGTAGTGTAGCTGAAATACCTGTGACTTTTACGGCTACATGAAGTGAGTGTCGCAGTCAAGCGGTATCACCTTTGGATTCCGGATCTGCTGACCAATATTCGATCCCCCATGCTGTTTTGCAATATTTTCATGTTGTGAAGATTTTGTTCGATAAATATAAGTATTTTCTGATTTGCCTTGCAAAATTGATTGGCAGTAATCAAATCTGTTGTTGATATATTTTCACTGGAAACTAACAGACGTAAAATTTTGTTTACGTTCAATATTTAGAACACTGCACTCTCCGTCGTCATCTTCAGGTGAAAAGTGAAGAAAGCCGGAAAACCGGAAGTTTAAAATTTGCCAAGAGGGCGTTGTTGATCGACTGACATGGTAACGATGGTCGTTCTTGCGTTGCTTAGCAGCAGTCTCAGATGTAATTAGCATCCCGCAGAATACAAAAAACTGAACGTTGTTGATGAGCATCCTCAATAACCAGCATCCTAGCAACACCTCAATCCCGGTGTACTAGATTAGACGCGAGGCGAATTTCTGCCGCTTCTGTAAGAACGCTGTCTCAAAAGCTTCTGGAATGCGCCAGCAGCGTGGTCGATTAGGCATTTCCTAGTTCAAAACTATATTCCTTTTGTCCCAGTTGAACATGGTGGGCATGTTCCAAACAAAGTTGTTCAACAAGAAAGTCCACGGTGACACCGTTTCCTTATAGTATCCGAATTCTATATAAACACACCACAGACGTGGTCAGCAAGGTCACCTTCCTCAATTCCATTGAGCACATCTGTGTTGCTTTCAAAAGAGATATTTGATCATCTGATCTCCTGCATCAAGTCTTAGTGAATTGTGGGATATTTTTCAAAAATTGTTGATCCGTATAACTTCCCAGAGCTTCCTCGATCATGTCGAATCCATGCTGAGTTTAATAGCCGCCACCATGGGCGAGAAAATTCGTGCTACACGACACCAGACAGGTAGGAGTGCATTTCTGTCTGGTAATGACCTTGTCGACATGATATCCACTCTTTTTTCGCCTGTTGCTGCTGGTGCGCGATGCAGGCAGACATAATTACAAGGAGATTATACGCTGCCAGGCCAGCCACCTGTTGGGCTGGGTGCCGTGACCTCGATCTCACTTCCGGTCATGGACCCACTATGAAGCACCGTGCCTATACATCGTCATCACCTGCTGCTCAGTAACAGCCACTTAATTCAATCAAGCCGCGCAGGTGCTGTAAATAGATCGCCAGTCGGTTAAGCACAAGGACATTTGTCCGCAAAGTGAGAATAATTTTACTCGAAATCAAAAGTGGGTGGACGATCCATGACGTCTGATTCTGGCATCTTTTATTTAATTTATTAGCATTTAACCTTTCGTTTATACAGCCATACAAAAGTAGAGTATATTCCTTGATGAGTGTAATCTTGCTAGTTAGCCCGATGGAGCTTGCTGTCTTCATGTGTTTGTTTTCTCCTTCTTCGTTTTCTAAGCAGCTGAAGCTATCATGTTATTGTGGAATTTTAGTCTGAAGTGTTAGGTTGTTATTTTTCACAAATGCCAGGATTAGACAATATACATGAATATTTTCAACGGCTAGTAAATGTATCATGTTAACTAGAAGTTGGATTGCTCTTGTAAGGGTCATTTCATTAAGTTTGTGGTGTTGTTCCAGTATCTTTTGCTTCCGGAAAACATGTGATTAACGTAGTCATCATCTTCTTCACAATCGCATCGTGGTGATTCGATTGCTTTGATTCTGTAGAGGTGCGAGGGAAATAAACCATGGTTAAACTTTAACCTTTCTATGTTATTAGTCCTCATGATGGAGAGTCCTTTTGATGCCACTGGGATGTTGGTATCTCGTGGTAGATGCAAGCTTAGTGGTGACCTCTGAGTTGTTACGTTTTCTACCATTCTCTATTCCACATTTCTCTGCAGGCTTTCTCTATATATTCCTTGTAATTTTGTCTCTTCGTCACCCCTTCTGATAGTACTCTTTGCTAAGTTGTCTGCCTCTTCATTATCTGGTATGCTATCATGTGCTTTTATCCATATAAATATAACTTGTTTGCTTAGGCTGGTGATTTGGCTGCAGGTCTGTAGGATTTTTAACTATCAAAAAATCATTTGGATTGTAATTTTTGAAAGCTAATAATTTTTTCAGGGATAATTTGGAGTCCGTTAATATTAGAGTGGTCCTTTTGCACGACCGTAATCTGTATTCCAGGGCCTTTGAGATGGCCAGCGTTTGAGGCTTCCTCTTGAAGTTTATACATATAGGCACAGCCTACTGACATGCCTGACTTAGTCCCATCCGCATAGATTGAGTGTAAGCATCTTAGAATTTTAGTAAATTCTAGCCTCTCACCTCTAGGCATCAGGGGTAAAGCTTATTCTGTAGTAAAAGATAGTTTTCATTTCATGTACAGGTTATGGGAGTAAAGCTTTGTATAGCATAGAGATACTGTAACCAAAACACACTAAATAAAACCCTTTAGGGATAATAAAAGTATTCAAAATTAAATAAATGCTCTAAATAAACCTTTGATAACAAAAAGAAAACATCAGTTTGGGAGGAAATAGGTTAAATCCCCCAAGTTCAGTTTCAAATAATAGATTTTGATATAGGTTAACTTTGTAGTTTCTAAACCAATTTGAATGCAGTAAAGACTTTCAGTAGTTGCTAAACGCCGAATATAAACCTTGAATGATAATAAATAAACTTTAAATCAACTGAAAATTAAATAATCATCAGTAATCCAACTTTGTAATTATGAGCTTCTAACTGGGGAGCATTTTGTCAGTTTTAAACCAATTTACGAGCAGTAAAGTAACTCAATACTTAATAATCCAACTATACAAATTTTCTGTAATGATATTAACACCTTTTACTAACCTTAAATATGATAATCCAAAATAATCCAGTTTAGTACACAAGCAATTTCTAATATTTGGCATTTCACTGTTTTCACAAACTTTCGAACAAAATAAAGTAATTGTAAGGAAGTAATCAGGCAATTAAAATATAAATTCACTAAAATTTCGTAGTTTCTGAACGTTTAAATAACTTAAATCAATTTTTATACTTCGTCAGATACTCTGCACTTTTAATAATTTTTATCTCAAAATCCTAGAGAACATTCGAAATAAAACGTAGATTTCCGGGAAGACCTAAAAATCTAATATCACATATAATAATTTCAAGTAATTCCAAGTAATAGAACCGATTTTATAGAGACCTTAAAATTTAGTTTTCATCACGACCATGAGGTCAACTTAGAAATTAATTTCAACCGATCTAAAGTAGATACAGAGATGAGATAACTTTCAGAATACGTAATTTAATTCAGAGAATCTCGTGGTAATTTTAGATTTGCGATAAAACTAACAGAAATAAAGTTATAAAATTAAAACTGAAATTGCACTTTGGTTACGTCGTAGTTAAACTTTCCCTGCACCAATTTTAATAAAAGTTACACCAATAAACTCAGGAATTTTAGTAGAAAACGGTAATAATAATAACATTTATGTAAATTGTAGCATTAAGAAAATGACGAAATGTAGAAGTTTCGAGAACAAAAGTACTTCCCCAGAGTAGAGAAATAGTTCACTCCTACCCTTACAACTTTTAAACCAGTTGCTTAAAATTATTCACTAAATATCCATTATTTCACAATTAAATATGTCGAAACACTGTCACACCTAAAGTTTTGGATAACTGTTTAGTTACTGAGATATTTCAGATCTAAATCGTAGAAGTGTTAGCAGAAAGTTGTGTTTTGGCTCTGACGTCAGCGAAGGTATAAATCAGAGGGCTGGGAGGTTACGGCGTCTTTTCCGGGTTTGAAGTCGTGCTAATAAGATGTTATAAGCGTGTGTGCGTTGGTAGGTTGGCAACTCCGACTTAGGTTGGTAGCTCAGGTCTTCAGTTGGCACTACCGGAGTCGGCCATCATAGAACATGACGGGGGCGTGGCATTGGTTTACTTAACATGAACTTTTAATTTTCAACGGGGTGTTTGGTCGGTCTCTACTTCTCTCCATAATCTGTGATTTTGGAACGATTGTTCGATTGCCTAAGAAACTTAAGAATGCTGTTTGAACTTTGAATTTCATTCTAAATAAACTCTGAGAATTTTGGAAAAGTGAACTGTTTTATTTCTGTAGCTGCTGTAATACCTTTTCAATATTTGGGGTCTTCAAATATTGTGGCGACCTGTAGCGTTCTAGTTGTATCCTGGCAACATGGTCAAATTAAATTAAAGTATTCAACAAGTTTTCATCGGACTTGGAGGTGTGATCAAGAGAGTAAGTTAAGGCACATAGGCGATACTCTACCCCGGTATCGGTCTAAGTTCCTTACATGAGGCCATTAGGCCCGTTTACACGCACGGTTTTTCCGACGGTTTTGGAGCGTACGCTCCAGGCGCGCGCATCAATCCTTTACGTGTAAATGCTCGGTGGTCAGAGAGGCCTGGCACGCGCTCCGAATGCGCACATCTGGCGCGCAGGTCTAACGGGGCCTTGTGTTTACACGTGCATTGTCGGTCTGCAGTCTTGATGCGTCAGTACAAGTTCGTTGTTGGTTCGAATTTCTGGGTGACTTTATTTAACTTTACCCTGCTTTAAAAGATAAAAATCCAAATCTTGAAAAATGTGGTCAAGAGATAATTTGGAAGGATTTATAGAACTTTATAAGAATTTTCTATGTTTGTGGAAGGTTAAATCAAATGACTACAAAAATTTTAAAAAATCGTAAATATGATTAGTGAATAGAATTCATCAGGGTAAATCTATGAGAAAGTGAAAACAAAGATTTCGTCAATGAAAGGATTCAGGAAACTCGGCGGCAATTCGAAAAGAACTGAGAAAAATATATGCAAATCTTGGAGGGATATTCCAGTTGTCAAAAAACGAAGAGTAGGAGGCAAACATTACTCTGCAGTTATGTCTTGTTTTGATATTTGTGGAGATACTAACTTTAACTTCACCTTTTTAGGTAAGGGTGTCAGGTACTGGAATAAGCTACAAAGAGAAATGATGAGAAATTTACCAAAAACGTTGAAAGAATTTAAAGTTAAAATTTGTAGAGGGCAAATAGAGGTGGGTGCAGGAAAGGGGGAAGATGAGTGTGTAGGTAAATTGCCTCAGGAGCGTGCGCTCCATTGCAATTTAATGAAATATTATTATTATTAAAATGTAGTTATATATGGAACTGTCGTTTCGTAGGCAATTTTTTAAATCATCTGGGTCATTTATTTTCCCGTTGCTCTCACTAAAGAGGCATGTGTCCATATAGATCTCTAGTTTCGTGCCATCTTTCCGCCCATATACACTTTGTTTATTTAATTCTTTCTGTACCAAAAAAAAAAAAAAAAAAAAAAAAAAAAATGTAAAGCAGCTCATATTGCTCAGTTTATGTCATTTCTTTTGGAGGATATTTTAAATACACTTATAAACACAAGCACAACTAACAAAAACAACAACGACCTGAAAACCGAATGTTCCAAGCTGGACCGTCAACAAAACTTTCCAACCCGGCGGAAAGTCCACGCGCCACGGGATAACGGTCATTTTTGGCGCGTACGCTCCAACCCGCAGTCCTGGCGCGCGCGACTGGAGTGTTGACCATTTTTCGTCGCACGCTCCAGGAGCGACGGTCCAACCTCACGCTCCGGCGCGGCAGTCCGGAGCGCCGTTCCAAACCGCCAGTTTGGCGCGTACGTGTAAACGGGCCTATTATGTTAAATATCTCGTCACTAATAGCTTGTTAATTTTAACATTTTCACTAAATGGCGCGTCAAAACGGATTGTAAGGTTCACTATAATTGTCTCATAGTTTACTTTAAAGTAAGGTAGTTTGCTAGTTGTATACAGACCCCTACATATTTCTGGCATTGGTTCTCCTTCTGAAAGGGGGTCACGTATGTGGGTGGCTTTTTGTTTCTCCAATATCGTTCGTGAACACATGATCCTCGACCTTTTTGCTAAGTTTGCTATTCTCAGTTTGTATGTGTTTCATCAGGAATTTATATGCAAGAAATTCCCGCCTGATGTGAAGAAGGCTTCCATTGCCTTCACCAGAAGTACGTTTGTTGGTGTTGGTGCCATCGCCCCAAAACAAAGTTGTAGTGCCTTATATTGGCATCTATCAAGCGTGCCCAACAGCCGTTTCGGTGTGATCCGAAGATTATGCAGCCATAATCCATGTGTGAGCGAATTAATGTCTTATAAATATTGAGAGATATTTTGGAGTCCATATCCCATGTTACTCCTGATGTGATACGCATAATGTATAGTGCTGAATCACACTTTCTAATCTCTTACTTTATTTGATCATTCCTCCGTATGTTATTGTCGATCATCAGCCCAAGATTTTTCACGATTTTGTTGCACGGAAAAATGAGGCCCCCTAAAATGACAGAATTGCTAGTATATATTCAGTGTGGTGTAGATGGTAACAGCCAACTTCTCTGGTGATATTTCAAGTCCATTGCTCTTCAGCCACTGTCGGAATTTTCCCACTACGATGGACATTATCTCCATTACGTCTCGTAACGTGTTTTCAATCTCATCTGGCATCTTTGAAGAATCAGTTTGAAATCCTGTACGTCTTTCGATATTCTGGTTTCTCCTAGTTTCCCAGAATGATGCTAAATCAACGGCAGATTTGCTTGACTTCTCTATTTATCCCGGCAGTGGAATGATCTGTGTATAAACACAGAAAAAGTCTTAAATGAGACTATCAGTATGGGAGAAACAGGAGAAATAAGAGCTGCACCTAGCAACTCCGCAGATGCGGAATGTTGAAATTTGAGACCGGCGTTCATTTAAGCCCTCGTGATGTTCTATAGTTGTTTCTACTACTGAGTGAAATTTTGGCGATCATCATCTTAGGATGATATAATTAGACCTGTCTACTGTAATGCATCGTGATTCAGGAGAAATTATAAATATTGAAGGAAGCGGTAGTATGAACAATATCGAGTAAAAAAGTTTTATATAAAGATGTGTCCAGTTTCCATTCGTTTTGGAGATACAAGTGCTGGAATGTTATGCATAAAATAAACCTCATAAAATGATCAAAAGCACACAAATAAATTATTGAAGTACTTTATTCATGCAAAAACACATGCATATTTTACAACTGTTTAAATTAAATGTTCGAAAATCTTACCATCGACTTCAATACATAAATTGAAGTACTTTATTGATGCTTGAAGTCGACACATACAGTCCCCATACGCGCACCTCTCAGAAGTAAACAGTAGTTGTTACGTTACGAGGCTTAATTTAAGATGTTGGAAAATAATATGCATGTGTTTTTGCATGAATTCAGTACTTCAATAAGTTGTGTCCTCTTGATCATTTTATGAGGTTTATTTTATCATACCAGTCCAGCATCTGTGTCTCCAAAAGATATATGACACATGTTGATATGAATTTTTCTACTCAATATTGTTAATACTACTACCACCTCCTTCAATGTTTACCATTCCTCCTGAATCGCCCTGTATATTAATTATCCTGGATGTACTATTTCTTCTTTTACTTCTCTTTCATTCAAGTTTTTTTTCTATTATCAGTCCAGGCAATTTGAATTTTCATACCTATGGATGTGCCCAAGATATGTTGCTTTCATTATTTCAGATTTTTTAAGTATATCTGTTTAATTAAGTGTTGCTAAGAACTGCGTGATTGGTAACCCTCCCGCAAAATAAGGTGGTATATAAAACAAAATTTCTGTTTCTGCATTCCCAGAGGTGTTCAAGCATTTTTGGGTTCCAAGAAGCCTTTTCGATCATTTCGTGGGTACTGCGTGTTTATTACAACATTTTGCGGAGATGAAAATTGACGATGAGATTTACGGAGGATTTTATATTCAACTAATCAGCTTCGATACTTTATATTGATTAGGTTCTCGTATTTTTTTTGTTTTTCCTACTTTAAAACCTACTACTTAGACTTTACGCATGTACATCTTTTCTTCATCTATGGACAGAGGAATACATTTAAATGAAATATGTCAACTTTGTACAAGTAATAGTTATAAATTTCAGTAGACCATGATCAAAGGATATGTTTTTTTACTGTTGTTGCTGAAAGCTTTGCTAACAACATAAATTATCGTATATATCATATGTCCATGGAATTTTATGTGTACGAATAAGTGTCTACAGTTATTTTTTCACTTTTTGTTGGTATTACCTAGAAATGAACATCACTCACCATGTTTTGTACAGTTTTTTTGTTTATTAAAAAAAATTCAACGTAGAAATCATGACAGTCTCACAGAGGTATGCTTTGGAATCAACATGTGGTGTTATTGATAACATTAACCACCTAATAAAAACAAGTGAAGCACCCAGAAAGGAAGGAAGAAACGAAATGAAACTTAATGCGTTGAGAGGTTATGTGATGTTATTTCAGCGATTACAGAATCGAGTTCAAATTTTATCAGAATGATGTTGCACCCCCTTTGGCCTGGGTGCATGCACTGATTCGGTTGGGAAGGGTGTCATAAAGCCGTTGTATCCTCTCCATAACACATTAAAAACAAACAAACAAACAACAACATATATGCAACAAGTGAGAAGGTCGTCGCATGGTACAAAAATCAATCGTCGAATCGTATTCAAATTAGGCAGTGTCTACCGCCACCAACGCAACGCAACGTTGCCGCTCGGACCACTAGTGCAATCGTTCGATTTGCAAATAAATTTATTTTCGAATCAAAAAAATTAAAAAATATCGTAGTTCTCTTAACGAGCTCTAAATAGATATACCTCACATTAGTCTTCTGTTCGGTCCCCTTGTTTCTACGATAATCTTTCAGATTATAATTTTATAAACTTTAAATATATAATATCAATAGGATGTTCGTTGAAATAATTATAATATATGGCAAAATTACATTTATTGCTTGTTTAGTTTGAAATTTATAAACTATATTTTTTGTCTCGCATTTTTGCGATTTGGCCACCAAAGACCACGTGAACACTGGCCACCACTGGAGTCCAGTGTGAATCATGGTAGGGAGTAGTGGGGGGGGGGGGGTTTCTTGCTCGAAGTTTACCCAGTCCTCTATAGGAGAAAACCCTGTGTTGCCACCTGTCTGAGAAACGTGTAATTTTGTGTTTTCTGTATTATAAATGTTTTATTGTTTGTGAAATGTGTATCTTATGAAGCGAAGATTGGGGATCGTCCAAGCTTTCGCCTTGATGGTTGCGGGGAAACCGCCTAAAAACCGCGACCAGGTCGGGCGGTACGCGGAGGCGTGGGCTCGTGTCCGGTCCCGTTGTACCTGCCCGATCCAGCGTGCAGCGCCTCAGCGTACTGAGCTACGCTGGCGGGTATTAACCGTAACTGTTTGTCTTTTAAATACAGGAAGTAATAGATGTTGGAGATGATTTTTTTATTTTGTTTTTTTTTCTGGCTTTACGCCTCGTCGACATCGAGGTTATTAGAGGCGGGATGGGAATGGGGGTCAAGGAACGGGAAGGAATTCGGCCATGGCCTTTTGAAGGAAGCATCCCGGCATTCGCCTGGAGTGATTTGGGGAAACAATGGAAAACCCAAATCTAGATGCCCGGATGGGGATTCGAACTGCCGTCCTCCCGAATGCGAGGCCAGAGCGTTAACCGCTCACCCACCACGCTCGGTCGCTGGGGACGAATTGAAGTTCCTTCGTAAAATCGTTTTTGAAATAGACCCCGTAACAAAAATGGTTTAAAATAGTTTTTGATGGCCTCTCTCATCTTTATTTTAGAATGGGAAAAAAGAAAAATGGAAAAATACCTTAGTTCTCTTAATCAACTCTAAACATGTAAGAACGAACACTTTCCCTGCGTATAACATCAATGAAGTCTTCACGGGTGTACCGCCGGATCGTGTCGTCTGTCGGTCAGCCGGCCAGTACAGATGTTTTCGCACCTGAGGAAGAAGACGGAGGTAGTCGTCGAAATATCGTGTTATCACCACACAATCCGGCGGTATACCCGTGAAGAATTCATTGCAACTCTAAACAGATATAACTCACATTGTTATTCTTTTTTTACGCCCCCCTTTGTTTATACGATAATCCTCCAGAGTATAATATTATTAACTTTAAATATATGATATTCGATTTTGGTTCACCGAAACACATAACATCATTAACATGTGAAAATTTCCAGCGTCCATTTCATTCTGGTCAATATGCTTGTAATGGACGGACAAACAGAGGAGCCTCACCAATAGGGTTTAGTTTTCCATTTGATCCGGAAACCTTAAAGCGATTATGCTCTAAGCCAGCCTTTCCCAACATTTCCCTACCTTTTCCAAAGGCGGACCCTTTAGAGACCACACTATGATCGCCACGGAACCGTTAATAATAATAAAAATAAAAAAATTGCAAATTGGCTAGATGCGAACGTCATTTGATAGCTCGACTCGCAGCTCACACATTCTGACCAGTGTTCGCGTGTTCTCACGTCTCCATTTATGTTTTCGTAATTATTAATTTTATTTTATCTTGTCTCTGGACCCCTTAAGATAAGTTCGCGGACTCCGGAGGTCCGCGGGTCTCATGTTTGGAAACCCTGCCCTAAGCCGATCTGGAAAAGGCGGCGTTTTTAACAGAGGCCAATGCACTGGCTGTTAGGAACTGCAAAACGAAATATTCTTATCCATCTCGATTCCTTTGCTGTAGGTGTACATTCGGTATCAGTATTGTCGGCTTCTGAAAGGCGGCTTTCTTCTTGAAGCAGCGGGTATTCAACAGCCAGACCGAGAAGGGTGAGTAAGCTGGAACATAATGAGGCGATATAAAGTTTGTAGCGCTAATTATCTCCTCAGCGTTAGGAGACAACGTTTGGTCATTATCTTCAATATCGTGTCGTGTAATGACGAGGCATAGCAGTGAGCTGGTTATAGTTGACGCAAAGTGGACTCTAATTACACACATCAGTATGCAGAAACGCCTCAAATTGGTGACGCTCTGCCATGATGAGAGATCTTGGAAATTTATGGCCCACTGTTAACTGCATTTCTTTGGTGTTAAAAAATTGTATTATCGTTTGGGGAGACCGCGACAGGTGGACACACCGAAAATTTAACCACGTAGAGAATTACGAGGCACAGGATTTCTAAACTTGCAGAATGTAAAAAAAAAAAAAAAAAAAGTCATTGTTTAGAGCATATATGGGCAACCCCCGGCCCGCGGGCCGGATCCGGCCCTCCACCAGCTTCAATCCGGCCAGCGAGAGATTTCAGATACAAAAGAAAAATATCCACAGCTGAGAGTTTCCCCACGAAAAATAATATGCACATTCGGAAGCACGTATAAATGTGAGCAGCTTTTTTGAATCATTAAAATTAATAAAAATAAGCATCGTACTCGATTTAGAGCATGGTTGTCCAACCCGCGGCCACCTTGGAATATTTTTTCGCCCCGCGTGATTCATCACACTTTTTCAAATTGTTCTTAGTATATAATTGCAAATGTAGTTAAAACCAATGTATTTAAAAAATACATTATTTGTGCATCCATATATTTCAAAATTAACTGTCGAAATTATAAGAAAAAAATTACTTTGATTTTAAAATAATACTTTTGCGAATATATGACAGATATTGCATGTTTTATTTATGAGTTTACAGTGATCAGTTCGCGGAATAATTATGTTATATTATGCGAACTCATAATGCGCGTGCATCTCGGAACATCTAATATAATATACAATATATAATTTTATATGCGGCCCGCGGAGTTATGACGCATTTTCAAAGTGGCCCGCAAGATCATTTGGGTTGCCCACCCCTGGTTTAGAGGCTAGTGAGGCCGCGCGCGTTAAGGCGCCACTACTGTGGATCGGGAAAGTACAGCGGCTCAAGGTTCAAATCCCGGGGCCGGCGTACCAGCCATCCTGATTGTGGTTTTTAGGTGACTATCCATTATTAACTCGACGAATAGTGGGACTTCCTCCAATTTGCGACTCATAAAATATACATTTCACAAACAAAAATACACATATAACATTACAAGTTGCACGTTTCATGGACTGATAGCAACACATCCGCTGCCCCACATAATGCAGGGCATGCATTGCAAGCCTGTTACATTGACTTTGGTGACGGGGACAATTTTAGAACAAATTAGTGTCATTTTCCTAGAATAATAGGCGTCAAGTATAATAGCCTACGTAAGCTATCAGAATAAAAGGTGTATAAAACTCATCAGATTAATAGGATATTTGGTGCATCTTTAAAAGAAAAAATACTGGTTTGATGGAAACTTCTCTCTCTTCCTCACCACCACCATCCCTTTATACAGTTTCAACGGGGTCATGACCTTTTTTGTTTATGTCTTTACGCCTCGTCGACTAGGTTATTAGAGGCGGGAAAGGACTGGTGGCAAGGAACGGGAAGACCTTTTGAAGGAAGCATCCGATATTCGCCTGGAGTAATTTAAGGAAACCATGAAAAACCCAAATTTGGATGTCCGGACGGGGATTTTGAACCTGCGTCCTCCTGAATGCGAGGCCAGAGCGTTAACCGCCCAACCACCACGCTCGGTGAAGTGTCTTGACAAGTTCGACAATTTTCACCTCACTATCTTCATCCCGCACTCTTTCTTCTGTTAATGTAACCCAGTCTACGTTCCTTGTTTGCCTACTACTCTTCTTATGCGTACCCTAGAGTCAATTAGTTGTCTCTCCTCCTCCTCCATATTTTTCACACGTAAAAACCATTTAATTTATTTTTGTCGATTCTCTAATTCAACGTCTCCTATCTCTATATTTTAAAAGATTATCCTTTAATCTCGACATATTCGTTACAACATACGTCCCAGCTATCTGCCTCGTATATACTACTCTTTATCCTCCTCCACAGTTCTTCCTATCTTGTATCCACTAACAAAATTTGGGTGAGCGTTAATGGTCTCGCCTCGCTTTCGGGAGAACACGATTTCGCAACCCCTTCCGGCCATTCAGATTTCAGTTTTCATGGTTTCCCGAAATCATTCCAGGAGAATGCAGGGATGGTTCCTTCAAAACACCATGGCCACCCCTTTACCGCTACTAATGATCTCGATTGTCGACGAGGCATAAAGCAATAAACAAAGAAAATGAACAAATTAAGCAATTCCCCCATATATTAAAATGTGTTTAATTCTTTGTTAGAGTCTTACACAAGATTCTTTCTTCGCCCATCATTTCTGTTTTGCTTTTTATAGGCTTTATACATTCGCTTGCTTCTCAAAATCCTTATATTGCATCCCATTTTGACTGGCTCAGTGTTCGATTTTTCTGATATTTCAAAACATCTTCGTATACTTCACAAAGCGCAATGCTCCATACACACAGTTTTCATAGTTCTTTCTGTGTCCTGCGTCAATGTTTGATACAAATAGGCTCCTCCTCTGAAACTGGCTCTTCTTTCCTAGTGTTATCTTGATTTTAAGATATTTCCTGCTTCGAAGTAATTATAAGTCATAAATAACAGAACCCTGTAATTTCAGCTACTGCTCTGATCCTGTTTTAATTATGTAACCAAGGTTTCTTTGTGTCTTATTTCCACTGCAGTTCATAACAGTTGTTTTACTTTCATTTATATTTTCCTTTGGGAGTTATTTACTAAACTAAACACTGGAACTTCGTTCAGAAAGAGACGTTCATGACGAATTGCGTTAATATAGAGAGAGCAGTTTGAGGCACTTTATTAAGGACTAGCTCGTACCCACGACTATCGTACGCGTGGATTAATTTTTTTTTTTTTTTTTTTTGCAAGAATTGAATATAGAAAGTTGTTGGTAACGAAGGATTGGTCCCAAACAACACCGAGTTGGAATAATATAACAGGAGAGCTATCACTATATCATTCTACCGTCGAACCTGTCTCTTGAAGAGAATCAATTTCCAACATGTTTCTGTCACCATCCGATAAGGT
This sequence comes from Vandiemenella viatica, assembly GCA_031002005.1. Classification (NCBI taxonomy): domain Eukaryota; kingdom Metazoa; phylum Arthropoda; class Insecta; order Orthoptera; family Morabidae; genus Vandiemenella; species Vandiemenella viatica. The sequence goes on along the minus strand of CM061920.1, from coordinate 22,355,951 downwards.
CTCAAAATTTCGTGACTACAACTGTTAATCATACTGGAAGAAATGTCCTGTACCCTTCATACAGATTTTCTTGTCAAATTCCAGCAATATCGATATATCCATTTAGTCGTCAAAACGTAACAAAAAGACAGAGGACTTTACTTCCGTATTTTAGTACACACACACACACACACACTGACTGCGAACAACCTCTGAGGGATCATTATAACGTAAAAATTGTACACCTACAGCATTGCAAGACTACCTACGATTTGCCTCGCATTTGCACCCTAAATTTGTAATATATACAGTTTAACATTCAATCCGAATAACCTACGGCCCAGGCGTGACTCTTACGATCAAAAACAATTTTTAAAAATCTTTAGCCTCCACGGAGATTTGAACCGGGAGACCACGACCAAAACATTAGTAGGCAAGCGCTTTAGCCACTGAACTGCCTGACCGCTACACAGAAAAACAGTACAGAGACGTCCATATTTAACGCGTCTGTCTATCGCCGTTCAGTATTATTTCGATATTATGAGACAACATGTATTATTTATACAGATAATTTTTCAACCAAATGTAGACAGTATTTCTCTCCTTGTTTCAAAGGATAAGTGTGCAAAGTTTCATCGAGATCGGATGAAAACTGTGGATTTGTATGAAGAACAAACAAACCAACAAACAACAAACATACAAACAAACATACAAACAAACATAAAAACATACATACATTCATCTTTATATATATAGGATTTCGCAATTTGAAACATGAAGGTAGAAATGGAAATTCGCTACAAGACGCCGGAGCCATTTCGTGAGATCAGCGCAAAAGAACACAGTAAAACCCGCTACGGCGCTGTGCGGTGCGGTCGGGATGAGTATAGCCGGAGCGATGAACCCGCCTAGTCAGTAGCTGTCGGTGTTGTGTTCACGGCCGGCTAAGCCAGCACCTTCTAAAATCAAAGCCTGCTCACCGGCGCGTGACGTCATCATATGTAGTCCGATTGGCTATACCGCGCGTAAGTTCGTACGAGCGTGAAAAAATGGAATTTCACTTTCTTGATGATAAATGAAACTGCAACATTTCCTCTTTGAAATTACAATTCTTTTGTTCGTAATTTATTTAGAATATTTTAAATAAGTTCTAAGCAAACTGCTGTTGTAATATAGGACTAATTACGTGATTCCCAACAGTTAATACATCATTTACTAGAAATCTTTATCCTCCCGAAAGTCCCAAATATTCGAGATGAGTATACATGATGTTGCTAGAATGTTTATGGACAGGCTTACTTTCTGAATTTCGTCGATTCTTCTTTTATTTGTAAGCTAACTTCATTTCAGTCAGGCTCTAATACAATTTTTCGGTAAAGATTTCACTGTTCCAGCGTAATATATTTGCAGGCAAATTGTTTTTCCGTTTCTGAAAGTGAGGAAAACATTTTTTTGGCTAAATTTTTTCCAGGAAATTGCTAGTCATACAGCTATGAAAGTTTGTTGTGGCAGAAGCACCAAAAAAATAATACAACTTAGGCAAAAATCATACTCATATCAAGTTCATAAATGACACTACACAGTACCAGAAGCTGTTATGGACATTACAAAGGCAGCTTTCAGATATATTTCTCACACTTAAATTCTAAAGAGATGTCTCCATGGTCGAACACAGAACTTAAATGAAGAGCGAACAATGTAATTTGCACAAGAATCCCTGAAAAAGAATACCTGGAAATATGTACTCAATGGTTTAGAGAATATAATGCAGCAGCAACCTACAATAAAGGACACTTTAAGAGGAAGTGTTCAGTAGCTCAGGATGGGGGGGGGAGAGGAGGTGGTGAAGTTTACAGAACAGGATTGCGCTAATCTTGTGTCAAAACCTTGAAACCCAGTTTTCAAATATATCTGTGATTTTTTTTTGCCACCTTTGTAAGGAAATGTTCTCACAAAATATGAAAACTTAAAATTTTTAGGATACTTGCATAATGTCAAACTATAATTTGTATCATTGCCATTCCTTTATTTTGCATTATTTAAAACCTGAAGCTGCAAGCCGTTATTAAAAAAAACTCTGTAACATTCTTTACATTAAAAAATAACTGCAATAAAAATTTCAAGTTCTTAAAATATCTATCACACAAAGCAGGTTAATATACTTGTTAAATTACATTAAAAAGAGCCTAAGGTGCTAATAATTAAGGAGGAAATGTTCCCTTACTTAGAGACTTCTTTTTTTTTTTTTTAATATTATCATATAAACCAAAGCAATATGGAAGTCTACATGTTAGAAAGGTATGAAGATAAAAATACAGTATTACTGCAAATTAATAGTTTATTTTACAATCTGTACCAATTACATACAGGAAATATCATGAAATAGAATACGATTCATAAGTACACATTCAACACATAGACAGTACAAAAGAATAAATGCAATATTTCAGCTACATAAATAAATATGTCTTAACAGCCCATGATAGTACAAAATTAAGTACACATAGTTTGCAGTTTTCGCTGGGTATTCTTTGAAACTTTGTTTGCATTTACTTTCTTACAATAATTATTCAAAAATGTGTTCACAGCAACCCAAACAATACATTTGATTATTGTCTGTGATGAATGTCCATTGCAGCAAACCCCGTCAAATAAAATAAAGTCATTTTCACTTAGAGTTGCAAGTGATATTGCACATGCTGTAGCACGTTGATTTCTGCAGGAAAGGAAAACTGTTTCATGTTCTGAAAGAAGTTTGCTTACAACAATGTAAGTGTAAACAATTATGTCAAAAACAATGTCTGATGGGTATTTTAGGCCACCACAGTCAAGTCGTCGTATTAAAATAAAATGGTCATTTAGTGGCAGCTCTTCATCAATCACCATTTCGCAAAGGCAAATCTCACATTTCAGTTTCTTAATTACTGCATGGGCACAATAGCCTGCAATAAAAGTTAAAGGAGGAACAATTTCTTTTAAAGCAAGAATGTCATCTTCATTTACGCTAACTTCTACGTCTAATGAGTCTACTTCCTCCATCTCAGAAAACATAAAATTTTTGATGGGTTCCACTGAGATACAGCCATAAGAGGGTGAACTTAAAACCAGAGGCATTACACTTTGGATGCGAAGCTTCTTTTCTGCTTCATACACCTGTGTCACAGAAACATTATATTGCGACCCTGCCAGCTGTCGGTACTTGCCGAAACGGCGCTCAAGCACATCTGTTTGAAGTTTGCCCGTCAACAGGTATGTCATACCTAGTTCTTCAAAGCAATAACGAGCAATTTCTATCACAGCATATGTTGTATGTCGAATGGCAAAAAATGTCTCTTTTGTGAGAAACCCAGTTGAAAGACCTTTAGCTTTCCATACATCAAGCCAATCTATAAAATCATATAGAAATTGCATAGAAACACTTTCTGCCATTAATGGTTCCATAAATGGATTCTGCTTGTGTTTCCCTTTAAACATTGATTTGACATTCATGACCTCAAACCATTTTGTTACTATTCTAATGTACTCAGCTGTTGTTGACCCATGCCGCAAATCAAATTTACCACTAGCTACCTCAAGGCCCTCTGAAATATGTCTATTAAAAATTTGTAACACCAATTTCATGCTCTGTTTCTCTAAAGATGTGGGGCAAAGTGATTTCAGAGTAAGCGTGTGACCATATTTTACAATAGAACTGGAATCTAAGTCATAAAGCTTTTTTAATGTTTTAAAAGAAGCTACAAAAAACTTATTTTGTTCCAATTCCTCTCTAACTGGAAACGAGGGTAGAACATATCCTTATCTTCATTTTTCTGATTCAGCCACACATTTCTTATGCACTTCAGTATGTGAACTGGATCAATTAAAAAGAAAAGTGGGCGATCAGGATTAGCTGGGTGTTTAAAAACAATATTAATTTCCTTATCTGCAGAAAACATTGACATTGTTTTACTATTAATTTTATTGTTGTCAGTTGCAACACAAAAAACCCTATAGCCAATAAGTTCAAGACCATTTATTATGGATAGCAGCACATCATGTAACAACTGAGCAGAAATGGTTTTCACTGGTAGGATGTGAACAACATCTCTGTAATCAGACCTTACACTGTTCAGCATAAATACAAATGCTGAATTTGCAGCATGTTCAATTATATGACATGCCCAAAACACTGCCCCCCTCTGTATTCCAAATAGGAGTTTAGATGAATTTCATCTACATTCAGAACCACATTAACATCATTGGTGTTCAAATACTGAAATTTCTGTTTTGCATAAGATAGGAAATTACTTCCCCCAAGCTTTTCATGTGATGGATTTACATTAAATTTGCTACAGATTCTACGTAAAGTACTAGGATGTGGCATTTTCATTAAAGAACTGCTACGTACAAACTTATAAGCATGAGAGGAAATGGAAAAAAATAAACAACAAAATATCATGAATGTGGAACTAAACCTAAGATTAAATCTCTTGACATTTATGAGCCCAACTTGCTCAGATATAAATTCTACCATCTCCTTTTCACAATCCTCTACTTTACCTTGCAATACCTCTAAACTTTCTTTTACCATCTGTACAATATTATTGACACAGAATTCTGAGCACCCAGAATCTAAATCTGAAAACTCTTGCAATATACTCACAATGTTATGTATATTATTTATCTTTTGAGGAAAAGATAACCTTCCTAATGTCTTTAATTCCAAATTTCCCCTAAACAGTGAAACATTTAAATTTTTATCTACAACAGCAGAATGTGTGATTAATGGTGCTGGGTTTCTTTGTGATCTTCAGAAAATACACAAATTCACTGTTCACTTCAATTACATTCCAATCACAGGGTAATTTCACTTCCTTGGTGCGTAACAATAACTCTTCTAAAGAACAGAAGCTGAAATTATTTTCATACTGTTGTTGAGAAGATAAGCTACACTGTAATGCTGCTGCTAGTTGTTCATTTCAATTTTTTTTTTTTTTTTTTTTTTTAACAGTTTAACGTCCCTTTCTAACTACGTGGTCTTTAGAGACGGAAAGGATGGGGGCAAGGAATGGAAGGAATTCGGCCATGGCCTTTTTGAAGGAAGCATCCCGGCATTCACCTGGAGTGATTTGGGGAAACCATGGAAAACCCAAATCTGGATGCCCGGACGGGGATTCGAACCGCCGTCCTCCCGAATGCGAGGCCAGAACGTTATCCGTTACACCACCACGCTCGGTTTCATTTTCAAGTCGCAGCTTCTTTTCCTCTGGTCCTTCTCTCCTCATCTCTTCTTTGGAGAGGTATGCAGGACAGTTTGGGAGTACCAATGGAGCTGCACCTGGCTTCAAACGTAGTTTTTGAAGGGGGGCACTTAATAATTGACCTGTGCTTTCATCCCAAACTTGTGTTTCCCAAATGATATCATCTTTCTGGAAGTGGGCCTGGCATACCTGTAAATAAAAATTCTTTAAAAAATGGAATACCCACAATCACAGAATTTAAGAAGGCTATTCATACTTCATGACAGAGTTATCAAAAGTACTGCAAAGTTAGCCATAAATGATCATGAAGAGTAACATATTTCTGGGTGTGCCCACATATACAAAGTCCTCTTTGAAAACAAAATGAACAAATGACCATGTCACATCCAACATTGTCCAGATTAACAGAACAAATAACTGAATAATAAATGTACATACTGCTAGAGAAAAATACTGGATTTTGTTAAGAAAAAAATAATTAAATAAACATTGAAATGGAATAAAAATATCAAAAATCAAAACCTATCTTCCATACCATTTACAGCATTCCTAAGATACTCATGTCCACCAGACCATACATAAATAAACATGTTCCACTCCCATCCTAACACTCCCCCCCCCCCACACACATTATTTTATCATATAATACAAATTTATACATAAACAAACAAAAACAATGACACTCCCAACCACAAAATTATTTCGTTTGAGCCACATATTTGCACTTGATTCATTTTCAACGTAGAGGTAATAGATCAATGCAAGGAAAAATTTCAAATGTTGCGAAAATGTATTAAGACTTACTTTCAAAGGGAAAAATACAATTAAATAAATACACATGAACTCATGCAACGACAATAATCCTGAGCATGAATGAACTTCTTGTAATCTATTACAGCCAAAATATTGATGTAAAACATGAGCTACTTTTTTCGTAAACATTCTAAATTGTTAAATAGAACAATAAGTGCCACAGCTTAGCAGTTAAAGATGCTTTAAATAAGAAGCGGAACTCGTTAAAAAATCCGATTTTTATTTGTAGTGTGCGTATTAGACATTACACCACAGAAACATCCATACAAGTGAACTTAACCTCTTAATTATGTAATCAAAACAATAACTTACCCTTGAACTTGAAGAAGGAACAAAGTAATCCCTGTGTATACTTGATATCCATTTCTTCCTCATGGCTTCATCATCCGGAAATTTAAATACCGTAACTTTTGGTCCACCTGCATAATTTCCTCTACAATTCGGCACACAACAGCGATACGGCATATTAGGAGGCCACAAGAAAATCACAAGTAGATAAAACACAAATATATCGTAGAAACTAAGGCACTCGAAGTATCGATAACAAGCGTTTCATACAAGCGCATACAAACCACATGTATTCAATGGACTACATTGGACGCCATGACACTGACGTCACGCGCCGGTGCGCAGGCTTTGATTTTAGAAGGCGCTGGCTGTATGCAGGGCCTAGATACTGCCTCAAGAAATACTGCTACAACAGAAACAAATAAATAAGCAATCTTAATTCACTCAGTTTGTATCAATAATCGATACTACACTACTGATTTTTTTTTAATTTATAGTTTTAATTTTCCAACATATGCATTTCACCTCATTTTCAGGGACAACTTCAGTAAAGTAAAATTAATTTTATATACACATTGAAGATTAACTTTCAATTGAGAAAATAGTGCGCAACATCCAGTTCTTATGTATCTGAATTTATTTTTGGATCCCTATCATGTGCAATTTCGTTTGAACTCACCGATATGCTCAGCGGTATGGAATAATAACTTTTGTTCCACATCCACTTCACTCAGCAACGAAGGGCGGAGGACGAAAATAATCAGTTGTGCAGATTTCTCTTGAATGTTGTATAATGCGAAACTAATAACAGAAAAAATGTTTTTATTTATTATTGTTTATTGATTTCTTCTCGCAATTTTTTCTTTTTCGTGTTTAGCGTAGACATAAAGACTCAGATTCTTGTTTGGATACCACGAATAGCTCAGGAATCATCGGCAAGATTTTTATCAGCCTCAAAAAATATCGATCCGAATGAGTTTTTGGTCACTAAGAAAGTGTGTTAAAGGAACGGAAAGTGTTAACGATCATTATATAATTCGCTGATGAGGGAAAATAAAGAGAGTTTGGAAGTCAAATCAAGAGGTACATAAACGCATTATGCGTACCATTTAATGACGAAGGCTCATGCCCTATTGCTTGCTTGGTCTTTTATGTTAGGTTAACGTGGGAGCACAGTTTAGTTGACCATAAGTAACGCATTATACATGTTTACATGAATAAAGGCATTCTGATCAATAAATGATACTCCTTTTTATTTTTAGATATTGTATTCTGTCCTACATAACATTGCTACCTTTCTGGCGGCTTAAGTGCTTTTTTACGGAATATTGACGACGAAGTCATTAGAATTGGCAACGGAAAGGAATTCGTCCATGGCCTTTTGAAGGAATCCGCAGTTCGTCAGGATTGACATGAAAAAACTAGGGTAAATAAAAGCCTGGATAGATCTCAGCTCGCATCCTCCCAAATGCCTGGACCAAGCGTTACCGCTCATCGTCCTGACTCGATTAACAATTACCAAATGAAAGTCGTGTGTTTGTTCGTTTCCCGAAAACATCAAATCAACCGTACTGTTGGATATAGCAGTTCTTCACTATTCGAGGCCTCATATGAAAAGCTGTGAAAATGCTCCTTAAAATTTTAAACCAGATCAACATCTACAGTTTACGTGTTGCTGTTTACGCAAGCTTGATAACTATCTGCTTAACGTCTCTCTAACAGCGAGGTCTTTGGAGACGGGAAAGGATGGGGGGCAAGGAATGGGAACGAAGTCGGCCATGGCCTTTTGTAGAAAGCATCCCGGCATTTGCCTGGAGTGATTTGGGAAACCATGGAAAACCCAAATCTGGATGTCTGGACGGGGATTCGAACCGCCGTCCTCCTGAATGCGAGGCCAGAACGCTAGCCGTTACACCACCACGCTCGGTTTGACATGACAATTGTGACCAACGACGTTGATGAACATCAAGCCTTAATTACCGATGTTGTCTATGAGAGTAAATCAGTTGTCATCATCATGAATATTTCGGGAAGAAAATATTATGTCTAACAAATGGAATGTACTAATGAGAAATACACTCTTAGAAAATGTCAGTGAGTACTTTATTGTTGGCAAACTTGTACAAATGAGCGTATATCTAAGAGCAGAAGTTTTCAGTCACATCGACTGGGATGGCAAGATATGAAGAAGCATTCCATTGTCCTCAAATCTAATATGCCCACAAATACAAAGAAAAGAGTTAACGATCAGTGCATTCTTCCCGTGCAGTAAGACCTGAATAATCAGTGAATCTGTGAAAGGAAAAGTATAGAAACCTGTGTTTCACTAGAAAAGACAAGAATAGAGCTACCGTCATTAGATCAATCACGAAGGTCACAGACACCACTTGGAGAAGACAGCCACTGTGAGGAGACAGTTGGTCGCCCAGCTTGCTCGGAGAAAATATGAAATATCGACTAAATAGGTCATCAGACACCGAGAGGAAGATCACCACATTTACGATACAAAGACATATGCAGGTTTGCTGGAGTCAGCTGACAGAGAAACGCCGAAGACCGTTCTACCTGGAGGAGTCAGTTAAATATCTATCTCTCTGGTAGGGTACATCATTTCACGACTAAGCTGGCTGGTGATGATAGTATTGCAGCTATACCCCGAGTGTTGTTAAAATGTCTGCCGAAGTATTATGTGGCGTCTTTGTTTCCGTAGCAACTTCAAAAATTCGAAGTTGGCTGGAAACAAGATCATGCTGGTGTCCGTGGTGTGATGCTGTTGATTGTAGATTACGAGGCGGATGGGATCAGTGTCGTTAGTAGCATTGTGCCTACTACGTTCTGCTGTCGCGGTGCTCAGGCCTCTGTCGGCTCCGCATTCCTCCACAGCGTCACATCCTGCGTCTCTACCGCATTCCACGGCCGTCAGATTCGAGAGCTCAGGCGTTCCATCAGGCTGTCTGTCCGCTGGTAACAAAACCAGCTGCACTGTAACACAACCTGACAGCTGCATTTTTTTGCTGAAAATTTATAATTTGATCGACATTTTATAAGTAACTTCACCCACTCATACTGGTCACATATACCCTCTTATAGTATACCTGGCCTCGTTCTTCCTCTTCTTTGAGTAAAATTGGTTTCACCTTGTCGGAATTCTGTAGAATTGTGCTGGAGAAGTGGAACTGGAATAAGGCAATCGGTCAATAGTCAATTCTCAACACCGTACTCAATTATTTAAAATATTACTTTCATTACAACTGCAGCTAAAGTGTTGTTGAGAGTGCTGAACAGAAGACTATATGGAAAGTTAGATAGAGTGATTGGAGAAGAACAGTTTGGATTTAGGAAAGGAAAAGGAACAAGAGATGCTATCGGCCTGTTAAGAATGATAGGGGAAAGATATATTGAGAAAGTAAGAAACATCTATGCCATCTTTATTGACTTGGAAAAAGCTTTTGATAGGGTGCAATGGAAGAACCTGATGGATATCTTGAAGAGCAAAGGCGTAGATTGAATGGAGCGATGGTTGATACAGAACCTATATTTACAACAGAAAGTACGAATAAAGATCGGAAACTAGATGTCGGGAGAAAGCAGCATTGGGAGAGGCGTAAGACAAGGTTGTTGCCTTTCCCCATTTATACATAGAAGAAATTATTGGAAAAGGCTTAAATGGAAAAAGAGGAGTGCGTATTGGTGGAAAGAGAATAGAGTGCATACGATTTGCTGATGATATGGTATTGTTGGCAGAAAGCGAACAAACTCTAAACAGAATGCTGAAAGATCTAGATGAAGCTTTCCAAGAGTTTGGAATTAAAATCAATGCAGCAAAAACGAAGAGTATGGTGACTGGAAAAGGAAGGAAAATAATAAATATTAAGTTAGGAAGAGCTGATATCAGGCAACTAAGTTCGTTCAAATATCTTGGGAGTATGATCACCGAAGAATTGAGGTGCCATCAGGAAATAAAATTTCGCATTGCTGTAGCAAAGGAAGCATTTAATAGGAAAAGGAGGATACTAACTGGAAAAATAGACAAAACACTTAGGAAAAGACTCGGTAAATGTTTTGTATGGAGTGTGGCTCTTTATGGGTAGGAGACATGGACACTGAGACGAGAGGATGAAAAGCGGTTAGAAGCATTTGAGATGTGGATGTGGAGGAGGATGGAGAAGATTAGCTGCGTGGATAAAATAAGTAATGTTGAAGTGCTGGACAGAGTCAGTTAAAGCAGAAAAAATCTGCAAGTAATAAAGGAGAGAAAGAAAAACTGGTTGGGGCACTTGTTGAGAGGGGAGTGCCTGATAAAAGACGCCTTGGAAGGACTAGTCTGTGGGAGGAGAATAAGAGGAAGAAGGAGGTACAAAATTATAGACAACATCAAGGAAGACGGAAACTATATGGTTCTAAAGAGAAAGGCAGAAGATAGAAGAGCATGGAGAGCAGCCAAGTGAAAACCTGCCCGAGGGCAGAAAACTGATGATGATGATGATTTACAAGTGGTCTGGCGGCTCAGTGGTTAAGGTGTCTGACTGGAGATCGAAAGGTCCCCGGTTCGAATCCCTGTCTCGGCGGGGATTTTCAAAGGCACTTAACCCGATCTTCACCTCTGGCACAGCTTGTTGTGTAATGTGAAGTATGCTAGAACGCTTCCGTGGTTCGGATTACACCTTAAACTGTAGATCCCCTGTACCCGGTACGATTGCCAGATTAGAGGGGCAGAATGCGCAGAATGCGCAGCCAATAAAAACCCTGTCAGCAGGTCACTACGACCACACAAAGTTATTATTTACTTTATTTATGATTACTTCTAAAACTTCACACTACTCATTACAAGCACTTTCACTCATAAATCTCACGCCAAAACAAAAAAGTATATAAGCAAATGTCAGAAAATCATTCGTTTTTTAGTTACCGATGAATGTGTACATTCAATGTTTTTCCAAGTATTATCCAACTATGTACGTTTGTAACCAGTAATTTCAATAGATAATCGAGAGACGTTATCAAAAGAAGTAAATTATGATGTTTTTACGAGACCCCAGTACATTTTAGTCACAATGTTCAACTTGTAGTAGCTGATATCAACCATGATATATTGATAGCGGCAGTTCCATGGCCTGCACGTTACCCTGACCTGAATCCCTCGGATTTTTTTCTGTGGGACCACGTAAAAAATTATTGTTTGCAACAGACATTCCGAACGTAGAGACGCTTCTTGAACGTGTCATCGAAATGTCTGAAAGAGTGCATGCGCGTATAGAAGCAGGAGGGCAACATTCTGAGTACTTGTTATAAGTTTCTGCGTTGTGGGTATTTAAACAACTTCTTAATGAACAGATAATTTCATTGTAAACTGTTTTTTGATCAATTACTCAGAAATGAAGGATTTTAAAAGATATGTTTACATGAACCTTTTTTTGTGTCAGCATGCTCCCCGAAAATTTGTAAAAGTATTTTTGAGACACCTTGTATATATTAAATGACGTAGCGTTTTGAGGAACCCCACGTTAAACGATCCATAAGGCTCGGTATATCAATTAGTGTAGATCAGATATTGAACAGCGTAGTAAACACTATTATAAGCTTCGGAGAAAGTACTGGTGACATCCGACTGTGGAATGTTCACTGAAGCTGGTCCAGTTAGAAAGTAATTTTATATATATATATAGTTGATCCTGTGTATCATAACTTCGACAAGCTGTTCCGCGTAGAAAGTTACACTCCCGAATGTTGGCAGCATATCTAAATCCTCCTTTCTCTGATTCCAAAATACCACCAGCTTATTCTGGTTCGCCTATTCCTTTATTTTTTTAAAAATATTAATAATAATAACTGCGATGGAGCATATGATTCGATGGTAACTTTCCACCTACTTTTCCATTTCATTGTTCTTTTTTAATATTGAATTTTTTGAGCTAAATGTCACCCCCTGTTTACTTTCTCCTCTACTTCAGAATGGGTGAAGTACAGTTGCAAGCTAGCAGCAGGTCAGCCGTAACGTAGGTATTTATTACTAATCGCGATGCAAACTACTTGCGCTAACTAGCCGAGTAATAAGCGACTGGCTTTCAGTACGTCGCACGCCTAGTTTGAATAGTGAGACCAGCTCTCTTTTACTACCGTTCAACATATTGTCTGAAGACATAAATATTATTTGCCTCGTTCTCGACTTTTGCCAACTTAGAGCCTCGGTTAGAGACTCCATATTCCGCTTAATTTTCTTTGTTCCCTATATTTCTTCATTCTGTTATTTATTTGTTTTTTTTGTTAGCTTGCGATTCCCCTCAAATTCTTCAATATTTTTTCTGAACATTAGCCTTTCTAATATTTCATCGCTCTTATGATACATTTTTTCTTTGTCGGAACATAGTTCCTTAAAACGACCAGTTTTACATATAATTAACTATCACTCCTATTCTTTCATTCATTTCTGTTCTTCCTTGATTTTCTTAAAAAAAAATATAAATAAAAAAAAAAAAATCTGTAATTCAACTTTTTAAGAGATTTTTTTTCCAACTTTTGCTGTAATTGTTGTAACGCATGTTTATTTATTTATGGCAAAAGCGTCATAAGAAAATAATACTGCAGAGCACTTCCTACCCGGAGAAGAAGACACCGCGTTTGGTCAGCAGTGGAGAGCTCCTGCAGCACTTGTTGTCAGTAGAGTAACGTACCGCACTCTGGATATCTTCTCAGCTGGATTGAGCCGAGAGGGTCCAGTTTTGCAAGTTGAATATGGGTCTTGCTACTCCATCACATGCGGCTGAGATATATCTAGGTGGATGTACTGTTGCTAAAAACATGTGTCTCTCATTTGCCCTCCTTCAAACTAGTTAAATCCATACAAAATAAAGGAAATGATTCATTTGTTGTTGTTAGGTAAAACCTGTTGGGTAATGTGTGGTATTCTGTTTTGCGCGTTATTTGAGACTATGATATTGTCTAAACTTAATGAGGTATTTAAATATTTTTCAACAAACATTAATATGTGATGTTACGTCAACTTCCATGCTTCGGCGTATTTTCAGTGACTGCAAACAGTTTATTAAGTCCGATATCATGGTTAAATTCTTTTAATCGTTTCAAATTACTTTTAAAATTATCTTCAGTTACAAGTAGTGCTAAGAATGTTTTTGTTTTCTTTCATGCGCGGTGCCTGATACTTGGTTAACTGGTTCGATTCCTGCTTGTGGAAAAAATTATCACCATGAGGACTTGGCCGGCAGGTTAGGAGAGGTGGTGGCGCACGATTCCTAATCACCAAACAGTGCACCAGAGTCGTAGATCAAACCCCTAACCTCTCCGCAGTGCGTATGGAGTGAGGACATACGACACTGTTGATGGTTATTGATCCGTCGGATGTGAACATTAAGCTTGGCTCCTTGGTGTCTTTCGGAAGCGTAGGCCTGAATATGCCGGCACCAGGTTTTACCCTCTCACTTCCTTACATTTCATTCATTTACAACGCAAGCAACACACTGTACTAAACATACACATCCCAGTTACCCCAAGCAGTAACACATAATACACTTCCATCACTCGGGAAGACGATGGGTAACAACCCCAGTCATATTACCCAGGAACGCTGCCATGGAGAAGTAACGGCCGCCGATCTCGGTAGCGTAGGGGCTAGAGTACTATACCCGCTGCCGAAAGTCTTCGGTCGAGTCTAGCCGAGGGCATCGATGTTTAATTGTTGCGTGTCTGTGAATGTCCTGTCCGTCCTGGGTGTCCATACATAGAAGCTGCAATATATATACTGGATGTCTGATTCACTGGAAGGTATGATAATCACAGCCTCAGTTGCCGAACGCCAAAAAAAAAAAAGTAACGCCCTTCCACGACAGCCACCAAACCAGGCCAAAAGGTAATGGAGATAGTCGTCATTATGTGGCATTATTAGAAGTTGGTAAGCAGTTGCCGCAATCCCAATTCTTGTGTGTTTGTCTTCACCTCATTTGATAGAGCTATAAATTTACCCAAATTAATTTTAAAATATTTTTGGTATAGAATTTTTCATTACAAATAAATGACGGCTAGCAGGTGTTAAAATTAGAAAATTTGAAATAAATCATCTATTCTGCAGTGCCAAAGGAGAAGATATGTGAATCAGAGATTTTATTTTGACGCGGTACATATTAAACGAATTAAAAGCTGACAAAATAATGCTCAAAAAACAATGCTCGCAAAAACAATGAAAACTCGAGTCAGTAACAATAGTACATGATGTAGCGCTTCAGGCATTTAGTCAGAATGTATACGTCATATTTTAACGACGCAGTGTCTTCGTCTCAATGACTCCAGCGATAGGTCAAAAGCACTCAATCATCAGCAAGAAACGTTTGTTTGAGAACCGGTTTCTCGGTACGTACGTTACTCAAGCGTCTTTCAGCGCACACCAATCGTTTTTGGTTCGTTGCTGCAACAAATTATTAATATCTATCCACTCAACAATGCCCCGAAAAATGTTTTATTATTTATTTTACTGTCAATTGTGTCTTAGATTTATCTGTTTACTTCCTGTTATCACGTCGAGACCATTAAGCCGGAGGGAAACGGATTACAAGAAACAAGAACGAATTTGCCCAAGGCCTTTCGATTTTGAACCCTAGTCCTCTCTGAGCTCATTCCTTCAATATCATCACAGGAAGACTTTGAGTCAATGTTGAAGTACCACCTGTTCTAAGGTGATAAACAGCTGTCTGGCTCCTATCCCAGCCTGGGTAACCTACCGAGCAAGGTGGCCTACAGCTCAATTTGAAATCCAATCCACGGAGCGGCCTACTGTTTCCACATTAACGAAACAAATCTTTGCCACTTGTTAAGGTCAGCTTTAAGGCCCATAAAAACTCCAGATTAGACCGGGATCCATAGTTACGTGCTTTAACAAAATGAGCTAGCAAACCGGCTATTTCAGCATGAAAAAAAATGTGGTGGCAGCGTTTTATTTTTCATATCTTATTCTCCTAACATTCAAGTGAAACAGGAACTGAAATATTTTGCTTAATATAAGTAAACATTGAAACTGCAAAAGAATTATACACATTCAATACGAAAAAAAGTACTAGAGTCAGCGAAATAAACTTCCTGTAATTAATTGTTTTCCAAAATATCAGCATCAGGTTACTTAACGAATCCTGTTATAGTCACGAAAGAGGCGAATTAGATTAAATTTAATTTAATTGCAATGGAGTTCACGCTCCAGTGGCAATCTTAAATTCTTTCAGCGTGGTTTAGTAAATTATTCATCACTTTGGTGATTTATTCCTATTCCTCCATTACCTACGAAAGAAAATCTTCCCAGCCCCTTGTGCCTGAAATCGAGTGCTAGCTCGTGGTCATGGTCAGCTCTGCCCTTCCATGCATAATTCTTAATTCTTCCAGCAAAACCTTTCTTCAACACTAATATATGACTTGTACTTTCCCAGCACTTTGTTAAACCTCCTCGGATGTTCCAATAAATCCCATTCCAGCTCGTTTATCCTATCAATTACTCATTATATTATGCAGTAATATCCAGAAAATAATACTAGTAGGAGTTCTTTGGAGTCTTCAACTCCTCTAATGGGGCAAATCAGAACTCCGAGAGTTGTTGGCTGAACAGATCGCAAATATGCCTCACAGGCATTTTTTTAATTTTTAATCTATTTTTCAGTGCTAGAATTATTCGTTACACGTTCGAAAACAACTGCAAGAGACATAAACCCGAAAAAGTCGCCAAATATACGTCACATCACATGCCGGATACAGTGGAATTCGAAAACAGTGTGTACTGCTACCTGAAAATCTATGGAACATCCATTATTTAACTACGTTACGTGTAAGTGTTGTGGCTTCGTAAGGGGTTATGGCGCGTGAGGGGAGCTTTGAATGTCAGATTTTAATCCTGTTTTAAGCTGGAATATTTATGGGCCTTAACACAGATCTTTCTCTTCTAGTAATCATTGCTTCGCTGATGTGCGGTGTTCCAGAACGTTCCATCGGATTCCACATTAAACTGTAAGTACCCTTTACAGAGGCGGTTGGCGCAGCCTGTAAGAAATTCTATCAGCATGTTTAAGACCACACAAATATACTGGTATCCACAAAAAGCTCAATTTTCTTGCGACGTTTTTAAGTAATTTAGGTGGTGGAAAAAATAGTAAGTGGCGTCAAAGGAGCGTTGACGGGGACAGGACTGCGGTGGGGAGAGCTGGAGTGTGACGCTGGAATACTGAAGCCGCGGGCTGACGACAAGGAGAAAACTGGCTGCGGCCGCTCCACTCACTTCTGGTCTCTCAAAAACCGTGGACGCCTCTTCCGCCATCCACATCTTACACAAGCGCCCTCTCATTAGGGACAATCACGCCCCAACGTAGCCAGTCCTTCCACCTTGCGTGTAGGTGTGATTTACCCGGTGTACCTGGCTTGGTAACTGCCCTGCAAGAATGTACTCCTCCGTGGCAGCATTGCTGGCGAAATTTAACTTAGATGGTTTACCACCTTTCATTCCTGACTGACAGAACTGAATATACGTGTTACTATTTTGTGTGGATGACTGTGACATGTTATCTTGGTTGTCCGGGTTGAACCGCGTCAATTTATCGAAACCTAACGTTTCGGCCATAATTTTGTGAAGAAGGCAACAAAATGATGGCCGAAACGTTAGGTATCGATAAATTTACGTGGTTTAACCCGGACAACGACCGCGGAAGTCTGCGCACGCACTTCACTGTGATATTTTTAGTGTTGTGTGATGTCTGCGTCATTACTAAGAGATGGAGAAAAGGAGAAGTTGAAACTCGGTGCCTGCCTATTCTGGCCTACTCTTCCGAAAGACACCGTGGAACCTCCTAGGTTAACGTACCCATCCGACAGACGAATCACCATCAACTGTCGTATGCCGTCACTCCGTACGCACTGCGGAGAAGTTTCTGATTTAACGCAGGACTTTGGTGCATAATCTGGCAATTGGGGATTGGGCATCATCACCTCTCCTACCCTATCATCATCAGGACTCCAACCGCAGGTAGCTAACCCCATCACTGTGCCGCGACCACAAAGGCAAATGTGACAGGCATTACAATCATACAAGTCCTTATTTTTCAATCTGTATACCTACTGGGAGCAAGGAACGAGAAGGAATTCGGCCATAGCCTTTTGAAGGAAGCGTCCGGAGATTTTCCTGTAGTTGTTTGGGGGAAAGCATTCAAAACCTAAACCTGGATGCTCGGAAAGGGTTCGAACTCACCTCCTCCCGAATGCAAGACCAGAGAGGTACACTCCTCTGTTATAGCCTTAACTCTTTTGCATCCCTTTTGAGATGTTGAAATTTCATCTCCTTTGCATGTATGCGGCTTTTGTCTCTTCACAACTCTTAGCATGACTCACTTCCATTATGAAGTATAGGAACTGACATCACGTGATAAAATTTTAACTTTTTATCTCTGCACATCCTATTTCCTAATGTTTGAGCTATCGTTCTACCCATCATTTCATACCTGTTCACTTTATTATCAATATAAATTGACGGAGCCAGTTAGATATACAGTCCAGATCTTCCTGTAGCTGCTCTCAAACCTAGCATCAAACACTCAGCTCTTGTGAATAGTATTATTCATCGTTAATCGAAACACATAACTAAACCAGGTTGCATATGACGCTGTGCGGAGTCTGTCGTGAAGCAGGTTGTTGTCTGGCGGCGAGCAGCCGACGGCCTTGTCTCCACCTGCCATTACGACCGACAGTGTTTGCTGCAGTAATAAAACCGCACGCGCGTGACGAATCAGACACGCCATCAAAAGAACGGCTGTGTCACTGAGTATTCAACTGTTGACGCTGTCAAACGTCTCGATAAAATTATACGGGAAGACATAAAAGCCAAAGGTCATTCCTCGGCACTGTGCTTAACCTGCAGTCGCGGAGGTTCTGACGCCGCAGACCAAAATGAAAACTATCTCCCCGTCAGTTTACACACGCAGCCGAGAGATAAATTTTACATTTATTTGCTTACGAGAGAAACGCATACGAGTGAAGTGCCGAAGTTAAAGGTTATAAGTATGAAAAACTTTTTTGCGTCCCTGAAAAAATAATAAAACCGCGTAAACGCGCCAGTGTGGTCGTGCGCGTTAAGGAGACCCATACTGCATCGGGGAGATACAGAGGGGCCAGGTTCGATTCTCGATCCGCGCGTACCAGCCGTCCTGATTTTTGTTTTTAGGAGATTTTTTCCGCAAGCATCTACAAGAATTGGGGGGACGAACCCCAATCT
This sequence comes from Vandiemenella viatica, assembly GCA_031002005.1. NCBI lineage: Eukaryota > Metazoa > Arthropoda > Insecta > Orthoptera > Morabidae > Vandiemenella > Vandiemenella viatica. The sequence continues at coordinate 22,337,384 of CM061920.1, read as the reverse complement.
CCGCCTCATAAACTATGTACGTAGATTCACTTATCATACAGAACACAAGTTCCATAGACAAATGGTAAAACAACCAGTACTCCTGCAGCTCCAATTAGGGCAGAACTCAGCCTACCCCGCCTTTTCTCATGATTCACACTGGCTGCCTATGTAAACAGGGCGCATGTGTGGCGTGTCCACAGGTTGTCGTGTCGGGAAGAAATTCTGCACGTTAACAGCCTCTTAGCTAATAGAAGAAAGTATTAATTGGTTACTCTAGAATTTTAAAAAAACTCGATTTTTTAAATTTCTTTACTTTTATCTACAAAAAGTCGTCCGATCAAAATTCGTCTCGTAACATATTAGAAACAGGACCTATTCATTGCGTAGATGTTACTTGATGCTGGCCAGTGTAGAATACGTTAAAGATCTTCCGAATGATGATCCCGAATTGTATAACAAATTGTAAACAAATATTAATTTAAAACTTGGCTAACTATTATCTCGAAATATCTTTCTAATTTATTTTAACTGAGATTGAGTGCACGATCCTATAGCAATTTACCTACGCACCTTTTTCCCCCTTCCTCGTATCCGCATACTTTTCCCTCCACGAATTGGAGTTTTAAATTTTTTCAGAGTTTTTGGTAAATGATTCACTACATTCACCACCTCACTTATGACAGAAAATTTTTCCACACTATTATGCCTCAAATCGAGTGGCAGTTTGAGGTCATGTTCAGCTTTTTCCTTCTATGTGCCATTCTTAGTTCTTTCACCAATATCTCTCCAAGCCTCATCACCAATATTTGCCTTATACACTCACAGCACTCTCTTCCCCTCCTCCTGTCTTCCAATGAATTCCACTCCATCATGTCAGTTACTGATTCTGTTCTGCAGTAATTCCCAGAGATAAATCTACCAGCGCTAACTCCTGATACCCAAAATGTAGAACCCATGCTACATTACCACATTCATGCAGTGTATTGACCAAAGTTTTTTAACATAATTCGCTCACTTCTCTCGCTCATCCCCTCATCACTTTATCCAATCAATGAAGGATTTTTAAATCGTTTCTTATTACCTGTCCAATGTGTCCTGCCCATTTTAGTTTATTACCAAATATTTTGCCAAGATATTTACATTTCACGTCTTCAACAAGTAATTCCTTTCAAACCGTATAATCATAATCAACCTCTAGTTTATTATCTGTGTACCCATCGAATTGACTCTTCTTTGCATTTACCTTAATCCCATCTATGCAGCTAGATATCCTATTCAGATCACCCTGCAAGTGTTCAAAGTCTTCTCCTGTTTTGATCCCATTGTATAATATTGTGCCATCTGTAAACAATGTAACTTCTGACTCTAAACAATCAATACAACTTTCTTCCCGCGACGAAGGATCTAACGATGAAACCAATGCATGAAATCTATCTTACAATCCTCGAACATTTTCCTATTTTATCTCCAGACAACTAGTGCTAGAATAAACTTGTTCTAGCTTCACGTTTTTATATCGAAAAAATAAGTATAAAAAGAGGAAAACTTGACAATTCAGACACCGTTAGTTTATTAATTTTTGATGGAACTATTTGGTTTTAGTAGAGTTTGTTACCGCTATTATAAGTATTAATGAAGTGTTTGGCTTTTTTAATTAATTCTACGTGAAGATTCTTGATGCGCCGGACGTTACAACTTTTTCTTTGATGCCATATTCTTTTATGCCTATGTTATTTTGGACAAAAATTCTTTCTTTTCTCTAATGGAGAATAAGTTACGAAATATAATATTTTACACATATCGGTCATCTCACAGTAATATTATCTGCTGTAAAAGAGATCGGAAAACAAGCATTTCTCAGAGTAAATTATAAAGATAAATTCCGCGTTGGGGATGGAGATGACCTAACACCATACTCTAAGCTAAACGGCATTTTTTGCTCACCGGGAATTGTATGGTACTTGACTGGGATTGAGTAAGCGGCCTTCAAATTCCGAGAGAAGTGTTGTGCTCCATCATAGCTGCAGCTACGGGCGTGCTATAAGTAATTTCGCACATTACCTGCCCAAATACGTGCTGCAGCATTTTAATTAAACAGGAAACGAAATTTTAGGATGGAATATTTCCAGAACTCTCTTTCGCTAAACAAAATGAGTTTGGACTTCCAATGCCAAGTGAATTAAGAAACCTTGCAGATTTCAATTTGCGAGTAGCGAAAGCAATGCATTCAACTGAAATAAAATTACGAAGAGGTGTTCATTAGCACCGATGTGTTCTTACACCACAGCTGAGAGAGGTTACAAACGCACGACCACAAGAAACAGTGTGTCGTATGTCGCAACTACGAAGCTCAGCCAATCAGCTGCGGCCAGTGGAAACACTCGGTAAGTTCTCTTATGACCTCTGTCTCCACACATGCTCTACGGTGTTGGAGTCTGAAACCTGTCAAAAGAGATAAGAAAAACCTTGTGCCTGGATATAAGGAAAAAAATAATATATTGCTTGCCAGTGCTGTCGTGTTGTTGTTTCAGCAAACAACCTAACATCTGGTAACATTTTTGGATCTATGTTTTCTTAACATCCATAGAGATTACAAGTCATTGCGTAAAGGTTCCTTTTTTCAGAGTCCAACCACAGGAAATAAAATGTTATCTGCATAAACCTGTCAGCTTTAAATACAAACTGAAGTAGGGATTGCTTCAAAAAATATATGCTCTCTGAAAGAATTTCCTTCTTGAAATTTGATAAATATGGGGAAATTGCCACCGGTTCATATGCTCCATTGCCATTAATGAATAGTTATTTACAATCACTGTTATGGTTAGTGCAAATGTAGTAATTAATAGGAGTCCCTGTAAATTGTATTTACGTACAGTAATTAACATGAGATGTTAGGTAATTGTAGTTAACGGAGATTATGCTGGTGAGATGTTAAGTAACTACCCGGCAATCAGTAATTGGCAATATTATTGATTTATTATTTATTGTTGTATAGATAAGCTTTAATACAGACACTTTATGTAGATCAGATAATATATGATCGCTTTGGTCCCATGTGCGAAGTGAAGAAATATTTGAATATGGTATAAGTGTTCAAGGAGAAAAAATTAGTATGCTACCATTTGCTGATGACATTGTCTTTTTAGCAGAACAGGCTGAGGATATTGAGAAGTTACTGGCTGTAATGGACAAAATACTGAAGTGTGATTTATGACTAAATATACACGAAAGCGAGACAAAAGTGATGAAATCTTGCAGAAATTATACCAATAATAGTAGATTCAATATAAAAATAAGGCCTGATGCTATAGGAAATGTTAGTGAATTTTGCTACTGATGAAGTAAAATTACAAACGATGGCCGAAGCAGGAATGATGTTAAAAGAAGAATAGCACTAGCAAAAAGAGCTTTCATGAAAAAGAGCAGCGAAGCATGGACGTTAGGAATACCAAAAAGAAGGAAGATTGAGGCATTTGAAACGTGGTGCTTTAGAAGAATGCTGAAAATTAAGTGGACAGGTAAAGCACAAAATGAACGAGTTTGGGAAATTAAGGGTGAGGAAAGAAGTTTCTGGAAGAAGCTTACAGATAGAAGAGACAGGCTGGTAGGTCACATTTTGAGTCATACAGGACTAGTTAACTTGTTACTGGAGGGTACATTCGAAGGCAAGATCTGCAGAGGAAGACAAAGATTAGAATATATGAAGCAAATAATTGAGGACGTGGGTTGAAAGGGGTATGTTGAGATGAAAAGGGTAGCACAAGATAGGAAGGAATAAAGGAGTGCATCAAACCAGCAAAAAATAAAAAAAAATAAAAAATTGACTTATTATATGTAGTGTTTAGTATATCCAAGGCTGTTTGCACATGGGACCAAAGCTATCATATATCATCTAATCTACTGGCAGTGTCTATATTAAAGGCTTCTGGGTAGAAAAAGCTCTCTTTCAAGTAATTATTATAATTATTAATTTAATGTTGATGGAGTTCACGCTCCGGTGGCAATTTACTTAGTCATCTAATTACCCCTTTTTATTTTTTAATTATCTTGGATCATTTGAGTGTTGAATTAATTATATATTCAACGAACCCTATTTCTTTAGTCGCACCGCAACTACACAACTGTTTGTGAAAATTGCAACACCCAGAAGGATACACGTGATTATACTGAAATTTATTCCACTTCTTGAATTCGTCATATATTTGTTTGTATCTCTTCATCAACGTTTCGCAGCAATGATATTTACTCCTGTACTAAAGTATTCGCTGTAACTCAGCCGGTTTTCATTTATGATGTTTATTATACAGGGTGTTACAAAAAGGTACCGCCAAACTTTCAGGAAACATTCCTCACACACAAACAAAGAAAATATGTTCTGTGGACATGTGTCTGGAAACGCTTACTTTCCATGTTAGAGCTCATTTTATTACTTCTCTTCAAATCACATTAAACATGGAATGGAAATACACAGCAACAGAACGTACCAGCGTGACTTCAAACACTTTGTTACAGGAAATGTTCAAAATGTCCTCCGTTATCGAGGATACATGCATCCACCCTCCGTCGCATGGAATCCCTGATGCGCTGATGCAGTCCTGGAGAATGGCGTATTGTATCACAGCCGTCCACAATACGAGCGGTGAATCGAGGAAGTACAGTACATACTAACGAAACTAAAATGAGCTCTAACATGGAAAGTAAGCGTTTCCGGACACATGTCCACATAACATATTTTCTTTGTTTGTGTGTGAGGAATGTTTCCTGAAAGTTTGGCCGTACCTTTTTGTAACACCCTGTAAATCGCGAGTGGTTGAGTGGCTCAGTGGTTAAGTTGCCTGGCTGGGGATCGAAAGATCACCTGTTCGAGTCCATGTTCTGGCGGTGATTTTCGTAGACCCTTAACCTAACATTCACCTCTGGCACAGCTTGCTGTGTAATGACAAGTACGCCAGAACGCTTCCGTGGTTCGGATTCCACATTAAACTGTAACTCCCCTGTACCCAGGGCCCGCTCTAGGGGGGGGCAAACCGGGCATTTGCCCGGGGCGCTAAAATTTAGGGGCGCCATTTCGGCTGTAATTGTGAGAAAAAAATTAATAATATTAATGGGTTAAATACCCAATTAATAAAATAATCCACATACCGATTTTTTCGTTCGTTAAAATCTTACAGTTCTTAGCTATTTGGGTGCGCCCCTAGAGACTTCGAAGAGACGGGGCGCGGACCTCAAAGGGGCGCGTCGTTGCCTCGCCGCCTCTGTGTGAATTCCGCCATAGGAGCAACTTCAAAATGCGTCGCGTCCGCGCCATGTCTCAGCCCGAAGTCCGCGCCACGTCTCTTCTGTGTGAATAGGGTCTTAGCACGCGAGTAGAATGCGTTGTTGTCTCAATTTGCTTATTATTGCTAATTAAAAAAGTGGTTTCATTACACAACATCATTAGTCTTACTATTACGTTATTAGTGATAAGTGGAAGTTCATAAAATTTACTTCAGGATTTCATAATTTGTAAAGGTAAGTACATCTTTGATTAAACTGTTATTTAGTTGGATATACGACATAAGTGCACAACGACAAAAGCATACAACAGAAGCCCAGTAGGTGGGGGTTGTTACAACTGCCCTCGGCTACCTGCAGTGATTCCGACGTTATACTGCCCACAAGTTACTAGACGCGGTGAAAAGGAGTGTTTTTCGCAATTGCAGCTAGGCTCTAATACATGGAATCGATAGTGCTTGGCGGGAGATGCTGAGTATTATTAACCGACTTCAAAAAAAGGAGGAGGTTCTCAATTCGTCTGTATTTTTTTTTTTTTGTATGTATGTTCAGCCATATCTTCGACAATTTTGAACCGATTTAAATGAAATTTTTTTTAGTGGATAGGGTATACCTCCAAAGTGGTCCCATATGAATTTCATTGAGAAACCACCCCATCAACCCCCTTCAACCCCATAATTTTTACACAAATCCATATTTTTTATTCGATCTCGTTGAAACTTTGGACATATATAGCCAAAAATAAAGAGAAAAATACTGTTAACGTTTGGTTTAAAAAAACTGAACCCCTCTCCCCCTATCCACCCCTTTGATTTTTGCCATTTTTCTTTATTTGTATGTATGTTCAGCAATATCTTCGCCAATTTTGAACCGATTTAAATGAATTTTTTTTGTGGATAGGGTATACCTCCAAGGTGGTCCCATATGAATTTCATTGACAAATCACCCCTTCTACCCCCCTCCGCCCCCTAATTTTTATACAAATCCACATTTTTTATTCGATCTCGATGAAACTTTGGACATATATAGCCAAAAATAAAGAGAAAAATCTGTCATCTTTTGGTTTAAGAAAATTGAACCCCTCTCCCCCTATCCACCCCCTTAATTTTTGCCAATTTTCTTTATTCAAAGCTACAGTCGACACCATTTAACTGATCTCCATTAAAGTTGGCAATTACATGTAGGGTATACTCCAAAGTGGTCCCATATGAATTTCTTTGAGAAACCACCCCTTCTGCCCCCCTCCGCCTCCTAATTTTTATACAAATCCACATTTTTTATTCGATCTCGATGAAACTTTGGATATATATAGCCAAAAATAAAGAGAAAAATACTGTCAACTTTTGGTTTAAAAAAAATTGAACCCCTCTCCCCCTATCCACCCCCTTAATTTTTGCCAATTTTCTTTATTCAAAGCTACAGTCGACACCATTTAACTGATCACCATTAAAGTTGGCAATTACATGTAGTTTTTCATGGAGAAGGATTCTGACCAAAAAAATCAAAATAAAAAAAACCACCCTCTCCCATTTACACCCCTTAATTTTATAGAAACCTACATTTCTTATCTGATTTTTACTGAACTTTGCCCATGTATACTTTAAAACAAAGAGAAAAATCCTGTCAATATTTAGTCTTCCAAAGTTCAACTCCCCCCCCTTCTTCCACCCCTTTAATTATTGTCAATGTTCTTCATAAAAAGCTACACTCAACACCGTTTGACCGATTATCATCAAAGTTGGCATATACATGTAATTTTTCATGGAGTAACTGACCAAAAAATAAATTAAAAAACCACCCCTCTCCCCTTTACACCCCTAAATTTTTATACAAACCCACATTTTTTATCAGATTTCGATGAAACTTTGGACATGTATAGTAAAAAATAAAGAGGAAAAATACTGTCAACTTTTGGTTTGAAACAACTGAAGCCCTCTCCCCCTATCCACCCCCTAAATTTTTACCAATGTTCTTTATACAATGCTAGTCGACACATTTAACTGGTCTCCATTAAGGTTGGCATATACATGTAATTTTTCATGGAGAAGGTTTCTGACCAAAAAAAATTAAATTAATAAATAAACCACCCCATGTCTCCCTTTACACCCCTTAATTTTATGGAAATCTACATTTCTTATCTGATTTTTATTGAACTTTGCCCATGTATACTTTAAAACAAAGAGAAAAATCCTGTCAATATTTGGTTTGCCAATGCTTCAACCCCTTTCCTCCTTCAACCCCATTAACTTTTGTCAATGTTCTTTATAAAAAGCTACAGTCGCAATCGTTTGACCGATTACCATGAAAGTTGATGCTTATATGTATTTTTTTTACGAAGAAGGTGTCTGACCAAAAGATCTAAAAACCACCCCCTCTCCCCATTAAACTGCTTAATTTTTATACACAACCTCAGTTTTTATCCAGTTTAGACAGAACTTAGCAAATTTTTACTATAAAACAAAGAGAAAAATGATGCCAACTCTTGGTTTGCAAAAAATGAACCCCTCTCCCCTTTTCCACCCCCTCGATTTTTGTCAATTTCTTTTTAGAAAGCCTACAGTCGACATCATTTGACCGATCTTTATTAAAGTTGGCACATATATATGTAATTTTTTTATGGATAAGATCTCTGACCAAAAAATAAAAAAACTACCCTAGCTCCCCATCCCTTAATATTTATATAAAACCCACATTTTGATTCGAATTGGTGGAACTTCGCATGTGTATACTTTAAAACAAAAAGAAAAATACTGTTCACATAACTTTCACAAAAATGCAAACACTATCCCCCTTTCTACCCCACTAATTACTGTTCTTTATACAAAACTACCGTTTCTTTCTGGTTTTGAAGGAAGTATGCACGACAAACAGAAATATACTGTCTACATTTGGTTTCGAGAGTCCAAACACCGCTCCTTCCTTTCCATCATTTAATCTAGTTTCTTTCCGATTCTGAAGGAAATTTGCACACATATACTTTAAAACATACAGAACAATTTTGTTTAAATTAGGTTGCTTAATTGTTTTTTTTTATACATACCTACAGATTTATCTGATATCAATAGAAATTTACACACGTATACTTTAAATCAATCAGAAAAGGCAGTCTACATTTGGTATACAAAAGCTCACTCCCTCTTCCCCTTTACCATCACCCCTTTTAATTTCCAATGTTCTTTACAAAATATCCACAGTTTCAAATTCCGTCAAAATCAATTAAGCCATTTTTAAGTCATGGATTAATATTTATAAAATAATGTCGTAATGTCTCAACATGTACTTCAGATTTCAACTTTGATCCCAAGCTTTCACCAATTAAAAATCTATATTTTTTGTGTGATGCCGGAGCAAATAGATATATTCCAGAGAGATTTCTGTATGTGGTATGTATTAATGCCCAGATGTTACATGTTTCGGTTATCGAGCAGCAGCTTTAACAGATGTTATGATAAGATCGAAACATAGCCTGACATTCCTTAACAGAACGCCCAATTCACCCCGTTCTGGAAGTGGTTGTGGTATATAAAGACATAATTCTTCTTTGAAAGCAAGTGCTTTGATCTCTGAGCTACCAGGAAGTTCGCAAAATGGGAACTGCTGCGGCATATTTAAAATACTAAACGAAGTATAATACCACTAAAAATTTAAAAATAAAATAATTGTTTAAAAAAACATAAAAACCGCCTTCAAAAAAAGCACTAAAAATTTTAAAATAACTTTATACCTTGCTTAGGAAAAAGTAAATCTAAATAGACAACATTTTACATTACTTTCATTGAAATTTTGACATTAATTAGTTATTTTTGGAGTCGGTGCCAGCGAAAGCAAGAAAAACTAAAAGATAAAAAACAATAAGGAATAACAATAATACTTAAAAAATCATGTTACTGCTTACCTACAATTAATGGTAGAAACATGTTTCAACAAAACTGAAACATACAGATGATACGCCGATATTATACTCTGTAAATCGTTTACTTCATGATGCAACCTACCAACTGACACTGTAGCTCCAGAGATATTCCTGGATGACCAATAAGGCCAAGCCACAGATTGAAATACTATTAATTTGTTTCCCTAAGATGTCTCCTACAGTAACACAATCTGCCTCACAACATGCTGTAAAATATTGGGAATTTTTGTTCGTACTACCCGTTTCGCCTCTAACGCCAAAAAAGAAGTTCAGTAATTAGATCTTCGCGATGTGACAGCTGGCACCGACTCCAAAAATAACTAATTAATGTCAAAATTTCAATGAAAGTAATGTAAAATGTTGTCTATTTAGATTTACTTTTTCCTAAGCAAGGTATAAAGTTATTTTAAAATTTTTAGTGCTTTTTTTGAAGGCGGTTTTTATGTTTTTTTAAACAATTATTTTATTTTATTGAATTGTTGAACCAAATCAATATGGATCTTAGTTAGTGGAAATCGAAGTGGAATAATTTGCATAATAATTTCTTCTCGTAATCCGAGCCCCACAGATTTGTTGTACAAATTAGATACAGGCATTGTAAGTGTTTTGGTTGGGTTAAATTACACACGCTAGCTTTGATCGCTTATGAAAAAACTGTAGATTAGTGGGTGTGGGTCAGTACTTACAATCATTAATAAATAAATAATATTACCAGCTGCTGATTACCGATTAGTTACTTCACATACCATTAATATATTTAATTTCGAATGCTACCTGCTAACATATAATAATCCATGATGCTTATTATATATACGAATGCGGTTTACAGATACTCTAATTGCTGCATTTGTAAATCGTCTCAACAAAATGAAATTCATTAACTATTTTAGTGAATATGAATATCTTTGTCAGTTGGTTTAATAAGTGCATTGTGCGACAATCACTCCACATCATTTTTTTTGTTTGTGAACTTGGAACGTATTCCATTTAAGCCTATAGAAATTGCCATTCTGAATACACGGTTTCTGTATTTGCAGCAAATTTACTGATAGTATCTTCCGCGAATAAGCTTTGACTGTGTAGTAACACTAGACTTTCTTTATGTTCACAGGATATGCAAAATATTTTGAGTTGTGCATAAATATTTTTTTATATCGACTGAGAATAATTTATCTTAGTTATGGTTTTAGCTTATTTAGAGCAAGGATAAATATTTACTTTTTATATTATTTTATAGTGTACATTGTTTGAGTTACGTGCATGACTCTTCCAAAATTTCTGACGGTCAAAGAAAACTATCTGGTTACCAGTACAAAAAAGAAGGTTGGGAAAGGATGCTTAAAGGCAGAATCAATCTGGCGCGTTAAAAAAATATACTGTATTCAGGGTTTACCAAAACAAATCTTAGAATCCAATATCAGGTCGGGATACAAATAAGTATAGAATCGTCAGAGAATAACAGCGAACAAATGAACGAAGTTTGTAAACCAACTGGAACTGACACCAACGTGAGACTCACAGAAGGCGTTCTAAAACTCTGTGGTCAAGAATTTTATGAGACGCCGTAAGAAGCTTTTTAGTAAGGCAAGGTCCACCTAAACTATTGCATAATTACAAATTTCCTTCCAATGACACAGATCGACGTTTTAGCGCAAAATATTATGCACGAATTTTCAGCAACGTAGAGGAAATATTGCGAGATTAGCTACCGCGTTTACTGCTTCTGTTGCAAAATTTTCAGTTGTTTAGTTAGTTCTCTCTCAAAGGAGGGTTTTAAAAATTGGAAGCACCTCGACGAAACTTTAAAAGAGCATGAAATTTCGAAAAATCATATTCAGGCAAAAAATATTATATTGTTGTAAAACTGTAGATGCTGCCACTCAAAGAGTTATTAATGCCGAAATAAATAATTGAAATGAGGTGCTTATAAGAATCGTTGCAATTACCAAAATGCTTGGTAAAAGTTGACTGGTTTTTCAAGGTACAAGCGACAAGTTGTTTGAGCATAATACCGGTAATTTCTTAAAAATAGTTGAGTTACTGTCTGAATACGATACCATTATGGAAGAGCACGTCCGTTATGTGCTCTAAAAAGTAGAGACTAAAGCTCAATATCTTGGGGAAAATGTACAAACCTGGATAGTAGATCTGCTGCATCAAAGTGTAAAGTCTCATGTTATTAATTAAATAAAAAAATTCAAATATTTTTCCATAATTTGAAACTATACTACTGACTTTAGTAAGATACAGCAAATTACTCTTGTAATCAGATATGTTTCAACCAATAAATTTAATACTGATGTTGAAATTAAAAATAATGAAAGCTTTTAATGTTTCTTACCAGTCGAAAGATCCACAGTAAAACAAATGTCTGACATTATAGTTGGAGAACTTAATGACTTGTGTTTAAATTTGCAGGATATCAGAGGACAGGGATTGACAACGGGTCCAGTAAGAGGGTCAATAAAGCAGGAGTGCAATTTATAATTAAACAATATAATTCGCAAGCATTCAATGTTTCGTGTAGTAGCCATTCTCTCAATCTTGTTATTAATGGCAAAAGCATCCTTGGAAGCCGCTAATTTCTTCAACATGGTCCAAAAAATATATTTATTCTTTTTGGCATCTACTTTTCGATGGGCAATACTTTTAAAGCATGTTCAGGGTTCAACTTTGAAAACATGGAGTGACACTAGATGGGAGAGTAGGATAGAGAGGATAGAGGCATTAAAACCTTTAAAATTTCATTTGGGAGACGTATACGACGCCTTGTTAAGCATTTACGAAAGCCAAGAAATTAATAATTTAATGATTTAGCCACTTTGGCAATTGAGTATGAAATTGCTGATGAAGTAAATTTTAAGATGTAATAAAAAATTCGCAACCTGAAAGTAAGAAAAAAAAGTTTTTTGTGATTTTAGCGTATTTGATGTAATCTCGTTTTATTTTCAAAATAATGGCATTTAATTGTTTGTGTGATAATATCCATCTGTAATAATAGCATTTAAAAACGTAAAAATATGGTTAATTTGTGGCTATGTACAGATATTTTATAATTAATTTCTCTATTTTGTGCCGCTAGATCAAAGTCAATAAGTTTATTTATAAATATATGATTTTATTAAAATTTAAAATTAAATATTTTATTCGATTACAAATTAATTTTTTAAATATATAATTCTACATAATCTTAAGGGGCGGCAATTTGTCTATTTGTCCGGGGCGGCAATACCGCTAGAGCGGGCCCTGCCTGTACCCCATAGGATTGCCTGGCTACGACAGAGGCGGAATGCGCAGCCAACTGAAACCCTTTCAATAAGTCATTACGACCGCACGAAACTATTATTATTATTATTACTATAAATCGCACCAGTGACACCAATGATAGTTTGTGTAGTAATTAACCCATATTCACCCTAGCAGAATCCCTTCCAGTCCTTTTATTTCAGCTGACGAATTCCAACATTTAGCTGAAGTTATTCGAAATCCCTCCCTAATTTGATTACTCTCCCGTCCTAATCCAGATTAATATAACGTTCTCGGGTAGCCACGCGAGACGAAAAGGTGTTTACACACGCTATTTTGACCGCCGGAATATCATGTCTAAGCACCTTACTCACTCAAGAACGTTATAATAATTCGTAATGCCGAGGTAAACTTTGTTTTTCTCCATTTGGCATTACTAACAATCCAGGATCGGACTAATAGATTACCGGCATCAGTTCTCATCTTCCAGACCAAGCGCCTATCAGGAGATCCCTTTGGGGACTATTTAACCTCCGCAACACAATATCCAGTAGGTACTAATCACAATGATGTTCATACAGAATATATGTCCTAGAGACATGATTTGGGTGTTTAATGGAGTAGTTTTGCATTACATACCGCTGATAGTTCTATTTTTGTGGCCTTAAGAGCCGTTTCCAAACACAGGACGACATCAGTCTTAGTCACAGGGTGCTCACTAATTCCAGGAGCCATTTAGTCACAACAGTATCGTGCGAACACGCTTAACCATCTGACGCACATACTGACAAAAAAAATTTTCTACAAAAAAACATAATGTAGCAAAATAAATAATTAAATTACCAAATACAATCACTTTCTCGGTACATGAATTCTTAAAAGCCAGAAAACAAATAGTTAGAGTAGGATATACATTATCAAAAGAGGTGGAAATAAATATGGGAAAGCCACAGGTTAGAGTATTGGGACCTTTGTTGTTCATTATTCTAATGAATGATTATGCTGATGGTTTACAGTCTGAATTTAGGTTGTTTGGAAATGACATAATGGTATATAACAGGATAACAACACGAGAAGACTGTCAACAGCTGCAGGGTGACCTGGATAGAATATCTAAATAGTCAGTTCAGCATGGAATGAATTAAAATGCCAAGATGAGTCACCTTATTTGGTACACAGATAATAAACTAAAGTTTGTTTATAGGTTATAGTCACAATTGTTTGTTGAAAGCTTTTTTTTTTTTTTTCGCGGTCGTCAGTCTTCCGACTGGTTTGATTGACTCCATTGACAGCTTGTGTGCTAATTATCCTGTGCTCCCCAGACCAGAAATTCTGTGCGTCCTTCCATTGGAAGCTTAAAGTGTAAATATCTTGGCAAAATATATGGTAATAAAGTCAACTGAGCAGAGTAAATTGGGCGGGTGCTAGGAAATGGTTACAAAATCCTTCGCAGAGGGTGACGAGAGGATGTACCAGAGAAGTTAGGGGATTGGGTTACAAAACTTTCGTCAGACCGTTGGTTGAATATGGTGATGGAGTTTGTGAGTTAGATTTTGGGTATCAAATACAAGAGTTTGAGGGTGTACAAAAAAGAGCAGCTGTATTTGTTTGTGGAAATTATCGCAGGACCCAGTCAGTAACTGACATGATAAAGGAGCTGTATTGAGGGTCACTGGAGGACAGGAAGGGGAAAGACGACCATGACCACAAGCTGGCACTCAATTTTATAGATAAGGGAGTGGGCAAATTTTCTTTTGTGCGTAAGGGTGTCAGGGATTGGAACAAATTACTAAGTGAAGTGATGAATAATTTACTGAAAACGCTGAAGGAATTTAAAATTAAAATTTGTAAATCGAAAAAGTAGATGGGTGAGGCATTTAACAGTCGAATTATATAAGATAATTAATTATCATTCATGAATTTGAACTAATCATAGTTTCTGAATTTATTATGTTAACAAAGTGAACATTTATCGATCAAAATTCACCTAACAAGTCGCAAACATTTCCTCACAAATGAACCTCACTCATCAGTACTTACATCCTCCTGGTGGTACTGATGTGATGTTGGCAAATGTGTTAAAATATTGTAACCACTAAGAAAATACATTTATCCCGTCCTCTGTCACTAGTCTCTTTTGCTTTGTTTCTGCGAAGACGTAATATTTAATACAAGGCGCAGGGTCAGAAGTGGTGTGCCGCGGGTGATGGCCCCTCCGTCTGCTGCTTCCACCACGACCAGCTGTAGGTGGGTGGCTCTCTCAAGAGTTAGTGGCAGTTTCCAGCTTAAGACAATTACACATAACGCAAATACGGAAGAAAGGGGGGACAAGAATAAGAAGAGGAAGGCTGAGTCTATAATTTTTTCATGGCAGTTACATAACGAATGGTGGTTTGCAGATATATTTAGCAGTGTATTTTTGCCTCCTTGCACTTATCCTGCTACTGCTGACTCGGCTTTCTTTCAGGATGCGACGTGTTGTGATATGGCCGACTTGTCACTGAGCCTGGCGCCTCCAGGGAAGAAAGTTTTGTTGCCACGTTGTAACTAGGCTGCTGTATCAGACTCGTACAATGTTTTAAATAGTAACAATAATTCATATTGAAAGGAGGGTAGGAATATTTGCTCGAGAGTATGTTAGTTTTAAGTCTGGAGATATGAAACTGCGACCGCTTTTCATACCTGGGCTGGGTGGTAACATATTTCACAATAGCGAGGAAAGGCCCGCTATCTCCTGCCGGTGCCAGCCTAACTGACCCTTCTCCGGTCAAGTGAATAATTCGGCTGAACCATCTATTGTGCCGCGAGATGAGAGATTCCCGCACGCTAACGGAAAAGTTTGGTGGCCGAAGAAAAACTCGGGGAAGGTTGGACGTTTCCGGGGTGAGGCAGTGTCGGTAGATCCAAGTGTGAATCACGTGGCTGTGAACTCCCAATGAACAGGCATGTTACAAAATAATAACGAGCCCTTTGGTGTCTTCTGGGTCGACATGTCTTACGAGCCCACGGATTGGATTTCGACGGAGCTGGAAGTGGATTCCGATCCAACATCGCCAGAGAAGGTGGTCTGGCGGTGGCGTCTGGCGGACAGACAGGTCACGCCATCACGGGGTATGCGATTACGACGAGACTTATAACAGGACGGTTTGAGCCACCTCTGGCTTGCGGTACCTGTTGCTATTGTATGAAGAAAGTGTGCGTGTTACCACCGTTGGTGCCACCGCTGCTGCATAAACGGTAAAGACTTTCAGCCATTAAAAAGAACTCAGTGTTACGCATTCCTCGACCCGTGAACGCCTCTGAGCAAAGTGTCACTCTCCGACAGTCTTTCTGAGCGTATTATTAGCCGTGAGCAACCTGATTTGATACGGGAAGACTTGTAAATTCCTATCAATCAGAAAATGTTATTTTATTAAGTCCAAGACTTAATGGCGCCCTCTTTGAATTCATTTCTATAAGCTTGTATTTGTGAACAGCTTTATAAATAAGCATCTTGACATAATACTTAAATTTCACATAAATATGTCACTGTTGTTTGCTTAGAATTTCTCATATTGTAAGACTCGGTGTTAATTTTTGTTTGAACATTTGATTTTCATGTATTAAATTAATTGTAAAGTTCACCAACGTCTGTAGGCATTCAATGTTGAGTTTGAATAAATCTGTCAGGTTATGACTTTACATCAATAATGCAAGTTAGCATGTCACTTTGCACCCTCTTCCTATTTGATAAAATCAAATGATTAAAATTATTAAATTGATGAGATCAACAAAAATCATTAATATTAAAATTAATAAAATGGTAAGTGGAAAGTTATTACTATAGTTACCTAGCAAACCCCATCTACTACCACAACGTTTCAGCGAAGGATGTTACTATGGCCTGTGTGCGAAAAGTGTATTTTTGTTTTTTAAATGTATAGTTTTTTTACGGTGGAGGTTGGGGACCGTCCCAACATTCACCCAGGTGATTGCTGGGCACCGCAGTCGGGATGGCGCTGGTCCAGTGTGGAGGCTGCTTCACGCCCCCACACTCACTGGCGGGTACAAAGTGCATTAACAGCACAAAACATATATGACCACGACATCGACGAGGTGTAGAGGCCAAAAACAGGAGAACAAACTAATCTGTCAATAAATATTCAAAGTTTAATAGCGAATGGAAATAATGAAACAGATTGATAAATTAATTCGAATTTTTTCGAGAGTGATATCCCGAGTTGAAATATAACAGCGATTGGTGCCACAAAACCTTCTGATCCGATTAATACTGTTAGTTGGGGACTTGGTGAAGGAAGCATGGTACTTACTCCAAGCTAAATGAAGTAGTTTCTTAGGTGTCAGTAGTGAATTCTTTATTAAATTAAATGTATATCTCTTAAGAACCCATAGTGATAATGTTAATATTCGCTAAAAGACGAGCTATGGTCAATTTTTTTTATTTGAATGTAAATTACTGTGGAACAAAGTCGAAAAGTTTTGACAGTCCTATGATTATCTATGGAAATGAGTCGTGGGTAACGAAGAGAAGAAATAAAAACCGCAAACAAGGAGTGGAGATTGTAACGTTCTGACCTCATTACCTGATTTAAAATTATAATTAATGTTATTATTTTATTGAATGATCATGACAGGTAGAACTTGCGTGAATACTTTATATGAGAAATCACAAATAGTTTTATTTCAATTACTGACATGAAATATACAACAAAATTAGTTAAAATTAATCAGTTGTCCTTCTGTGGGCGCCAGGGTATTTTATATAAAATACACAAAATTAAACAGTAAACAAATTCAACATTTTGACTGTTCACTTCTGAAAGAAATGTTATGAGAGTTCTTATCTGCAGGGTCGTAGCTGGGCAATGCTATGAACTTGCACTTGTAGCTAGCACAATGTCCTTCATATGGCGATATATAATTACCGAATTTTGATGTCGGCCACACACACTGGATGAAGTTTTCTGCTCTGCTACGGAACAGTGTGGCACAGTTCCTCACAACATCCTTTGCCTGAGCACCTCGATCAAACAAAGTGGCCGATGTCCCGTTCCAGGCAGCACACTTCATTAACGCACAGACAGTGCACATCGACCGATCGTGCTTGCCGGCCGGCACCGAATGAATTCCGTGCCACATGAAAAACAGAAAATCCCGTCCGTCACTCTGTAAATCTACCTGGCTAGCACAATCCTCCCCTCTCAGGGAAACACTCCCCTCTCTAATTCGAGGAACCGGCCTGCTGCCATTCCTCAGATCTGCCGCTCCACACTTGTACACTGCACCCAAATGCCCACTAAGATATTCCACATTTTAAATAATAAAATAAACATATAGTTTATTAATGTAACTAGCGGTCACAAGACGCGTTCGTTACAAGATGAAGTTCCTAATATCTATGAAGAGATGCACAAAGCTAGATCTAACAAGAAAAAAGACAACAAGGGAGGAATAGAAATTATACAGTATAAATGATAAATGACAAGCTATTGAAAAATAGCAATAACTGGAAATAACGTCTGTATATAATGAATGATGCACGATTCCCAAAATCACTAAACGAAATCCAAATGAGGTAAAAGTGTACTTGGCCCAAAGAAGAGATGGGACACGTCAATTGGTCTAATCCTTGAATGGGAAGAAGAAGAAGATTCACTCTGCACAGTTCAGCGAGGAACGCCAGCGAGGCTGTTGCGTATGTGGTGCGTCACGGTGGCTCAGCCGACCAGCAGTGAGAGTTGTGTAAACAGGTTCCGTGGTCCACATACGACCACAGCCTAATCAGCTCGCCTCTGTCCTTTCATTTGCTAACCAACTAATTATCAGCTCTCTCACTCCTCTGAAAACCTCGTGTTAAAGGTTGCGAAAAAATAAACTCAATTACAAGGTCATTACTTAGGAACAAGAAAGAGGTGATTTATGTCTGTCAACTTCTGAGGTAACCTACATAATACGTAAAACAGAAAAAACTAACTGTACTCTTAACCTACAATGTATTATCAAATGGGTAAGGCGTAGGCCCCTATATAATTGCGTAGAAGTAAACTGGAAAGCTACCAAGCAATTAATATAAGAAACGCACAACCTAACGATGCTGCATGTACTCCGTAGCGGTTCAGTTTTAGTGAGTTGATTGTTCTTCTGAATAATATGGCTTCATACGTTAAACCGACTGGCGACTGAATGTAATAAGTCGCATCGATTAAAATGCGATAAATAACATCGAACTCCGACTTATAACGGCGTTTCTATATAAAAACAACACCCTTAAAAAAACTGTAGATATTACGGCTTTCTACCTGAGAAAGTACCAGTTGTTTTAAAATTTTGCACTGCACTAAATGATGAATATAATTTGGTAGCACCAAAAGAGAAAGTACTTGCCATTGTGGCAATCTTGTATGTAGTTTCTAATTGTAAGGTGGATGAACACAAGTAAGTCAAAAACGTTTCGTCTTACAGATAATTACACCCTTCCTAGAGTTTACCTTCTCGAGTGAAGAAGTGATAAAGTGGATATAGCTAAATCAGATAACTCCAGAAATGTATTTATTCCAGCAGCGTTCTTGAATCTTTGAACTTCAGCCCAAAATTCAATGACATTGTTTGTAGGGTTCCATTGATCATAATTAATACCATGTCTTTGCTGTTGGTGTTTGTCAATTTTTTTGTCGTTAAATTCGAGTTATGAAGCAAGATTTACTATTTTGTTGTCTTTTCCCTAGCGAAGAGTATTTTCCAAACTTTAAAGACATATTTTCTCCCAAATAATGTAGTTGAAAGGAAGCGAGTATATTTTTCGAAACTGCCACGTTGAGTATCCCTAAAAATCACCAAAAATATTTTTAGCGATAACATATTTAGGAATATCGCTACCGAACTTCAAAATTCACTAAATCTAGCGACAAAATCGCTAAGGGGGCAACATTGCAGTCATACGCGCTTACTATAACATTAAAGAACACAACGGGAAACCACTCCAGTTCACCGTCTTCCCGGGACGTTCCAATAGAGAGGTAAACACTGCTTCGTAACCGCCTACACTGCAACATGGGTAAGGCACCCAAACAAGACGGAAGACACCGCCAAGACTGCGGTTTCTTTTTAGTTTTATCTTACTTTTGACATCAAGATCGTTAAATGAGAGGACTGAAGACAAGGAACGGGACGGTATTCAGCCATCGCTTCTTAATGGAACCATTCCAGCATTCACCTGTATTAATTTGGGGAAACCTTAGAAAACCGAAATTTTAATGGTCGGACGTGGGTTCGAACCCGTGTCATGCCGAATACGAGACCACAGCGTTACCACTCACCCACCGAGTTTCTATTATCACCATCGTTATTCTTGCCATATTACCCATCTTCTGACTGGTACAATTGCACAAAATACTCAAAAAATTATAGAAAATCAAAGTGTAAGACATAGATTTTGGAACGTAGAACTTTTTCATCAAATCATTTAGGGAAATAGACACGGAGGAGTATGCTCCGTCCCAATTAAATTAAAAAATTAGTTCGAAGAATAGACGACTTTAATCATACAAGATAACACATTGAGCCTTATGGCCGATGTATTTTCTAACCGTTCTTACTAACATGCTAAGCTGCCTCGGGGATTAAGACCGGGTACCTTTCTATCTCTAGTCAGACGCCTCAACAACTGAGCCACCTGACCGGCAATACAACGCAATTAATGTGCATTAAACCAAACAGACACGTGTAAATATGGACCAACGTCTTTACCAAGAGTATTGATGAATTTAATATGAAATAAGTTCTAGTAATCGACATTAATACGGAAGCCAAAGAAGAATTTTATGTTTTTTATTATATTACTAGCCCCAAATCCCGTAAAAGATGACGGGTTTAACGTAGTGTTATGGTAATTTATTTCTCTGCAGTTTCTTAATTAAATACAATTGTTATAAAATAAAGGTCATTGTAATTTATCGTCTTTGTGCTGTAGCAAAAAGCTTCAGTTGTCAACTTGGTCCTGGTTGCATTTCAGCCTAACCACAATCTCCGCTAATATTGCTGCTAGAAAATTAAAACTTCAATCACGCGCGAATTAATACATTCCCCATATCGCATGTTAGTGTCATCATGCATCGCATTATAAACTTGACCCCAAATCTTCACAGAGTCTCAAATTTTTCTCTCTTAATACCTGTGATGAAGATCAATATTTTAACGGCTGAGAAAGCTTACATTGACTGAAATAATGACCCTAGTTAAAACGAAGGATGCTAGAAACAAATCATAACAACTTACGCTATGCACGACAGACGTATTTCGGAATGACAGCCAGCAAATATTGCTACCAGCAACATTCATATCTCGAAATGACCGCGAAAATAAGATAAGAGAAATCAGGGCCAGAACCGATTCATTTCTGTACTCATTTTTCTCACGAGCGATTAGGGAATGGAATAGAAAGGATTTACCGGGCGAGTAAACTTAAAATCCGACAGGAGTAGCTTTCGATAAAGCACTCCAGCCATCCTGATCTGGGTTTTCCATGGTTTTCCCAGATCACTCCACGCGAATGCGGGGATGGTGCCTCACAATAGCCCATGGGCGCCTCCTGCCATATCCCGTATATCCCTTCCAAACCATAACCCTTTTCGATAGGTGCAATGCACACTCCGCCACACACTTTTAGTGAATCGCGGAGTAATAATAATAATAATAATAATTTAATTGTGGTTTAGGCCACATATATCGCGTTCAATTTGGAACTTATTTCACTCAAATCATGTAATGATTCCAGTAAAAAAAAAACAAAAAAAAACTGATGATTAATATGCCAATTTAAACGAAATACATATTTTTCTTTCAGTTTTCTGACAATTCATGTCTTAGCAATTGCTGAACTAAATAGAATTGTTATAAAATAAAATTCCATTTAACTCCTCGTACCTTCCGCTGTAGCAAAAGGTTTTCCGTTTCCATCCGGGTCCAGGTTGCATTTCAACCTAACCACGAACTACGATAAACTTGCCGCCAGAAGAACAATACTTCTAACTCACGCATATTAATACATGAACAGTATCGCGTTTTAGTGGCAATAATGCAAAGCGATATAAATTTGATCAAAAATCTTCAAGCGTTTTTGCACATTTCTTTTTTGTTATCCGTGATTCAGACCGATATTAAACGTTTGAATGGCTGACACAGTTGCTGAAATAATAGGCTCAGTAAATTACACAGTGAAAGCAAAGGAAATTAAAATAAATCTTATAAACTTAAATTTTGCCACGTAATATTTGTTTTAAGTGTAGTATAAGATGCAGAGATCTCAATCAGTGTGCAACTATTTCCGTTCAAACGAATTAATAAGTTCAATAATAGGACACAGTTTAAAATATTTTGAAAAACAAACTAAATTATTCATGCCCTCTGCCGTAACGTCAAATGCCAGTTGTAAGTCTGACCCATGCTAAGTAACAATCTAACCAAAACTTTCGCTACATTGATGCTCGAAATACAAAGCTTTTATCTAACATATCTATGGACAAAGAATTTAAAGAATATTATGTACATATAAGCATCTAATGATTAATATTTCGACTTTAACACACTAGATACTTTTATTTCAGTGTTCTGTAAGTTAATTTATTCGCGGACGCTTGGAAATGTTATTAAATAACGCGCATTACGAAGAATAATGGCGTAAAGCGTGACGTCATTGCGAGACGTCATAAAGTTACGTCATGACGTGACAGACTTCGTCATAGCTGACATAGTTGCTTATTATAATATTATACTATTGCGTGAGTGTAATCAGTATTCAGCTGTTGAATGCTTCTTGTAGACCTCCGTCGTAGACTAATTTCTGCTCTTTTGAGAAGCACTAGGTATCGTCTGTGTTGTTTTGCTGTTAAAGACGGCTGACATGCAAATTGATGCGTAATCTGCGGCTCATTAATGGCAATAACCTGAATGTAGTTCACGCGTTCTCCGCACTGCTTATTACCCCAGGTGCATCACCCCCGCCTTCATCTGCGGAAACAGCGGCAGGTGAGCGTCGACAATGAAGCCGACTAATTAGCCAGAGTTGCGTCTTAATTACCGAGAAGTACTGCACTCCGGTTGAGAAAGCAGAGAAGTATCCGGCTCAGGGCAAACGAACAAACTCCGCCATACGCCATCACAGTGACGTTTAATTCGGACTAACGAAACGACCATAGCGAAACAATTCACAGACTAAATACAAGAGAACCTGCACAGTCGACAAACTTGTGGTAGGCGAAAAGTTATCTGTCGATGTGAGCTTCTTTTTACCACAGGTCATTGAGACATCATCTTGAGCGATTTTGTGGAACGGTACAAAACGGAAATAGGAAATTCATACTGTCTGCAGAAAGTCAAGCCGCAGCGGTGAACAGCTAAACGACCAATGCTTGTAGTGAAAGTGGGCGTTTGCTGCTCTATCGATATCACAAGGAATCTGGACGGGCAGAAAAAGAAACCGTAATAAGATACAACACAGAGTGTCAGGAAGTTGTCCAGCCAGATCAGTGGACAGAAGAGCTGTCTGGTGGCTCAGTGGTTGAGTCGTCTGACTGGAGACCGAAACGTCCCCGGTTCGAATCCCTGTTTCAGCGGGGATATTCGTAGACCCCTTAACCCGATCATCACCTCTGGCACAGCCTGCTGCGTAATGTGAAGTATACCAAAACGCTTCCGTGGTTCGGATTTGACATTAAACTGCATGTCCCCTGTACCCGGTAGGACTACCGGGTTAGGGGCGGAATGCGCAGCCAATGGAAACCCTGTCACCAGGTCATTATGACCACACGTAATTATTAT
Source organism: Vandiemenella viatica (assembly GCA_031002005.1). NCBI lineage: Eukaryota > Metazoa > Arthropoda > Insecta > Orthoptera > Morabidae > Vandiemenella > Vandiemenella viatica. Next base: position 22,314,154 of record CM061920.1, on the reverse strand, counting down.
AATTAGCGAACAGCAAACTGCAGCCTATAGAGCTGCATTGCCGTCTTTAGTGCCAGGAAAAATTACCTATTCCTAATGTCGTTTATTGGTTTGACTTTCCATTGTTGTCCTAATTCATAACCTAACTTTAGCGTCTTGCACCTTGCCATAATTAAAGGTAGGATGTTTTCTATTTTTTTATATATATTTTTATTTATTTATTTATTTATTTCAGCAGACCATGCAGGATTACTCTCGTTTCTATGCTCCCAGGAACCCCGGAAGCTTACTTACTTACTTATTGTTTTACTCCTCGTCGACGGCTAAGGTCATTAGAGGCGGGATGGGACTGGGGACAAGGAACGGGAAGGATTTCGGTCATGGCCTTTTTGAAGGAAGCATCCCAGCACTCGCCTGGAGTGATATGGGGAAACCATGGAAAACCCAAATCTGGATGCTCGGACGGGGATTCGAACCCGCGTCCTCCCGAATGCGAGGCCAGAACGTTAACCGTTCACCCACCACGCTCGGTACCGCGGAAGCCTTCAAGCGCAGGATTACTCAGCTGGTATCACAACTGGCTCTTTATTTTATTTTTTTTTCAGCTATCACAGGACGCCATACTTGGATCGAGCAGCGGTGGAACGGTTCAAAATTAACTGGGCTTATGTGCTGTTAATTGGTGATTTGAACGAATAGATGAATGGATCATTTTGAATATTAATAATCACTTAAGAGGCTCTATTAATGATTCTAAAGTCAGTTTTTTGGTTCGAGCTGGCACCTTCACATTTGCAACGCTTATCGATTGGCCACTCTCGATGAGTTGTTGTGCAGCCGCAGAGTTCTTTCATTTTAACAGGTGAAGATTACCGGAGCGGACCGAGCGTGGTGGGTGAGCGGTTATCTCTCTGGCCTCGAATTGGGGAGGACGCCGGTTCGAATCCCCTTCTGGGTATCCGGATGTGAGTTCTCCATGGTTTCCCCCAAACCACTCCAGGCCAAGGCCTGGATGCTTCCTTCAAAAAGGCGATGGCCGAATTCCTTCCCGTTCCTTGTCCGCAGTCACATCCCGTCTCTAATGACCTCGACATCGACGAGGCTTAAAGCTATAAGTAGAAAAAAAAGTGCAGCTGGTCTAACCGATGTAGAATTTTTCACATTCACGTGATATGCTATGACCCACCTCCCCCGTAGCCTTAAACCCATTTCCTCCTTTAGTATCGAAAGCAGTCCTGAATTTTTGCAGTCGGGTGGAAGATACTCTTTATCTCGTGGCGAGGCAATATCATTCCTATCTTCGCAAAACAATCTCCTGCACAAGGGACCAAAGCCTTTGACGGGTATCCTTGCTGCGTTGGCTGATTTCTTTCCTTTTATCAAAGCTCGCTCTCTATTTGATGTTCGGAGAAGCTGTTTTGCCTGAAGGTTATTAAATGATGTTGGAGTTTCGCCTGTAAGTTTTCTAAACCACAAATTTCTCTTTTCCTATCTATCAATGTCTTTTTCAGTTTCTTTCCTATCATTATTTCCACTCTATTTTCACCATTCTTCTCTTCTCCCGAGTAGAAAAACTTATAATCTCCACTTTCTACCTCACCGTTTCCTCCCCATCTCACTTCACACACGCCAAGTGCATCTAAATGATTCTTACTCATCTCCTGTTTTGGATTTTCTAGTTTTCCTACCTGCAATAGTGTTCTTACATTCCATGTTCCAGTCCTTATCGTTTCTTCCTATTTTCTTCCCTTCTACTTTTTAAAGGTATTCCCTCTCAATGCATTCCCTTCCCTAATATCCGAGTGAAGGGAAGTTTTACGTCTGGATTCTTTTACATGGAGAGCCATACCATGTGCTATCATGGAAATATAATGTGTAAGTATCCCGTTCCTTTCCACATAGGCAGTAGGTTGCCCAGCCTTAAATCAGCCGCTCATTCTGAGTCGGACGCTGTTTGTAGCCGCCCCTCTGGGATACAGTCGCTACGTACACTCTTTAATTTAGCCGCGAGTGGACGGGTGCTTCTTCCGCCAGCTACACCGCTCTGAAGTACTCCTTCTCCGCTAAGGGAAACGGCAACTACATGGACCTTAAGAGAAAGGTAGAAAGACGACCATGGAGAGCAGCCAAGAGAAAACCTGCCCCAGGGCAGAACACTAATGATGATGATGATGATGATGATGTATCAATGTATAAAAGTCGGTACTCGTCTGAAGGGGATGGTGGTAGCTGCTGTGTTTGTTGGTTTGCGGTACTCACTATGTACGAAAGTTCCGTCCGACCTTGGCCCGATAAGAATATCGAAGAAGGGAACGCAGCTATTGTCTTCAACAGTACAAACATAGTGAAATTAATGTTTGGGTGGACTCCGTTAAGGTGCTCCAGTAATTCATTTATTGCACTGCTATTGTGGAGCCACACAACAGCTTTGTGAATGGATAAAGGATTTTTTTAACTGCTTTACGTCTCTCAACAGCGAGGTCTTTAGAGACGGGAAAGGATGGGGTGCAAGGATGGGGCAAGGAATGGGAAGGAATTCGGCCATGGCCTTTTGAAGGAAGCATTCCGGCCTTTGCCTGGAGTGATTTGGAAAACCATGGAAAACCCAAATTTGGATGGCCGGACGGGGATTCGAACCGCCGTCCTCCCGAATACGAGGCGAGAACGCTAACCGTTACACCACCACGCTCGGTTGGATAAAGGATCTTCTAACTGGTCGGTCGCAGTATGTCGTCGTTGAAGGAGAAACTTCTTCTAATCTAGATGTTACATCGGGTGTACCTCAAGGGAGTGTAATAGGACCACTTCTTTTCGTAATTTTCATAAACGATCTCGGAGACAAAGTCTTTTTAGATTGTTTGCTGATGATGCGGTTATTTATAGGGAAGTAATGAATTTGGCCGATTGCTTAGAAATTCAGCGTGATCTGGATATTATTTTGGCATGGTGCGTTGAGTGGCAACTTACGCTAAATTGTAAAAAGTGCAAGACAGTGAGCATAACTGCCAAAAAGAATCCAATTGTTCAGAAATACGAGTTAAACAATTCAGTTATTGATATGGTTGATTCTATAAAATATTTGGGAGTAACAGTACAAACGAATATGAAATGGTACATACATATTAAAAATTAGTAGGTAGAGCTAATTCTGGGCTGCGATTGATAGGTCGAATCTTGAAAAATTGTAATGAAAAAACAAAGGAGATAGCGTACAAATCTGTTGTGCGTCCACATTTGGACTATTGTTGTGCCATTTGTGTTCCGTTTGGTAAGGGGTTGATCGAAAGTATATAGAAAGTACAGAGAAGAGCCGCTTGATTCGTGACCGCTTGCTACAGTCCTTATGAAAGCGTCACAGAACTGATTAGTAGACTAGGCTGGGAGTCTCTGGTAGATAGACGACGCACGTTTCGTATAAACTTATTGGTAAACATGTGTACTCCCACTTTCAATTACGAGTGTAGTGAATACTTCGTCCACCAACCTATTTGAGTCGGAATGACAGGAAAGACAAGATTAGAGAAATAAGGTTCCGCAATGATTCTTATATGAATTCTTTTTTCCCTCGTACCATTAGGGATTGGAATTCACAACAAAGAGATTAGCTTTGGTGCTGAGCACCCTCTGCCACCCACAATTTTGTGAATTTCAGAGTATGTATGAAGATGTAGATGAAGAACCGAGGTATTATCAGCATAACGGTATTAACACTTAGGGTTTAGTACCATGGCTTGCAGTTATCTTTCCTTGAAGTCGTTCATGTACAGATTGGTCACTACTGGCGACAGAGGTACCTCATCACCATACCGTCAGTATCTCCTTCCGTATGTAAAATACGTACAGGTAAGAACGTGTTCAAAGAGAGCGAAATTATTCGTCTCAAAATGTCGATGCAAAAGCTGCAGAGACTCTTTCAAAGAAGCACTGGAGAACAATGATACAACATCGAAGTTAACCATAACGTCACTGTAAGCTTCATGGGTGTTCAGCCGGATAGCGTCATAAAAACACAAAGCTAGTCTAGGTGGTGACTTATAGCTTACATCACCTGACGTTTTCCGTACCTGATGACGACAGCAACGTTATGTTTTTATGACGCTATCCGGCTGAACACTGAATCAGTACGCCAGGAAAGTATCCACTCACACATGACTTCACTGTCAGATAAGCGCAAGCTCTGCAGCGCCTTAACGAACAAAGACGAGTTCTTCGCGGGATGGAAGCAATGACCAACCATATGATCTAATATACCTGTAAGAGGCTTGGCCAAGTTGTACGCCGTGCCCCTATGGTGCTATGGCACATGAACTTTGTGGATATTTGGCAGGCCGTGAGGTCTGGGAGGTTTTGTTGAAAATTTAAATTGCCTACTCGATTATTTCGGGTTAGCGGTAATAGATAAATATATTCCACCCTTTTTCAGCACTTTTACGATCTACAATTGCTCCAGAAACTGTATGGTTTAGGAAACGTACTAAGAAAGAGGACTGATGCCAAACTTTTCTGTGACGTGTTTAACTAAATTTTTTACTACACAGCTTCAATAGATAATAGGTAAATGATTAATACATACAAACATTCCACGAGAGATGCACTTCGTAACAGGGAAAACTGAATAGTCCGGTTGTTCGCAAGACTAATGCGTTCAAACAGCGAGACAGGCGCACTGGGATTTTATCATATAATATGCATAGAACCTACACAATAACTTAAATGATCGAATAAATCGATCGATATCGACTTAATGTGATCTGACAGATTTCCACCCTGTCCTGTCAGTTTGTTACATTTGATCAACTGACAGCCGAGAATCTGTACCACTGAAACGACGTTAATGCGACACGTTGCAGATATAATGGCTACTTGTTATCGTGATGGCTGAGGTGGAGAGAGAGCGGAATCCTCCGGAGAGAGTACTTAGCAGACCGAACGTGATGTGTGGGTGACCCGGCGAGGAGGAGAAAGCGCACAGGTGTGGCAACTGGACCCGGCCCACGGAGCAGAACCGAACCCACGACCCCGAGCTCACAACAAGCACAAAGGCGCTCTCGGCGGAAGTTTGTTCAAACAACGCAGAGAAAACGGTATTGAGCAGAGTGAACTCAGTAGTCCAATAGAAACTTAACGTGTTTAATCGTTTCTTTACCACTATTATGTATTGTTGATGAACGATTTAAAAACTATTTGTTGATTCATTTTCACTCACTGCAAGAAATTACAAAATAAAAAGTACTGTTCGTCACTTAGCTTATTATGGCGAATGCGTGATCAAATAATGACTTATTGAACTGATAAATAAAGCATATTGATTATGTCCCTGCTGACCACTATCACGTACAGACTTAATTATTTCCAAACATTAAGATAAACTTAATTAGTGAAAGTTACGGTATTTAGTGTGTGAGATTATCACTATCAACCCACCGTTAGCTAGCCACCAATCTGAATATCAGTTCGCATTGGGTCCTTGATCATGGTCCACCTCTGAAAAATTCCTGAAATTTACTACTAAACGAAAAGATTTTTTGTGGATTTACACCTAGTCTATGCCGAGGTCATTAGAGGCGGGAAAGAACTGCAGGGAAGAAACTGGAAGGAAGATAATGACGGAATTTTGAAGGAACGATTTCGACATTCGTCTCTGGAATCATTTTGGGAAAACCAAAATATGGATGGTTGGGCGGGGATTCAAAGCCGCATCCACTATAATGCGAGGTTAAAAAAATCTATTTATAACATTGAACAAATTAAAGAACCTAATGTAGTTGTACCAGAACTGTAATATATGTTACATATGAAATGAAAGGTGAAATGCTAAGTGTCTAGTCCAATATTTTCTGTGGGCAACACATGAAATGGTGGAAACTGGTGACTGACAAGACAGGTGACTAAAGAGGTCACCTGTATATGACACCTCCGAACTCACAGATTGCAGAACGACGTTTTCCTATGTCGCAAACTAAATCCTAAGATTGGTTCGAGGACTGGTTGAACAGTTAATGTTTTATCTCACTTCTCCAACAGTAACAAATATCTTTTCAATAACTGATGCCATCTGAATGCAGATATGCTTTAATCCCTCTTGTGGACAGCGTATGAAATACACAATTTAAATGAATTTAATTGTTCACTTTCTCGTCGGAGTCACCTGTTAGTGAATGACATTTCCTGATAGCTTTGCGTTTATTATCTCCGCCGCCTCTCTTAAGACTTCAGGGTTCATTTTGTTTTGGCCAAGTAGCAGTTATTAATATTCGCCATTGTGCCAAGCAACAACATAATTTCATGCAAAATGATCATTAAAATATCTCTTTTCCTGCTTGTCCTAACCTGTTCAAGAAGTCTTAAATAAGCGAATCGTTTTTTTCCCCTTGGATTTTCCAGGTAGTTAAAACGGAACAGGTTTGTTCACAAGTAACAGGAAGGGGATTGGCCAATGGCCATCTCCCCATTCCTATGAAATGAATGAGTGAAAGCATGGAATGCGAAAGACTGGATAATCGCTCCTGATCGAGAGGTCTACCTACGAGAGGGGACCCAAAAATAAACGGAATTTCTTTATAGAAAGCATTTACTTTCTTGTTTTTCAAATACAACCTTAATCTCCTACAAAGTACTCTCCATTAGCATTAACGCACTTGTCGAAACGTTCATTCCACTGTTGGAAGCACCTTTCAAATTCTTACTCTTTCCTTCGTGACATTGCGTTTTACGTCTTCAACAGCGGAAAAAAACTTCCATTTCAAGTCCCTTTTCATCCTCGGAAACAAGGAGAAGTCCGAGGATGCTAAATCTGAGGAATAGAGCGTATGGTTCACGGTAGTCGTCTTCGTTGAGGCCAAAAACTGGCGAACACTCAGAGTCGTATGCCAGGGAGCGTTGTCGCGATGCAGGAACCACTCCTTGGAAATCCACAAAGCCGGACGTTTTCGCGCCAAACTTCTGCGCAGCATTTTCATAACCTCCAGATATAATTGTTGGTTAATTGTATGGTTCTTAGAGACAAATTCTGAATGTACGGTCCCTTTAATGTAAAAAAAGTGATCAACATCGTCTTCACATTCGATTTCACATGACGAGCTTTCTTTGGTCGAGGTGAGACAGTTGACTTCCATTGACTTGACTGTTGTTTACTTTCTGGATCGTACCCATAGTACCATTACTCGTCGTCTGTGATGATTTCGTTGAAAAAAATTTGGATCGTCTTTGAATGCGTCCTCCAAACCGAGCGTGGTGTTGTAACGGTTAGCGTTCTGGCCCCGCATTCGGGAGGACGGCGGTTCGAATCCCCGTCCGGGCATCCAGATTTGGTTATTATTATTATTATTTTATCTGCTTAACGTCTCTTTAACAGCGAGGTCTTTAGAGACGGGAAAGGATGAGGAGCAAGGAATGGGAAGGAATTCGGCCATGGCCTTTTGAAGGAAGCATCCCGGCATTTGCCTGGAGTGATTAGGGAAACCATGGAAAACTCAAATCTGGATGCCCGGACGGGGATTTGAACCACCATTCTCCCGAATGCGAGGCCAGAACGCTAGCCGTTACACCACCACTCTCGGTCCCAGATTTTGGTTTTCCAGGGTTTCCGAAAGTCACTCCAGGTGAATGCCGGGATGCTTCATTCAAATGGTCATGGCCGAATTCCTTCCCATTCCTTGCCCCCCATCCTTTCCCGTCTCTAAAGACCTCACTGTTAAGAGACGTTAAGCAGTCAAAAAAAAAAAGTCCTCCAATTCACGACAGTCTTGAACGCGACGATCTCTTTGATTTCTGGTGAGAAGTCTCGGCATGAACTTTGATGCCACTCTTCGCATCCCCAAATCAACGTTCAAAATGCGCTGAATTGAGCTCCAGGACAAGCAGGATAAGCCCTCGAGTTGGTCGATTGTGTTTCGTCGTTATTCGTTGATTAGATTACGGATTTTTCCGATGTTGTCTTCGCTTCGAGCAGTTGAAATCTTACTGTTCGCGGATTCGTTCTCGACGGCAACGCTGCAGGTAATCTACAAATATCATAAGTATCTTATGCTATCCTGTAAATCGTCATTACTTAAACTAGCACTCACACGAAGGCCTCGCAGTAATCACCGCCTTTTAGGAACGCGCGCCGTAATTGAGATCTAAAGCAAACAGCGTTGAGACACCTCTTAGCCCGAATCTGAAGTAGGACTGTACTTTCTCGTCTAGATACACAAGTCCTGACCTTCACCCTCAGTCGTATTGTCAGTAACATATTACATCAATCTGTGGTGAAATTGAGGTCTGTTAGACTCGCAAAAAAACGTGTCCTGGTTAATCAGAAGCAGTGACTCGGGCCTGCTTGCTGCGGACATTAACCCATCTCCCTTCAGGTCGACTTGTGCAATGCTCTCTCGAGAATGATGACACTCATGTGGGGCTTGTTTTGCTTTCTCTGCGCTCAACATTGTCGCAATGGCTGTCTTATAGCATCTCTTACTGCTGCTCAACGCGAAACGATCACTACAGCCCCTGTTACGCTAATGGTTTGAAATGTAGGTCAAATCAAAGCAGTCTGAACTTAACAGCTGGAAGCTGCGGGCATTTCACTCAATGGCAGACAGTAAATTACAAATAAACTATCTTCTTCAGGATCCTTTACCCCTGCGAACTTCGCTGTGCGTAGTGGCGAGTTTGCTGATTTTTTTCTTTTATTAGCAAAGCGCAAACGTTTTTAATGTAACATCTTTGTAATCTTTACCTTAAATTAAATTCCGCAATTTCTTTGCGCTTGAAGTATTATTCTTTAATGCAGTACTCTGATCAACGTTTTCGGTATGTTCTAACGCATTGTATTTCAGAAAACTGAAGAAATAAATAAGCAATGTTACATACTTCAAATCTGTGTTCACAGAATTCTAAGGGAGGTGTGTTTATCTTTGTTGTAACGTAATCTCTGGTACCGTATGTGTCTCGTCAGTGAAAGTTCATGTGCTATGTATGCAGCGTGATCCGTGGCGCCTATCTGTAATTTTCGGTACGTATGAAATATCTTTTTTTTACACCGTCCGTTGGTTTGCTAGCGCCATACCGCAGAGTTTAAGCTATATAATAAGCTTTCAGACTGTGGAAACCCCGTCCAAGCTAATTCCACAGCCTTTGCGTGATGCCTGCGCAAAGGGACAAACGAGCAGGGCCCTCTAGCAGATTTATGCTAGTATAGATAATAAACGATTACTACCACTGCATTTTATTTTTTCGCCCGTTTGTTTATGTTTCAATCACCTGTATTCTTTTTGTTGAATATATGAACACGTTATTATTTCTTTAAGTAATAGATTTTGTGCTTCGCAATTATTCATAAAGATTCAACCAACACCTGTAATGCAAACTGCTGCTACAAACATAACTGATTCTGAAACACTGTACAATTACAAACATATGTGACCAATGGAAAATACAGAACCGCTGAAGATGCTTCAGAGAATGAAGTGAAACGCGTTCGGAAAAAAAATCAATTACATTGGCGTGACAATTATTTGTAAAAATTGATCTAATTTAATTTCAAAATATCGTACATTTATACATATTGGCCTGCAAGTAATGATATGTACACTCATTCAACAACAAAAAACCGTCGTTGAATATGAACCTGAGACTGAAGTGAAACGCGTTTGGTTAAAAAATAAACCAAATAAAAATCAGTTACACTGCCGGTCACCCTTTTTAAATCATAATTAAGTAGGAATTTGTTTCACGAGAGACAGGCATCACTGGACAAAGGTTGAAGGTCTTCACGTGAGATTAATGCAATTTAATGTACTTTGAATATCGTTCTTGGGCCATTACTGCAAGTTCAAAAGAATCACGGCAAAAAATAACATTATTTAAATAACAATTGTTTGCTCTGTTGGAGACTGGGAAGCTTAATTCATGAGGTCTTTTCAATCCTTGCTTGACTACAGTTTCCTAATGACACAGTTGTCTTTCTTATGTAACTATTTTCGAAAGAGACTCTCCATTATTTTAGTATATGCAACACTACGGAATGAAAATAAAACATAAATCTTCAGTTTCTAATAATATATTTGAAGTTAACATTGGATCTGAATTTCGTCACAATGAATTTAGCAACTGACGTTTTGACCTCTATGGACAACGTTGTTCTTAACTCTGGTGAACTTACTTTTTGGCCCAACATTCTTTCATCCTTGTACTGGTTGCCTTTTATTTCTTGTGTCCTTTTCACCCCAGATCCGGGATGCAGTTAAGGATTGCAATCCCGCAGTGTTTTCAATCCCGCGGGATCCGCGCGGGATTTGCGTCAATCCCGCGGGATCCGTGCGGGATTCGTACAAACAGTTTTTTAACGCACATATTTAAAACATAGTTACTTAAAACGTAAATAAATTAAATAATAATTAAATTAATAAATTATTTTTAATGTTAAATGATAAAAATTAACAGTTAACAATAATTTGATTGGCAAAATGATATTAAAACTTTTTAGCGGGTCTTAAGTGTATTTCGAGGTTTTACATTTTTTTTAAATCTAAACCAATTTTTAAATAAATAATAAAAATGGCGAAATATTGGTCTTAGGTCATATTATGTGTCTTACAATACATCACATAAGTTTAAAAATATGGTTTGCTTAATGGCCAAGTTACCATAGTTTTTTAAAAATTATAAATAAACGTTCCATAACACCGAGAAAAGCATTCCATTTCACAAACTGAAGTGAATATACTCTGTAAAGTGTAGACTTGGCTCAGAACAAGATTTCATAACTTTTTGTCACTGCACAAGCACGAGACTTGGCCTTTTTTGCGTGATTCATTATTATATCTGCTGATTCCTTCATTGATATTACAGTTGATTCAATGTTATTAAAAGAAACTACTCACCAACACGTAAACTGTCAAGTATTTCAAATTTACTTATGTGGCGTAACGACGTTTTTAGAATGGAAATTATTATTTTTTACTAAGAGAGGAGACTTTCTCGGCGAATGATTGTAGTGAAGTCGTCATAGGTTGTATCTCCGGATTTCATTGCAAATACACGTGAGGCAGCCGTCGAAGTATGGTGTTACTACAACACAATTCCTCGATACACCCGTGAAAATTTCACTATAACTTTTTTTTACTTTTAGTCGAAATAATAACAAGGAGAAGAGGGATTAATCGAAAGCCTGAGCGGCACATGTAAGCAGGTAGCTTTCGTCAAAGAAATGCATTGAGGCAGCGGCCAAAACAATAATAATTCAAAAGATATACAATTTCCTTTTGATAGCTGTTAAATAAATAGGTACGCGATCGTTAACATTAGTTTCATATCAACGAATAATCAAATTTTCAGCCGCAAATTAGGAAATTGTCACAATTGCTTTATCTGCAAATACAGAAAATGGGAATAATTAAAATGTGAATAAAAAGCTGTAACCGTGTAGTTCAATAACGTATGCGACACTTAAAAATAATTATATAGTTAGAAAATCGTACTAAATACGCACCATAACTCAAATTACAGAAATGTGTACTCGAAACAAACGTAGGTTTTGGTGAATACGTAAAAGTGTATTTATTTACTTGCGAATGACGAAGGTCGACAAAAACAAACCCTTGTTCACATGAGTCAAGTGCCAACTGGAAGGGTACAGGCAAACAGTGCAATTACATCCGACAGAGACCGAGTAGGACAGCGAGTCACGCAGACTGACACGCGTTTCCGCTGAATTTTGCGGATTGCGGATCCGCATAATTTTGTGCGGGATCCGCCAGACTGTCTAATGATGCGGGTCCCGCGGAATTGTGGGATCCCGCTTTGCTGGATTGCAATCCCTAGATGCAGTGTTTTGGCTGTTAGTGTCTGGAGAGAATCTGATGCTTTAATCAACGTTCTGTACTTATCGCTGTTGTAAATTTCATTGTGGTCAATTTCCAGTTGCTCGAGATCTTTCCTGACTAGTCTTGTCCATTTTGCATTTAGTCGCTTTCTCTCTAGAGACGGTGTTGAAGAATTTGGAGGTGAGTCTACAATTTTGCATCCAAACTATGTGGCCATGGAACATTAATCTCCTTTTTCTCATGGCTGTTGTAATGCTCTCCATTTGTTGGTGTAGGTCCTTATTATACCTGAGTCCCTGATTCTGTATTTTCTTTCTTCTTTAACAGAACCCACGTTTTTTCTCAAGATCTTATGTTCCTTTAGTTCATGTTTTCTGAGTTGTCCATTTTTAATCATGTTCAAACACTCTGATGTATACAGTACTGATGGTCGAATTACATTATTGTAGTGCCTGAGTTTGAGGTTAAAGGAGAGGGATTTACATGCATACATGTTCTTACAAATGTGGTAAGTTCTCCCCAGTATGGCGCATGTGCTATTCATGGCTAAGTCCTCATTTATTTTTGAACTTATCCATTCTGCAAGATATTTGAAGGCATTAATCCTTCCTCTTCCAGTGGGACCGACTGTATTTATCAGAACTTCTTTTCATTGTATAAAATGAAGTAAACTTACTCATAGTATGAAAGTAGCAAAAAGTATTTAAATAACGATAAGCAGCTTATATATCGACAGTATGTCTCGAGTCGACTGTGCTAAAACGTTATCCGATATGATGAAAGTAATCAATGTTAAATTCAGGAGTAACAAGTTTAGGTTGTAATGCATGACAGAGCATGGACCGTAGTCAATGCAGTTCCTTCTCCTAAGAGATCTCTCTCCTCACTTCTCTACCTTCCTGCCATCTCCCTTTATTGCGTCTGGATCTTGGTCTTCGGCGTGATCTCTTCCTTTCTATCTTACTAATATCTTTGATGAGATCCCCATCCCTACTGATTATGTGACCATATCACCTCAGCCATCGCCTTTTTTTATTGCTATTCAGGAAACTCGTACAAGTCAGTTAGATCTCTACTATTTTCTTCTTCTCCTCTCATCTGCCTCTTTAACTGGATCAAAAATCTGTCTGAGAATTCAATTTTCTAATTCCATTAACTTATTGTGCATTGTGGTGTGTAATGGGTTGAAACAGTGCAAATGTTCTATGCTTGACATAGATTTTAAAACAGATATCGTAGTATAAATAATACAGTTTCCATTAATCGACCAGAACACTGCAGCAACTGAGAAGCTCTGTCGCTGAACACACGTTGTAATGTCTGTTTACCGACGACAACCACTGAAGGACGACAACCGCTGTAGGACGACAACCTGCAACACGCAGTTTTGAATGTAGGCGTACAGCTGCCTATGACCCAAGGATGAAGGAACCGGCAACATAACAATGCTCGTTGATTTTATCAGTTAAATTCCGAACTAAACCTAAAAACTTGGAAGACTCTAATCTTTAGAATGATACCTCATTTACCTATCTCGGTTATATATTAATGGAGATAAATGGCTCGTGACACAAAAATGCGTTGAAGAACCATTGATACTTTTTACCTTTCAGGGTTGAATTCCAAAAACTTCTTTCATAATATATGATGTCACCAAAGCTGAAACATCTTCATAGTCCTACTTCATTTATTGATTTCGGTTAGATATCCAAGGCATAAATAGCTCGAGACACAAACGCTGTTTAGAAATATTGACATTTTTGCCCTTTAGGGGTCGAATTACGAAAAATACCTTTCTTAAAATATAATGCGACCACGGAGGAGACTTTAATCTTTAATATGATACCTTATTTATCTTTACCGGTTAAATATGAAGGGATATAAATAGCTCATGACACAAAAATGCGTTGCAGAAATATTTAAACTTTTGCCCTTCAAGGGTCGAATTCCGCAAAATCCCTGTCTTAATATTTGATATCACGAAAGCGGAGATCTTAATCTTTAAAATGATACTTCACTAAACGATTTCAGATAGGTATCCAGGGAGATAAATGACTCATAACACAAAACAGGGCAGTTTGGACATGTTGACTTTTTTGCCCTTTAAGGGCACATTTAAAATACTGTATAATGTGACTAAAGTGGAGACCATAAGCATTAAAATGACACCTCATTCATTTATTTCGGTTAAGTATGAAGAGAGATCAAGGCTTGTGACAAAAAAATACCTTATAGAAATAATATCTATGATTCAGAAACGAAATACTACATCATTTTTACCATGAGACTTAAGTGAACACTCTGAAAAAAGGTAAGAATTTCTAAAAACTGTTCTTGAGCCAGATATCTTTAAATTTTGGTAATATTTGTTGTCCTTAGCTGTGAAAATGATTCTAAAATATAGTGTTGTCAGCATAAATAAGCTTACCTGTTAATAGTAACAACTAATCGATTCTTTATCGCAAGTACCGGATCACTTTGAAGTGGAGTAATGTTACCTTAATGATAGCACGTAAAACCACACAACGATCACTATAAGTTTCTAAAACATAAAGCGTAATTTCTCTGGGCAGTGACGAGTTTTACGGCTGTTGTAATTGCTTTTTATTGTACATCTCGTGAGTGAGTTTATTAGCTGCTAGTTGTTCGTGGGGCTAAATGTCACCCACCAATGACCTTCCTTCTACGTCAGCCGCTATGTGTTCACACAATCCCAAAGACCTTAACTATTATCTTCGGCAAACGTTTCAAATCCAGTGAAGTTAAATCTTGAATACCAATGATTGTAGTATCTTTGCAGACGCTCGTTGTATTACAGTTTCGAACCATGTGTGGTGTACAAAACCATACGGTTTGTGGCGTCTGTCACATTCATTTATCTTATAAGCCCTCCTTTCCTTGTCTCTTCGCACTGCAGAGCCAAATGCAGGCTCCTAGTTTTGAGGTAACAGTGCAATACGTCAACCTTGTGGTTGAGAATTCTCTCGCATTTTGCTCAGGATTCTCACACAACTCTGACATTTCAACAACTTCATCTTTAAAGGGAAAAAGTATCAATGGTTCTTCAAAGCATTTTTGTGTCACGAGTTTATTTATCTCCATTAATATATAACCAAGATAGATAAATGAGGTATCATTCTAAAGGTTAAGGTCTCCGCTATGGCCACATCATGTTTTAAAAATGGAATTTTCTGAATTTAATTCTTAAAGAGCAAAAATATCATTATTTCTAAAAGGCATTTTTGTGTCTCGAGTCATTTATCTCCCTTGATAACTAAAAAAAATTGATAATATTTATTTGTGAAGTTTAAACTTTTCATTTAACACAAATCATGCTCCTACTTAATTTCGTCACTGGTGCCGAAAATCACAACTCTTGTTCATTACATGATTATTTTTTACAGCTGATGTTCCACTTTTTTTTTTCCTTCTGGTTTTACGATTCGTGGATGTAGACGTCATTACCGGATGAAGAGGATGGTGGTAAGAAAAGGAAAGAAAGTCGGCCATTGCCTTCCCAAGGAGCTATCCTAGCAGTAGCGATTTCGGAAAACCAAGGAAAAACAAAATCTGAGTGGATGGAGGGAGATTTGAACCAGCGTGCTCCCGGGTTACCAGGCTCCATCGGGATTGGTCAGATGTTGCCAAACGAGGATGGAACATCAGTCCACAGACACCAGTTGAAGATCGCAGTTGACTTTTATACTCCGGAGCAGAAATGTATTACAACCCACAGAAACATAAATATATATATTCGTATGCAGTAGACCATAGTTGTTTCTTTGTGTTAAAAACGTTTAAGGATTTAAATGAATGAGAAAATGTTTGTGTCACCACTAAACGTCTCCTTTTTCTCCTCAAACTGCAAGGTTGAAGGGTAAGTTTTGCTGGATACTAGGCGTGTTTATTGTTTTGTGTTAATGACTGTAATGTGTTTGTATTCAGCTTACTGTGTTGTTTTTGTAGTAAATGAATGCAAGAAGGACGAGGGTGAAACCCCGTACTCTTCCGAAGGGCGGTCGAGTCACAACCAGCAGCATTATTATTATGATTATTATTATTATTATTAAGTTGCCTTAACGGTTGTGTTTGAAGCGGTAGTCGGGTTGGTTGTTTTGGGACACACTTTATTTGAACTCTTTCAGGGTAAAACCATGTCTGTCATCATCAAAGATGATCTTGGTGGTGATAAAAAGTGCAAGGAAATGCAAATAAGTAATAAAAAGACATCGTTTGCTTACGAGTACAAAGTTGTTGACACTGTGGATTCCCTGAAGTATCTAGGCGTAACAGTACAAAGCAACATGAAATAGGACTTGCACATAATTTCCGTCGTAGGCAAAGCTAATTCTAAACTTCGATTTATAGGTCGAATTTTGAGAAGTTGTAATGCTCATACAAAGGAAATAGCGTACAAAACTCTAGTGCGTCCGCATTTGGAATACTGTTGTGGAATTTGGGATCCGTATCGCAAGGGATTTATTGACACGTTAGAGAAAGTACAGAGGAAAGCCGCTCGATTCGTGACCGCTAGTTACAATCCTTACGTAAGTGTCACAGAGGTGATACGCGGGTTGGGCTGGGATTGTTTGGCGGACAGAAGACGACGTCTTCGTTTGAATTTGTTGGAGAATATGCGAAAATCTTTAATTTTCGAGTGCAATGAAATACTTCTTCCACCAACTTATTTAGGTCGCAATAACAGGAGAGATAAGATTCGAGAAATAAGATGCCGTACTGATACATTTATGTATTCCTTCTTTCCTGGTTCTGTTCGGGATTGGAATGCACTGAATTAGAATTGATGCTTAGCACCCTCTGCCACCCACAGTACTTGTGATTTGCAGAGTATAGATGTAGATGTAGATTTAGATAAACCCCTCCGCTGTTCGTGTGCTGTTGTTGTGTTTCTTACTGCGGAGAGGTTTGGGACTTAACCCAGGACTTTGGTGCACAGTCTGGTGATCAGTAATTGTGCACCGTCACCTCTCCTACCCTGCCGGCCAAGATGAATTAATTTTTTTTTTTTTTTTTGCTTGGGCTTTACGCCTCGTCGACAGCGAGGTCATTAGAGGCGGGATGGGACTGAGGCAAGGAACGGGAAGGAGTTCGGCCATGGCCTTTTTGAAGGAAGCATCCCGGCATTCACCTGGAGTGATTTGGGGAAACCATGGAAAACCCAAATCTGGATGCCCAGACGGGGATTCCAACCCGCGTCCTCCCGAATACGAGGCCTGAACGTTAACCGTTCACCCACCACGCTCGGTAAGATGAAAATTGTTGCCACCACTAGCACTCGAACCAGCTGACCCCGAGTCAGTTGCCGGACACCATCACCGTGCCGCAACAACCTCAGCCAACGAGGCTGGTCTCACTAACGACATGGCACCGTCTTTCATTTATACCTTTGAGATGCAAAATGAAGTGAGTGATGAGGGGATATACGAGAGAAATAAAAGGAATTGCGTTACAAAACTTTGGTCAGACCATTCCTTGCACATTTGGAGTATCATGTACAGGAATTAGAAGGGGTGCAAAGAAGGGCTGCTACATTTGTCTCTAGAAATTACTGCATAACACAATCAGTAACCGATATGATAAAAGAGCTGGAATGGGATTCAATGGAGGGCAGGGGGAGGGTGGAGAGTCATGGGGGTGTACAAGGCGTAAATTGGTGATGAGGCGTGGAAAGATATTGGTATGAGAATTAAAAGTAATACACGGAAGGGAAGAGTTAACCATAACCACAAGCTGACACTCGATTTCAGTTTACCAAAAACGGTGAAACAATTTAAAGTTGTAATTTTTAGAGGGCAGAAGTAGGTGGGTACAGAAAAGGGGGAAAATGGGTGTGTAGGGAAATTTCCACGGCAATTAAATTAAATTACTCCGGGTTAGTGATGATATCCTATTTACCATCACGCAAAATCAATCAAATTCTTTTCTTCTTGTTTTATTTCTTGTAATTAAGAGAGCGGTCTGGTAGCTCAGTGGTTAAGTCGCTTGCTTTCAAAACTTTCTGTCCTCCATTCCCGGGTTCGAATCCCGGCAGGCGCAGGAAATTTGAGAAATGTGTTTGATCATATGAACTATGCCACAATGCTCCATGGTTCGGATTCAACGATAAATTGTAGGTCCCAGAGGAAAGGAACTGGCCGCTCTACCTCTGACACAATGGCTTAGTATGCCGCCCTCGGGAGGATCCAACCAAACTTCGGGTTGTGGACTAAGTTAAGTTTTTGAGTCAATTTAAGATGCGTAAATTGTCACTCTTGGTTGTAAGTTCACCTAGCTGCAATTTTTCAGGTTTTCAGATAGTTTTCTTTTCAGAGGGATGATAAGGTCATATGTGATCCTAAGCTCAGCAACTAATGATTAGTCACTATTCTTCCTGGAGGATCATCAGCAGAGGAGTGCAACATTACGCTTTAGTCGTTTAGCGGTTACGTCCTGCCTTGGGGACACTACCTGTTACGTGTATTGTTCTCTTGACTGGAGTTTCTCTTCTCGCTAATTAATGTGGAGTCTTGACGTCTGCAATTAAGCGTGGCAGGTACAACTTAACTACAGCTGACGAGTGCTCAATTCGAATCACTTCCTTATTAATCACTACCTTCCTAAACCCCACGCGCAGCGAACAACTCGTCTCCAAAGGTTATTATCCAAGCACAGAAGTACTTATCGACTCCTAATGTGAAAAGGTAACGACATTAAGCTTACACAATGAGATTCCAACAGCCTTCCAGATCTGTTGTTGTACTAACAACGATTAAACTGGATGAGTGTTAAACGGCGGCTTATAAAAGACAATGGAAAATTCTAGAAGCCAGCCCGATACAATGCGTAAAGCAGAAGATAAACGTAAAACATTTCTAATTTATTATATAACAATCTAGTAATTACAAATACTCATTCAAAATGTACTAAAATAATTTAAAATACAGCAATTACAGAAGTTATGAAAAAGGTTTTGAAATAACTTTGAACGAAAGAAATATACCGAAATGTATCAAAATGCGGAAAAATGAGATCCCGTGCAATGGTTGTTCTATAATACTGCTTACATAATTTTAATTCAGAAACACAGAAAACGGCTTCACTCTGCTGCAAGGCAGGGGAATAATGTGTGTGTAGAGAAACTGCCTCCGGTGCGTGCGCTCCATCACAATTAAATAAATTAAAATCAGATTACTCAATCTTCAAGGACTGAATAAAATTCTATAATTAATAAATTAGCATTAAGAATCATTTGTTGTTATAGCTGCATTCAAATTTCTATTTTTATATATATATATATATAAAGCGCTTGGCGTTGTAGTTGGTATGTGCACATACTTTTTCTTACTCTAGTAACCATTTTCCACACGTGAACCAAACTATTTCGCACCACTAGAGCGTATTACCGTTTTAGATTGTTTACTGCGTTATTGGTCGCACAAGGCAACCGTGATCATATTTCTGTTGCTGTTTCATGGTTCACAGCCAATACCATTTACAACTCTCCATAAAAACAATCAAATATAATTTAGACGATGCCTAAGGTTCCCCAAGTATCACTCTCAGATATTAATAGTGTGAAGATACTTTACAGCAGGCTAAAATCTTAGGTTGGTATATCAGTGTAAAAAACCCTTCTCCCGAAAGTTTGGGGTCCGAACTAAAAATTTTAATGTTTCTTACAGAAAAGAGTGGGAATTCCGAGAGTGACAGAAATGGCGCTTCGATTGAGGTGCTTCCCGGGGGAAGGCCCGAAATTTCTCATTCAGGAACGAAAGAAATTAAAAAAAACTTCTAACGAGGAAGCATAGCAAACTCGATTTTCTCAACCCAGTTAATTTTCCGGGGGTGAGTCACCCACTAAGTTTTAAAAATTCGAAACTGAAAATTCTAAATACAGAAAAATGTAAAAAATATTTGCTATGTGTCAGTCCAAATTATGTTCAACCATTTTACATTTCATCGAAAAATGGTAAGCTCCAAGTACCTACCCCAAATTGAAGAGACAATGGAAATCACAATTTCCCCAATCAGATTACTCAATCTTCAAGGACTGAATAAAATTCTATAGTTAATAAATTAGCATTAAGAATCATTTGTTGTTATAGCTGCATTCAAATTTCTATTTATATATGTATATACAAAGTGCTTGGCGTTGTAGTTGGTATGTGCACATACTTTATCCAGATTTTTCTTACTCTAGTAACCATTTTCCACACATGAACCAAACTATTTCGCACTTACATTTTCATCTACTGTAACATATTGCAAAACTCGTGTACAGTTTTTAAGTTGAAATTTTTAGAACTTCGGAGTGGTTCACCCTCGGAGAATTGAGTAACCGGGTTGGGAAATTTTTGTTTATTATGCTTCCCGGAGAAAAATATTTTGCGCTAAGTTTCATCATAATTGATAGCTTTTCTTTACCTATTTCAAGCCCTAAACATTTTTTTTTTCATCGAAAAAAATATCCCCACCTCAAATTTTAGCCTACCAATAACATATAGCAAAATCATTAAAAACGTAGGTTGACTTTTTAGGAACCATCGCTGCAATCTTTCCAGTTTTTACAGTTAACTCATCTTCAGTGTCACTGGCGTCGTGAACTGAAGAGGTTCATAGCCCGAGGCTATGACGTTTGTCCGGTGCTGCCATCTGGCGAGGGCGACAGCTACTGTGCGCGATGACACTGTTGTGTGTCACTCGCACAGTATACTGAGTGCTGGCAGAGTCACGTAAGCGATCGTCACAAGGAGGAATGCAATCAAAGGCGAGGCTTACAGATACCAATCAAGTTGAATTCCGGTATGATTCTGTCAAGAGACCGTGACTGAATTACTTCCCGTTCCATGCCCCCAATCCTCTCCTGCCCCTAATGAACTCGACGGCTCTAAAAAAAAGTATGGTGGGAGTGCTGTTTTGAAGTACGAGAGTAGTACTGCATTCGGTGCTATATTCTAGATGTCTGGCCGATCAGCAGTCGAGGTAACGTCACAAATTAAGTTCATCCTTAAGAAGTCGCGTATTTACCGGTAAAGTGTTGTCTTCATCAACTGACATTTCCCCAGCGTTTCCTGAAAACTTTTAACCAGTAAAACTCTGAAGTGGGACACATGCTACATTAATAATATTACAAATTAAAATATTCAGCACTTAATGCATGGACTTTAAGAACGTCAGTAAGAATAAAAATTGAAGCATTTGAACTATGGTGCTACGGAAAGATGCTGGAAATCATGTGGATAGACAAAGTACGAAATGAACGAATTTTGGAAATGACGGGTGAGAAAGAAGTTTGTAGAGGAGGCTTACAGAAAGAAGAGACAGGATGGCAGGTCATATTTTGAGACATGCAGGATTGGTTAATTTTTTAGCGGAGGGAACAGTCGAAGGTAAGAACTGTAGAGGAAGACAGAGATTAGAATATAGCACGCATGTAATTGGGGACGTAGAGTGTAAGGGGTATGTAGAGATGAAGAGGTTAGTGTGAGATAGGAAGGACTGGGGGACTGCATCAAACCAGTCGAAATACGGATGACAATAATTAAAATAAAAAAGAGAAAGTTTGGATGTATGTTTGAATGTTTGCATTATTGTCCACAATCACGCCTTAATTGTTCAAAAGATTTAAAAGAAATTTTTGCACGGAGTTAGTGATAAAGGATACTTTCTATCCCGCAAAAACAAACAGTTCCTTTGGAAATTGTTACTATCCATTCGCATTTCGCCAACACCAAAGAGTTTCCTACTTCATAGACGGTGCTGCAACCTTTACTCTTTGCATTTTACGTACATCGTAAGCACTTCTTTTTAAAAGACTAAAGCAAGAACGTTCTGACATATGTACGTGTGTGTTCAGCTAAAACTAGTGAACTTGATAAATAATAGTTACGGAGCAGGATATATAAACCTGTTCTTCAAAATTTTTTGAAGTCCTACTGTTGGTAAGTTCACAAGGAGATGTCTTCAGCATCTGACATGAAACAACACAATACCTGAGGTATCTCACGGTAATTTTGTTCGTAATATATGCGTCATAATATACACTGATAACCCAAATATTTTAACCTGCTTATAAATGTGTTGATTCAGAGCATCGATTCGGCGTGGTATGGATTCGAAAAGTCTTTGTTAGATTTCCAGAGTTCTCTGGCACCAGATGTCTACGCACAGATCACGAAATTCCCTTAAATTACGGGCCGGTGGTTTGTGGGCACGGCGCTAACAACGAGCATCTCGGAAACGTCGAGGCTGGTCGGCTGTTCGCGTGCTACTGTAGCGAGCATCTACGGAAAGTGGTTGGAGGACGGTGAAACCACGACTGGGCAACAAGGTGGTGGATGTCCACGCCTCATCACAGAACGTGGAGGTCGGAGGCTTGCCCGCTCTGTAAAGCGGGATAGGCGGCGATCTGTGGCAGATCTGACAGAAGAGTGTGCTCCGAAACACTTGTGCCTGCGCCAGCATTGTACTGTGCTGTCAAATCCGTCACAGATCGCCGCCCATCCCGCTCCACCTCCGACCTCCATGTTCTGTGATGAGGCGTGGACGTCCACCACCTTGTCTCCCAGTCGTGGTTTCACCATCCTTCAACCACTCTGCGTAGATGCTCACTACAGTAGCACGCGATTTCCCAGATGCTTGTTCCCAGTAGCCGCGCCCACAAACCACTGGCCCATAATTTAAGGGAATTGCGTGCCCTGTGTGTAGACATTTGCTGCCAGACTACTCTAGAAACCTAACAAGAACTTTTCGAATCCATGTCAAGCTGAATCGCTGCTGTAATGAATTCCTAGGATGGACCACCACACTAATAAGCAGTTGGTTATAACGGTTTGGCTGATCAGAGTATGCGGATGATATGGCTGCATTGTTATTACAATAAACTGCGGCGTTTATTTAACGTTTAAGTTAATGACCGTTTTATGAGGCCTCATCGTGGAGGTAAGTCTTGAGAGACCCTAGTAAATGCCTATAGCAACTCATAGTGTTCGTTAATAATATATACACAGAAAAAAATTAATAACAGTAATCGGTCCATTTAAGTTGGGGGTACATAGAATTTTGACATTTCAGTGGTCCTCCGATTGAAAAATGTTGAGAAACTGTGGCCTATAATGATTTCAGGAAATCATTGAAAACCAAAATTTGGATGACGGGACAAAGATTTGAACCCACGTCCGACGATACCGCTCACCCACCAAACCCGCAAAATCATATAAATCACAAAAACACAACGCGACTACCGACAACATGGCAACAACTTCGAATTCTTGATTCTGAGAGAAAAATAATATTTCCAAGCTCCTGAAACGGACCTATGACAGTTTTTGTTGAAGTTCCGCTTAAATGATTGTCTGACACACCAGACACTGCAACAGTTGGTGACTATCAAACACTTTCACACGTGACCATCTGTTCATCAGGCACTTTCTCTACCGCAAACATTAATCTCCACACACACTATTACGACTTACCGGTAATGAGATGTTGGCGTGCTAATGGAAATGTCTGATACTACAATTAGAGCTCATCTCACGACTAACAGCGGTAATGTTTTGATTTCGCTTCACACAAGTTTCTTGGGTTTTAGTTTTACCGCTCAAAGTGTTGTTGCTTAACGTTATACAGACATGTAAACACTTTCATTTACTCAATATTCAGCTAAGTGGTAGTACTGTTTATATATTTATCTGTACATTCAGATGGTTCGTTCACTAGAATCTACAAGGAACTGTTATTTCATAATGTTATAATGGCATTTTATACTTAACAAAATTTTGAAAGATAAATACAAATCCTATAAACTATGAAAATGGTACAAATAATATACTTTTATTACTACACACAATAAGTCACCACAACCCGTTAGTAAAAACTATTACCCACTAATACTAAAGGATTAAACATCTTGAGTTTTCAAAAGTTAAGTCCCTTTAACGATGACATCCGTTGAAGAATAAGCTTCGGTAAATCCATAAGCCACACTTCCGGCATCAGCGTTCCACTTGGTTGTTTATAACATATATTGTCCGTTTAGGGTATCTTGATCCATTTCTTATATGGTTTGCTGTATCCTGACAGCTTGCTGGTTATACTGAAGCCGATACCGCTTCCTGGCTGCATCTGATACAGCATCTGCCAGCTTGTCCAGT
Source organism: Vandiemenella viatica (assembly GCA_031002005.1). Taxonomy (NCBI): domain Eukaryota; kingdom Metazoa; phylum Arthropoda; class Insecta; order Orthoptera; family Morabidae; genus Vandiemenella; species Vandiemenella viatica. Next base: position 22,290,216 of record CM061920.1, on the reverse strand, counting down.
TGCCGGCCTCGGTAGCGTAGGGGCTAGAGCACTAGCTCCACGTGCCGAAGGTCCCCGGTTCGAATCCGGCCGCGGGCATGGATGTTTAAGTGTTGTGTGTCTGTGTGAATGTCCTGTCCGTCCTGTGGTGTCTATACATAGGAAGCATAAACGCACTGGAGAAACTAAATTCACATGAAGAGATATCATAAAACACATTAAGCTGGCTATATGGCTTAGTCGCCAAAAGCTAAAAAAAACTTGTCCAGTTCTTCACAGAGGAAGTTGTCTTGCAGTATTTCCGAGGTAGTTTCTCCTGTGATCTTCACTCTGTACTGTCTGCTTTGATCATCAACTAAAGCACATTCAAACAGTTTATGATCAGGTGTTCCTGGGGATCCGCACGTGCATAGGTTATTCTTTGCCCTATTGATCCTGTAGAGATATGTTTCATACGGTCCATGACCGGTTAGGAAATGTATCAACCCTCGGGATTGATTAAAGTGATTCAAGCGCATCCTCTCTCTGATATCAGGAAGAATTTCAGATACTCTCCTTCCTGTTTCCGAATTGTTCCACTGCTGTTGCCATTCATTTAAAATGCAGTTTTTAATGTCTACCTTCGTGGAAGCAACTTCTTGACCCAGGATCTCTGTTACCTTGTCAGGAGTTTCCTTTTCGTAGCCAGTAAAAAAAAAAAAAAAAAAAAAAAAAAAAAAAAAACCGCCTTATACTGCTGAATTGAGTTTTTGATCTTAAAACTAAGGTTCTTCAATGGGGAAATATTTTCCTAAACAGGAGGAAATCGACTGGAATGCTGGCCACAATATTTAACATAGGGTTTATCAGCATTTTTCAACCCGAGGACCAGAGAATGTCGAAAATAGTTTCAGTGACCACTACCTTATATGAATCAATTACTTATACTTCTGTGTACGTTCTTAGCCAACTCTATCAATAATGGTTTCGCCACGTATTGGGGTACCTTAAGAAAGTGGTTTCCAATCAGTGGCACCCAGGGGTAACTGAGGTTTCTTCAATGGGTACGCGCGTTAATCCCTTGGGTAAGATAACTGAAAAAAAAACAAATTATGCAAACATTACTGTTGGCGAAATTTATTTTGAGATAAACTGTGTGTGAATTACACTGAAGAGCCAAAGAAACTGGTACAGGCGTGCGCATGCAAACACAGAGATATGTAAACACTGAGAGTACGGCGCTGCGGTCGCAAAGCCTGTATAAGACAACGGGTGTCTGACACAGGCGCTAGATCGGTTACTGCTGCTACAATGGCATGTTATCATGATTTAAGTGAGTGTGAACGTCCTGTTTTAGTCGGCGCACGAGAGATGGGACACAGCATCTCCGAGGTAGCGATAAGGTGAGGATTTTCCCTTATGACCATTTCACGAGTGCACCGTGAATATCGGGAATCCGGTAAAACATCAAATCTCCGACATAGCTGCGCCTGGAAAAAGATCCTGCAACAACTGGACCAACGATGACTAAAGAGAATCGTTCTACGTGACACAAGTGCAACCCTTCCGCAAATTGCTGCGAATTTTAATGCTGGGCTATCAACAAGAATCAGCGTGCGAACCAATCGGCGAAACATCATCGATATGAGCTTTTGGAACCGAAGGCCCACTCTTATACCCTTGCTGAGTGCACAACACAAAGCTCTACGCCTCCTCTGGGCCCATCAACGCCGATATTGGACTATTGATCATTGGAAACATGTTGCCTGGTCTGACGAGTCTCGTTTCCAATTGTGTCGAGGGGATGGACGTGTACGAGTATGGAGACAACCACATGAATTCATGGACCCTGCATGTCAGCAGGGAACTGTTCAAGCTGGTGGAGGCTTTATATTGGTGTGGGGCGTGTGCAGTTTGAGTGACATGGGACCCCTGATACGTCTAGATACGACTCTGACAGGTGACACGTACGTACGCATCCTGGCTGATCACCTGCATCCATTCATGTCCATTGTGCATTCCGACGGACTTGGGCAATTCCAACAGGACAATGCGACACCCCACACGTTCAGAATTGCTACAGAGTGGCTCGAAGAACACTCTTCTGAGTTTAAACACCTCTGCTGGTCACCAAACTCCCCAGACATGAACATTATTGAGCATATCTGGGATGCCTTGCAACGTGCCGTTCAGAAGAGATCTCCACCCCCTCGTACTCTTACGGATTCATGGACAGCCCTGCAGGATGCTTGGTGTCAATTCTCTCCAGCACTACTTTAGACATTAGTCGAGTCCATGCCACGTCGTGTTGCGGCACTTCTGCGTGCTTGCTGGGGCCCTACACGATAATAGGCAGGTGTACCAGTTTCTTTGGCTCTTCAATGTATATCGCTGTAATGCACTCGGCTGGGATGAACGCATTTATTTATTTATCTTTCAGCTACAAGGGGTACGCGAGGATGAGTTCTTTCTTGAAGTCGTACTCGGCGCAAAATAATTGGGAACCACTGCCTTAAGATCTACACCTACAATGCGGTGCTTATAAAACGGCCATTAATTTAATCCTGCTCTGTTTAATGCGGTCTGGAAACGTACTTAGTGTGTAGGCTGTTCTAGGAACAATGCGGTCACATCCTGGAAATAGCAGATTTTCGCTGGTCGCTGAATGGCTTTTAGAAAGTTTTTCCAATAGCGTACACTTGTGTGTAGTCTCCTGCAGAATATTATAATACCCTTAAATCAGGCAGAACCGTTATTTTATTAATTATATTTCTGCGCAGCACCTGCCTTTTTACGCTAACTACAGCTTGAGAACTACTGCTTTAGCCTATCCTCTTTAAGAACACAATACCGCTATATGGTTACTCATAGTTCATGTATAAAGTTAAATAAAATGTGTAACGCATCTTTGAGCTGGTATCTGGAGCTAGTACAGTTTTCCTTAAGTAGAGCATGTATTGGGGTGGTTTCCCAATTCCTTCCCCAGTGACGTAAGGGAGCATCCATAAATTACGTGAGGTGTTTTTCCGGATTTCCTGACCCCCCCCCCCCCCTCTGGTGAGATTTGGTCCGTGAGACCTCCCCGCTCCTCTAGAAATCGCCCTCGCAATTTTTTGAGACCTTTTTTTTTAGGTCTCACCCTTCCAAAGCAGGTTACACCCTCACTTTTCAATGAAAAAAAAATCTAAAATCTACTTTCGCGTCATTTGTAGACTTTTTTTTTAGGCCAACAGTTCCCAAAAAATTTCGAAAATGTCACGTGAGATTTCCGTTGACCCTCCCTCTCCCCCTTGGTGAGATTGGGTGAGATTTCGCCGGTACCCCCCCCCCCCCTATTTCACCTCACGTAATTTATGGACGCCCCCTAAGTGAATGTTCGTACTATTGTTTTTTATGGATGACTGTGATACATGTACGTTAACTTAGTATGTTGTTTGTTTTGTGAATGAATTAAAGATGAAACAAGGGAGAGGAGTAAATGCCGGTGCTGGCCCGTTCAGGCCTACGCTTCCTAAAGGCACCTACAAGTACGCCGTTTTATATCTCCATCCGGTGGACGAATCACCATCAACAGCGAGCTATGCCAACACTCCACACGCACCCCTACTACCCCGCAGCCACAGTTCCGATGATGAACAAATCTTTAACCACCAGAACGAATGTCCTAACTCAGGCCGACAGTTTTCTCATAGTGACGCCGTCAAAAATCAACACTGACTTGTTAATATGTACAGTACACCTTGGCTTAAGAAATGATTTTAGTGTCGTTAACGTTGAGCCGGAGATCACAGGAACCAGTACTGCATAGTCAGCAACAGGTTGCAGTTTTGTCTATCACTGTATCGGTTTAGCACGTATGATAAAATTATCAGTGGTTAAGGCGTCTGATTAGTCGACGAAGTGATCTCAGCCTCGACCGCAATTTTCAAAGGCCCTTAACCCTTCCTTCGCCTCTGCTAAAAAACGCTTTGTATGGTTAGTAAGAGTACACCTGAACCCTTCCTTGATTCTGGATCCACTTTAAATTGCAGGACTTCCTGCTTAGGATGGACGGCTGCAATAGAGGCGGAATGCGTAATCGGTAAGAAACCCTGTCACCTGTAATAGTGAAGTAACTTTTTCTTATTGTAATTTTTGTAATATTAATTTTTGCTGTTCTGGATCCAGAAATGAAAGATCTTTAAATAGGTAAAAAAGTTGCGTTTAATCTACATATTATAAGGTGATATGTCAAACAAAAGAAAAGAGATGATTATACACACATATATCTCACTATCACTTCCAGAATTATTTACACTTAATATAAAATTACAAATTTTCATTCATACTGTAGTACGAAATCATTCTCGCCTCTGAATCGTAAGAAATGAAATATGATTAAGCCGGCTAGCTAATCACTCAACACCAAAGCACTGATTGCATTTAAATTGTTAAGTAGAGCAATGACATCACCTTTAAGGACGTCTTATGGTTTCCATATTCCTCATTGTTCCTGATAATTCATTGAGCAGAATGATGTAATTTACCGTTCCTTGCAGAATGCAGGAAGCGGCCACAGGTGCGTCAGGTGCTAGACTCGAGATGCTTATCTCGTCCGCCTCGTGTCGCTTAGCCAAAACAGGTGGGCAAGGCAAATTGATACAGTAAATGCATGTATCGTTATTAAGCTAAGGTGAAACCAAGCTTAACCCATCAGCTGCTCGTTAGTCTGATTCATGCTGCATGCAAGCAACAGAAAAAAAAAACCTTTAACATTACTACTGGGCAGTCAGTAGAATATATGTCTAGCACGTTTCGTGGTCCAGAACAGAATGAATACAAAAATGTCCGAAACTTAGTTTCCACACCGCTTGGTTCTAGCTATGAAAGCCAATCCTCTTCAAGTACCGGACCCTTTCATTGGCTCAGCTTGGCTACGGTATAGGGGACTATTTTCTGAGATTGTCTTAGTAAATTAGAACGCACAGGAAGAGACCCTTCTCCGGCCAACAAAGGATTCCTGGTGCCGCAAAGTCGTGAGTCACAGCATCGGCTCAGCGGACATATTCAAACGAACTGCCCGTTCGACACTTTGAGAAAATCCTTCAGCACACTTCCCCCCAGCTCCCGCTAATAACTAATACATTCTCAGTAAATACAAAAATGTAATTTGGACCATTACACACCAGATGAAGGAAGGCCAAAAGGATTTGCTGTTACTGTGTACTGCTGAACGAGTCAATTAGTCTGGTAATATAGGGGCCTGTTTTACCACCCGTAATAAATTTTTGCATTGTTTCTGAAACTCGTCCTTAAAAATGCGAGAATTGTCCTTGGATGCATGTTTGTAAATGAAGCGTGAAATGACTTCGAAGTAAAGGTCAACAAATCCCGCAAGAAACGACTAACTGAATAATCGCTTCAGATTGCAACCAACAACTGTTGCAAAGTTTTCCGAATCTTAACTCTTAAAGCTCTCCGTTTCCTAACTTCCACTTTTTTGGCTGTGCTGTAGAATTCTGTGTTATTCAAGCGCGAAATAACATGAGGCCGACATGTAACAGCGAGTTCCACAGAAAAAAGAAAAAGTGAATCGGATACGGCGCGGGGAGAGCTGATCGGCTGTCGGTGGCGCAACATTCTCCGGTGTAGAGTTCGCAGCCGTCTCCTATTATGCAGGAGAAACCGGGAAACTGCGTCGGCTGTTATGCGACCTGCTCCCGGGAGCAAGTAGAGCGCTCTGCGACGTCCGCCGGCGAAAACACCTGCTGTTACGTCACCGCATCTTGATAACGAGCGGGAAGCGGGCGCTGACCGGATACAATGAGAACCGGGCGGCCGCGCTGGTTCCGAATCTGGTTATCCCAGCCCCGACAGGAACCTCTCACATGCCAGGCGCCCTGACGCAGGGGTAACGGGTGTGAAAGCTACTGCGTGCAGTGTCGGACTCTCATCTCCTACAGAGAGCTAGTACAACAGTTGTGCCGAAATTACAACACAAAGACCAAAAATTAAAAGACAAAAAGAAGTGGAGGGAGCTGGAACAAATCTAATCATCGGCAATCAACTGCTAGAAAACCTTTCTGATCTTTTCTGTCAGTCTGCCAATTAATTGACATTTCTGTATTGCCTTATACTTGTTTGAGAAATTACAATGTTGTCTCTGTATATAATAAAACCGTAATCGAAAAAAGCAAATTTTTTTCCTCCTCTGTAACTATCTCATCGTGTCCCAAACACTCTGAGATAGTTACAGAGAAGGAATCAAGGGTCTTTTTATTTTAAAATTTTTGACTGTCAAGTCGAAAAGCTGTATTCACTCCGAGGCTCTTTTTGATTTCTGAAGCTTTCTCCAATTGCTCTTTTTGCTGGCTTGCAAGCCTAACGCTAAAGAGGATTTTCTGTTAAGGTTAACTCCCTTAGCCTTACGTAGTCCCCCACCGGTCTTGCAAGGCAGCAAGTTGAGCCCACAATAGTGCCTAGGGTACTATACTAGGCTGCCTCTTCCGGCAGCTCCACCGTACTGAAGGTCTCCTTCTCCGCTGTTAAGGTGTTCGGTAACTATCAACCGGAGCCAGTTGATCCAAGGTTTTCTAACGAGGTGTTATACATCCGACTCCTCCTTCCCCATTACTTTTGAAATGGGGCCCCGGGCTTGGCTTCTGCATAGTGGAGTCTCGACCCTGATGACTTTAAATCATTTGCAGATGATGTTGTGATTTGGGGATATTCATAAGAAGAAATGTAACAGAAAATGATCTTCTGGAATAAGCATTTTAAAGAATTTGGCCTTAAAATAAGCCACACAAAAACAGTGGTATTTGCTGTTGGCAAGTTATGAAGCCTAATTATTATCTGGATGGAGAAAAATTGAATCAGGTTGATAATTTTCAGTAAAGGGACTTCTGATATTCGATCCCAGAACCAAAGTATCATCAAGGTACAAAAATGATCCTAATTGTATCAAGTTGGGCACCTTCTGTGGAACAAGCATATTCCAATTTCAGCCAGAATGTCACTGTATAATTCAAACTTCTTACTTTTTTTTTTTTTTTAACTGCTTTTACGTCTTTCAACAGCGAGGTCTTTAGAGACGGGAAAGGATGGGGGCAAGGGATGTGAAGGAATTCGGCCATGGCCTTTTGAAGGAAGCATTCCGGCATTTGCCTGGAGTGATTTGGGAAACCATGGAAAACCCAAATCTGGATGCCCGGACGGGGATTCGATCCGCCGTCCTCCCGAATGCGAGGCTAGAACGCTATCCGTTACACCACCACGCTCGGTAACTTCTTACGCATTACAACGTACAGTGTGGAAGTATGTGCCACTACCAGCGGAGACGAAAACAGACTCCAGGCGGCGTAGATGAAATGTCTGAGATTATTCGTAAAGAAAACCAGAAGAGATAAGATCAGGAATAAAGTGATATGTACAGAGATCCCAGTCAATGAAATCCTTCGCGAAAATATTGCCGAATCAAGATTGCGATGGCTGGGACATGTCAAGCGGAAGGATCTAACGAGAAAAACGAGAATATGACTGGAAAAATAACTGAAGGGTAAAAGACCAACAGGCCGGCGCAGGAGGAGATGGATGGATCTCGTGAAACTGGACCTACAGGAGAAAGGTGCATCCTGACCCAAGAAGAAAAAACAGACACAGGTGGCGAGCGCTCTCACAGCGCACCAGGAAACTGGAGACGGATGAAGATGATGATGACGAAAAGCTGGCCACAAATTACTTTCAGTTTTTTGTTAAGCGCAAGATTGAAAGGATTTTTTTTTTTTTTTTGGTGCCTCGTGATTTGCGCCTCGTTGACGTCGAGAGAAGTCATGGGAAGTAACGGGAAGTACTTCAGCGTGGGCCTTATGAAGGAATTACCCCGGCATTTCCCTGGAGCTATTTCGGGAAACCGTGGAAAAACCAAACCTGTATGACCTGACGGGGATTCGACCCAGTGTCCGCTCACCCATCACGCCCGGCATCTTGGTGGCGATTCCATTATTGAGCACCCTGTGGTCCCACGGGTAGAGTATGGTATATACCAATTCGTTGTGCAGACCCTTTGCGCATAAACAATTTTCCTTTTGTGAGACACACGGGGCGTGGATCATGTTGAGGATGTTGGTTTAACAGGGACGTCTCTAGAATATCAATTCGCGGAAAGTTTCGGGCGACGACTACTTAGAAATAAGATTATTTTTTTAGTGTTGGGTTACGTTATCTTAAAGGAACAACGGGGCATTTCATCACGTTCTAAACGTTCTTGCAGCTAGCGTCTCTGTAGGTAATGGAGCGTGCACAAACTACGTGGCTCGGTCCAGGGGGGGGGGGGTGGCTGGAAGGCTACGCTAGGCTACGTGGGGGGAGGGGGGGGGTTCCGAGCCAGACCACGTAGCTTTCTTTCATTCATTTCACAGTTAAAATGAGGAACAGAACACACAACATCATGTGAATATTTGTTTCCCTCAGTTAATTATCTCCTTATGTAATTTACAATAATCTGACAAGAGAAAACAGTACAAAATATCTTCTGGAATCAAAAGAGAAAAAAGCTACGTGCTACGTTGTGGTGGGGGGGGGGGGTAGGGGAGGGAGGGGAAAGGCAAAAGCCACGTAAGGCTACGTGGGGGGGGGGGGGTTTCACAGGAGACCAAAATGGAGCTACGTGGTTTATGCACGCTCCCTAACCTATTACGTTCAGAGATTAATATGTCGTTATTTGAAGTGGCTCGAGAGGTTAATTGTAAAAAAGAAAACGGTACAGTTTTACGTTAAAATAACTCTTATATGTATAACGTGTATATGACAACGGCCATAAAGGTCGCTGAATTTATCGGGAAATAATGGTACATGGAACCTATCGGAATACGAATTCTAGACAAGAAATACGTTTTCGTAAAAGAACCTGGCCGGAACAAAGTCGAATTACATTAAACGCTGTTGTATTTTTTTACTTCTCTGCAGTCGATGAGATACACAACCTAGCAGTACTTTGAGGACGAATTAAAATGGATGAAAAATGGATTTTAAGATCAGTGAAAGATCGTAGAGCTCCATTAGAATCGAGCAGTGTGTATAAGATTCCCAGCGATTGTGGTCGAGTGCAAATCGGTGAGACATGCCGTGCAGTCTCCCTTAGGGTGAAAGATCATTTTCGTCACGCGATACTAGAACAAACCACGAAATCGGCAGTGGCGGAACATCGTGTATAAGAAGGACGTAGAATTGAGTGGGAAAAACACTACAATCGTTGAAAAAACCAAAGGATTTTTTTAGAACTTAAATTAAGGGAATCTACAAAAAAATTCTAAAAATCCTAATTATTACAACGAAGACGGCTGCTATGGTTTGAGCCAAATGTGGAAGTGTGTTCTAACAAACGAACGCCTTGTAAGAACTGCAAAATTGCTCCACAATGTACAAACATCTCTGGAACAGTGAATACTCTTTGCCGGAGAAATAAAATCATATCTGCCGGTGAAAAATAAACAATGTAAAAAAGACAAGTGCAAATTTTTTTCAGAAATGAGGCATTGCTTGTTTTTAGAGTGCTCTTGGTTCGGATCCCACGTCTACCAGTGGGACCTCTTTCGCCTGTGGGACTACAGGGTTAGGTTAGGGTGACCACGACAAAAGTCGCACAGTGGTAAACTCTTCGCGAATATTCTGGCCAACAATACCATACGCACTTACTTTGAAACACTTGAACATATGAACCCCCCCCCCTCTCCCCTACTAAATATCCTATAATTATTTTCATCCCATGATCGTGTTAGGCAGCAAGAACTAAAACAAAGATCAGTTACAGACTTTTGATGTCAAAGGGCTTACAAGTTGCGAGGCTGAGGTAGATAGAATCAAAGGCAGGCACCTGAGAGATTCGATAAGGAAAGAACCCTACACGATTGCAGATTTACGCTTCTCTATAATTCATGTTTTCAATATATCTGTTTTATTCTGCGATAATAATCTCCTTGCTATTTTGATTAATGACATTAGCTCCTGCAAATAGCAGCAACTTTATTTTTTTTGTGAGATGTTCTGATTCCAGTATATTGCCACCATGTTTGCGGAAACTGCGTTCGTGTTGAAATCGGACGCCTGTCTCAGTCTGGGGCGTCTGTTCTACCCCCATCCACCGGACAACTGACTCGAAGTAGATCTCGAGTACAATCTCCAGCCTGCCGAGGAACCGTAGTGACAATTTTTTTTTTTACTCGTACGTTCGTTTCGTGGATTTATTTGTTACTCTTGCGGCACAGAACGTAAAGTAAAATATTCGGCACCTTGGAGTTTAGAAAAGGACTGAGATAACATTCTCAACACTAGTTCGACGAAAAGATTAGTGTATTTTTAAAAGGTATATATATATATATATATATATATATATATATATATACATATATATATATATATGTAACAATCCTGCAGACAAACAACCAGATTGGTGGGTTGTACTGATGGCTTAGGGAGTTGTCAGTTCTCTGTAGCCTGTAATTAACGAGCATTTGTCGATACTCTAAAACCACCTAATTTCGCGATGTGTACTATGTGTTTCGTATCGTGAAATAACCACCTCGCCGGCCTCAGTAGCGTAGGGGCTGAAGGTCGCCGGTTCGAGTCCGGCCGAGGGCATGGGTGTTTAAGTGTTGTGTCTGTGAATGTAATGTCCGTCTTGTGGTGTGTCTAGTTAACTCGCAAAAATTTCATACTGGAGATACTGAAAGCAATGAGTGACATAATTACTATAGAGTTGGCTGTATGGCCTCAGATTCCGAAAGCCATTAGGGGAAAAAAAAACACCTTGGTTATATCCAAAACACAGCCGGCCTCGGTAGCGTAGGGGCTAGAGTGCTAGCTCCGCGTACCGAAGATCGCCGGTTCGAGTCCGGCCAAGGGCATAGCTGTTTGAGTGTTGTGTCTGTGAATGTCTTGTCCGTGTTGTAGTGTCTTGGTGTCAATACTTGATAGCAACAAATCACATTGAGCTGGCTGTATGGCCCAGTAGCCGAATGCCATTAAAATATATATATATATATATATCCAAAACCACGCGTCGGGCATTGAGAATAAGGGCATACGACAGTGTTGATGGCGCTTCGTCCGTCGGATGGGGGCGCTGAGTTTAGCGGCAACTCGATATCTTTCATGCATCCACAACGTAGACAACACCCTACACGTCACGGTCAGTCACATAAAACAATACCACCCACAGTAGATACACTCCGATCACTGGCGAAGGAAAGGGAAAACTGCTTCAGTTAAAATTTTCAAAACGCTGCCATGGAGAGATACTAAGCCTGGGTCACCAGTGCGTTTGGGATATCGCGGGTTCGAATCCGCTTCCGATCACCCAGATTTCGGTTTTCTATGGTTTCCCGAAATCACTTTAATGGGTGTATATCGCTTCAAAAAGACATGCCAGAATTCCTTCCCGTCCCTTACCCCCGGTCCTTTCCTGCTTCTATTGACCACAACACTGACGAGACGTAAAGCAATAAACAAAAAAAATATGGGTCTCTGGGTAAACGAGATCAAACACCAGCCAGCTCTTCCACTTTTTCACCGACCGCTTTTACGACTCAAGGTGAAAGCAAACGTAAATCCGTGAGACCAGAACTCGCTACAGACTCTGGACGGCACCTTGTACACTTTTTATTATTGTGTTAACTTTACAATTTTTATTTAATTTTAGTAAAAATGTCATATCAACATTATTAAAATACAAAATATCTCCTAGACTTCAGCAGCAGTCTTGTCTTCCTTTTTCTTCACAGAAAAGTTACTTTTTTTCTCGACAAGATGTTCATCAGGCGTTCGGCCGTCTTGGTTGTAAATTTTAAATATTTCATTCCTTTCTTGTTATACGTTCTGCCTCCCGAGGATTCAGCCTTATAATAGCTGACGTCCTTGGAAAGCGACGCACTCCTACAAGAGTCAGCTAACGTTCTTTTTTTATTTCTGAGGATAAACACAAACTCATTCACATATTTCAGCTGGTACTTAAGAGTTTCATGATTACCAAAATCTAATTTCGTAGCTGGTTGTGACATATTTCTGCCTTCGAAATTATTTTTTAGTTACAACGTCTTGAAGTAATTATATTATAATTTATATGCTTTCTCACTATGCATTGTTGGCAAACGTATTCTGGAGGATGTAGGTTCGTATCCCCGTCACCGAGCGTGGTGGGTGAACGGTTAACGTTCTGGCCTCGCATTCGGGAGGACGCCGATTAGAATCCCCGTCCAGGAATCCAGATATGGTTTTTCCACGCTTTCCTCAAATCACTCCAGGCGAATGCCGGGATGTTTTTTTCAAAAAGGCCATGGCAGAATTGCTTTCCGTTCCTAGTCCCCACTCACTTCCCGCCTCTCACGACGTCCACGCCGAAGGTTCCCTGGTTATCGAGTTGGCGTCCGACCGCTAGGGCCAACGCGTTTCATTCAATGGATGGACTGTAACAAGAAATTTCTATATTACCACAGTCCTGCTAACATGGAGCTAAATCCGAACCATCTAACGGATCAAGTGGTGGTAAAACGTCCATATTTATAGACGTTCCTTGCGAAACATCAGAAGGATTCGTGCAAAAAATCTAATTAATATCGCGTCACACATCAAGTTCCCAGCACAGCCAGGTGGTCTTGTTATCTCTGGTTGCCGCCCGCTGATAAGCTGGTTGCTCGTAATGTCTGCCCTCGCGAAGGCAATCAGCGCCGTCCACTGCAAATTAACCAAGAAGGCATCCCGCCTCTAAAAAAAGTATCCCCTTCCAGCCATCCTCATTTCGGTTTACCGTGGTTTCCGAAAATCACTCAAGACGAATGCCGAGATGGTTCTTTCAGAATTTCTTGGCCAAATTCCTTCCTTGCCGTTCCTTGTGCGTATCCTCTCCCGGTTCTAACTACACTGATGTAGGCGAGCCACAAATTCCGGAGCAGAAAGGGAAAAAATATTTATTTTTGGTTTTACAAAGTATCCCTCGCTTTTCGTTATTTTTGTTTTCCATCATGAAATCGAGTGATGCTGTCGGCAGGTAGGTGTAACGCCACAGTATGAATTATATAAATATCTGTGAGCTCTGAGTGTGTGATATCGCAGGGGGTGATGAACAATATCGCAGGAGTGGAGTGTGGGAGTTGGTCGAGAGAGAACGTAGAGATCGGACGTATCGAGATGACGCAGGCAGTGCACAAGTTCAAAGTGAATGTAATCCGCGAGCATCGCCGCGTAGTGACCGAGACGTTTAATAGAAACAGTGTGGAGGGAGAGGACATGCTGTGTGTATGATAGTGGACAGAGCTAGGACTGAATCACGAGTGAATATAACTTTCCATTGGTAGCATTATTACGTCTACAAGAGCGTGGAACAGAACTGTGCTTAAATGACTGTTCACGTGAATTTTTATTGGGGCTGCGGCTAACTTGCATCAGTCCTTTCCACGAACCTAGCAACTTCGGTGAAGAAGATTTAAAAGTGTCTGGTGGCTAGCGCTGGCGAATGTATGTTGAGTTTAATAAAACGTTTGTGATCTGTGATTAACTACATTTGTGTGTGCTGACTTTCGTCTGTAGCATGCAGTAGTACCTGAATATTGCTTATTCAACCTTTCGTTGAACCACTGGACTGGCGACTAAGACAATAGAATCTGCAAATGTGTAAAAGCTGGGACAGCTATAGTAGTAGTAGCACGTAATTGCATATGAAACATTCATTTTAAATTAAGCACCGGCAGCTAAGTGTATTACATAAGCTTAGAATGTAGAAATTTCGTAGAATGTAACAAAGCGAAATCCAAGGATTACCTAAAATAGCTATCTATCCCTTGTGAAACCATACACAATCTATTATGCTAATTATAATTTATTAAAAGCTGGTCTTTTTCCACGCTGGCAACATGCATATTTTTAATGTACTGTAGATACTACATTGTAGATAATATATCGGAAGAAACCTACTCACCATTTATTTTAAACTCGCACAGATTTATTATTTTATGAAACGTATTTACTTTCTAAAACCATGCATAATGATTCTTTTACTCATTGAAAATCGGTTTCAATGTGAAAAGTTTCTTAGTTTGTACCCTAAGCTGTTAGAGTTTCATAAGGTAGCTTTCATTTTTCTTCAAGACTACATCGAATATAAAAGCACATAAATTTTAGTCTCTTCTGTACTATACCCTTTAGTAACCATATATATTTTACTTCTACCGAATTTTACTGTTGTAAATGGTGGTATTGAGATTAACACTGCCTCCTTCGGAAGGTAATAGACGGTCAAACAACACATCTCTATTCTTTACTCGCTTAAAAAGTTACATATTTTACAGCTTGTTTTATCCCTCTCACTGTAATGTAAAGTTGACGGGCATACCTGAACTAATGTAGATAGTTGATACTTGTTTCTACACCCAATCACTGTAACGTCTGTGCTACGAAGTGCATATTTCTATGACATCAATCACCTGTATCTTCTTTTTATCACAAAGTTACCTCGGAGAATTGAAGTTTAGCATCCATTCTTCACTTTCCTATATACGGATATTAGTATCATCTGGAGAGGTTTTCTTCCTATAATACAACTGAACGAGTCTTCATTAATACGTCATCCTGGAAAGAAGTCCGCAGAAAGCAAAGACAGCCTCCTCAACAACGAACGCAATGGAAGGATCATCGTCCGTTGAAGAGGTCCTTCCTTTTGTGTAGCCAGAAGAGCTGTTATATGTTAGCTGTCAAACCAGGACGGCTTACCGAACGAGATCGACTGTGCGTTCCACATTAATACCGCTTCGATTAATCCGCAGCCGATGGCGAAATAAGAACAGGTGTAAATGATGTGAGTTGTTATAACGACTGGGCAGAAAATAGAGAGCTCCTATAAAAAACTGAGACCCTGGTAGTTCAGTGCTAATTATCTGTAACGTTGCTTCAGTTCAGTCAGTTCCCAACTCTGCTTTCTAACAATACCTCCAGAATAGAACTTATAACTGCAAGTGGTTATTGGCCATCTTCCGCAGTTGTTAAAGATTTGTAAATGAAAATACCGTCTCTTAACAACTGTTATTTTTATTCCTATTCGCTCAGACAAGTTTCGCCCGTCTGGACTGCGACATCATCAGTGAGACTCTTGATACAAACAATCACATGTTGGTCAGGGAATAGCTATAGTTACAACGGCAGCAAGACGTTGTGTTCTACGAAAAAGTTCAGCGTCTGATCATATAGGAATAAAATAACAGTTGTTAAGAGACAGTATTTTCATTTATAAATATTGTAACTATGTTCGCCAGCATCCCGCAAGCACCACAGACCTACGACACAGGCGATCAGCGAAGACGATTCCTCTCCGTCCAGCTGGTATTCTTTTTGTTACAAGCTACCATCTCCCCACCAGACTTGACTTTGCAGCTATTGTTCCAGCCAAAGGTCAGTACAGCATAAAAGTCATTTAAACATAAGGTACCATTAACCCCCCAAACCCGGCGTAGTGTAAGGTTAATGAGACTGCCACTTCGTGACGTAGACCAGTATATGTGCGACCTAGCACGCACAGAGCTTTCAGACTCCAGGTCCCAGGAAGTTTGAGTGGCCAGTTCAGAAACGCCTGACTTCGTTAGCCACCACAGCCATTAAGGAGCCCCTGCGTCGCTCACAATAGTAACATCGTTACCAAAGTTATTTATTGGGGTTAAGAAATGAACTTGTAAGGGTAGAATTCCTTACTTATTTATTGTAAAAATAATTATACATTCCAATTTCCGGTGTCTGGTTTAGTATTGTAGGCTTTTTATTTACCTCTATAGCCTTGAAAAACTTTAATGCCAAAGTTATTACATATTTATTTAATGAAAAAATATGCCTTAATAATAAATTACACGATTATTGATGTCGTGTACCTCACAAACTGGTCTTATCGTCAAAGTGTATTGAGAGTGTATGCGTCCGCAGGGCTAACAAATTACCCATTTAACAATTCTGTACCTTCTGCATAACTTTATATTAAAATATGGCTGAGGACAGGAGAATACTCGTTACTCCGTATTTACAAGTAACATAAAAATACAGTATTTAAATAGACCCAGTTGCTTTTCGCATGAATAGTTCGGATCAAACTATTTTCGTTTCTCCAACATTACTTACAACGAAATATTACAAACTAAATGCAAAAACTCGTGACTGTTTTTGGTATGTTCACAGGTCTAGAACAGCTCCCTGTTGGTAGAAAGTTTCAGACTGGCAAATGACTCGTTAGCTCAGGGTCTGAGTTTATACGAGTAAGATAGCAGGTTGTTACCACGTGACCAGATCGGGTCTGTTTCTTGAGTTTCATCATAACCCTTGAAGATAGATTTAAGGCAAAAATGCGTTGCACGGTACCTATAAGAAAAATAAAAAATAGTTCTTAGTGACAAGAAATTATTTTTCAGGGTAACAGATAATGACCGCACGATCTGTTCTGGCTAGAATACGCCCTTGACCTTAAGGGTTCGCTCTGCAAAATTTGCAGGATTTCTGTTGAAAAGGGACCGAGACGGCTTCCCCCATTTCCTATAAACTGTATTTGTATCAACAATTAATTATTTTTAATGAAAAATTCCTTCTCTTCCTATAAAAATAAGCATATTTATTTTTAGAGTAATAAGTTAAATATTTGCCTCGTCTCAAAGGTTTTGTTAGATTTAAATTAACCACGATTTTCTTTGCTGCATTCTACTGATATTTGTAATCATTTTAATATTAAGACTGTACCAAGTTATACTTTTCGGGTCTGTCATGAGGGTAATATGCTAGTTAGTAAGAATGCGTTCCTTAGAAGCACTTTTTAGTAAATCTATATTTGTTCGACATTTCACTTACTGTAGATTCCAGCGACGAGTTCAGTGATGACTCGGTGGATTAGGCTTCTGCCTGTGAATCATGCTTTGAAACTCTACCTCGACTGGCATTTTCAAAGTTCCTTAACGCGCCCTTCACCTCTTGTCAAAGTTTATACGTGTCTGTATATTACGCCAGAACACTTCCACGGTTCGGGTTCCACGTTGAACTGAAGGTCACATATACCAGGTAGATTAGGCTGGCTACGTAGAGAGGGATGAAACTCTGTCTGGAGGTCATAAAGAAAATACGCATTTACTTATTTCATAGTTTCATTGAAGTAACAATAGTTTTTGGATCATTTAATTTTGTCGTCTGTGGGACATGAGGATTTATGTATCATTAAGATCTTTTCGTTACATTTAGGCAACTGACCGGCTCTTTAAGGCCATTAGCAACTTGAGTCGGTTTTAAGATATTCTGAGAACGTTTTCAGACGCAATGCTGTCTTTAGCTTCACATTTATAACTGCAATCTGTCCCGATATTACTGCATAATTCACAAGCTGATGTGATGTCTTATTTTTAACCGACTTCAAAAAAGGAGGAGGTTCTCAGTTCGTTTCATTTTTTTAACCGACTACAAAAAAGGAGGAGGCTCTCAATTCGTCTGATTTTTTATTTTTTTTATTTTTTTTATGTATGTTCAGCGATATCTTCGCCGATTTTGAATCGATTTAAATGAAATTTTTATAGTGGATAGAGCATACCTCCAAAGTGATCCAATATAAATTTCATTGAGAAACCACCCCTTCTACTCTTTTACATCCCTTAATTTTTATACAAACCCATAATTTTTATCCGATTTTAATGGAACTATGGATATGTATAGTCAAAAATAAACAGAAAAATACTGTCAACATTTGGTTTGAAAAAACTGAACCCCTCTCCCCCTATCCACCCCTTAATTTTTGCCAATGTTCTTTATACAAAGCTTAAGTCGACACAATCAACTGATCTCCATTAAAGTTGGCATATACATGTAATTTCTCATGGAAAAGGTAAAAAAACAAAAAAAATAAAAAACAACCCCTCTCTCTCTTTACAACCCTTAATTTTTATACAAACATAAATTTTTTATCTGATTTCGATGAAACTTTGGAGATGTATAGTCAAAAATAAAGAGAAAAATATTGTCAACTTTTGGTTTGAAAAAACTGAACCTCTCTCACCCTATTCACCCCTTAATTTTTGTCAATGTTCTTTATTATTAAGTATGGTGAAATGAAACGTTTATATTGGGTAGCGGCAACGCATAGAAAGATACTTCGATGGGCTTTCTATAGGAATTTTCTGTTTTACGTAATGAACATTACACTGGAGACCTGTTTTAAGGCATATTTCTAAATAAAACATTACACCTGAATTCAGCGTGTTTTTTACTTACACTGTGTGCATTTAGTAATTAGGAAGACAAGAGAGATGATTAGGATTCTAAACGACCTTTCTGTAGTCAATGGAGAAAATTTAAATTTTGTGATGCTCGGATTAAAATTTGATGCATTGATTCTGAATGCCCTTCAACCTGTTTTATTTCCCCCTCCCAAGTTTGAAGTACTGTGAACTGCCCTGCTTTATACCAACGGCGCATGGAAAGGCATACATCGAGCGGTGTCACAGAGGACTGGATCATTCTGAACTTGAGTACAGCAGACCAACCCATCGACACTGACGCAGAGCATCGGATGTAAACACCTTTCAACTAGCTCGAAACTTCTCTTGCAAGCCGCACAGTAAGCAACGGTTTGTAGTGGTTGTAGAAGTTATTTCGCTGCGGGCCATTGTTCTCGGTAAGTTCCCATCATTCCCCTGTTTTGTCTAATACCTGGGTTGCAGGACATCTCCACAGTCACTAAAGGAGTACACGCGAAGGGATATTTTTGAAGTAGGGACTCTGATTTTGGCCTCCTATTCGAGAGGACGCGGGTTCTACTCGCCGTCCAGCCATCCAGATTTGGGGTTCCCTTTGTTTCCACAAATGAAGGTCTTGGTTCAGTTCCTTCCTGTTCCTTGCGCCTTGTCCTTTCCTGCCTTTAATTACCTCGATGTTGAAGAGAAATCTATAAGCATTATCTTGCTTCTCGCTTAGATCGGTGACAATAAACAGTGATGTGGGTCCACCTGCATCTTATCTATAAATATAATAAAACGGTGCATTTAAAACATTTTACAAAAATTAATTTTTTTCATTGTTAACGACCTTTTGTTTAAAATTTGAGTCTGTCTATCTGCCTTTTAGGCTGAGCGCGTTTCGCATATAAACTACAGCTCGGATGCAAATTCGGTTTAAAATAACGTACAGCCCATATTGCGTGCAGCTAAATAGGGCATCTTTCATTTTGATATAAAGTCGAAAAGTTTAGAAATTTAAGAGAAAATTTTCTTTAAATTAGTCTCTATTTTTCGTTGAAGTAGAATCATGCAAAATCACATGTCTGGATTTTGATGGGGTTTGAATAACATAAATCCTGTGGTCCCAGGAGTAGAATAGGGGCTGTTTCAGTTTGGTGTGAAGCCGCAGAGCTCAGACATTAAGACAAAAATGCTAAGAAACTAGTAAGCACTTTTGGTTGAATGCGATTCTCGGAAAAAAGAACTACAGGTAGAATCTTTTTTTATTTTATTTTTTATTTCGGCATTTGGCAAGTAGCCATGCACCCAAGCCACATGCATTTTTATTTACATATTTAATTATTTACATATTAATTATTAACATATGCAACTGTTTGGATATTTAAATATATATGTAGCTATACAACCATGTCACATACATGTATATTTACATTTTAAATTATTTAAATGTTTACCTACTTACATATTGGGGTTCCGAACAATATACAACTCGAGAACCCAGGAGTAGAATAAGGTATGTTTTATAAAAGATTTTTTGTAGTCGCCTTGATGTTATAAATAACGTTGCAAGATTTACGCTGCGATAAAACACACCTCCTCTTCCCAAAGTTTCGATCAAAGGTTATAGTCTTTTTCAGGAGACTAGCTTCCTGCTGAGTCTGCTAGAGAATGGCTTTGTGACCGGTTGTTCTCGTATTTATAGCGTGGAGACTATCGCATCTCTAACATATATCGAGTATCCAGAGATATGATGATTACGATTTGATGTCTCTGGTCACAGTATTGGTGTAATACATAGAACCATAAGCACCATATCTCTAGGTAATCGATATATATTAGAGGTTCGATAGTCTGCACACTATAAATAGCAGAATAGCAGATCATAACGCCAGTCTCTGCCATACTCAACTGGAGGGTAGTCCACAGGCTCTGATTGGAACGTCTAGAAAAGGACGCAGTGTAAATATCTTGAAGTTATTTACGACAAGGTATGTTTTACTTTTAAGTGACGTCTAAAAGGACAGAAATTAAGATAATAGTGTCCGCAACTTGTTGCACACGTGGAGGTTAGTTACTTCTCGCAGTCGAAATGTTTACCATGGTTTCAGCGTGCAGTCGGCATCAAATTATTCGGAGGAATTAATTTACAGGTTTTCTCTCTCTCTCTCTCTCTCTCTCTCTTTGATGGTGTGTTGACTGCGACATTATTGGTTTGATAAAGAAGTCTGTACGTGAATGTAGTTGCGGGCAGCAGGTAGTTTTCAACACTGTGGTTTGTAATTGGTTGCAGCTTACCAGTGCGCGTGTATCACTGTGTGTTGCAGTGGCTGCTGGTGGGTGCTGGATGCTGGCGCTACCTTTCTCCGAGCTAGGCGGACTTTCTCCGACCGCTGGCTCGGGAGAAATCCCGCCGCCGATTGTGCGACTCACTACTGCTCGGCTCTTCGAGTCACACGCGGTAAGACATTGATTAAACGACGACGATCAGAGAGCGATCGGAGGATTCGAGTTGACAACACTTCGATGGGTTGTTAAGAATCTATATTCCACTTCCAAAAGTTAACAAAAAAGAAGTGACATAAAGAATTTCTTTTCTGAGTACTGAAAATGATTGTAATTTACTGAGGAAACTATTTTTTTTTTCTTCTAGCCGTGGATAAACTTATTTCGATTGTTTTCATCCTTAAGGTTTAATTTTTTCAGATAACTTCGTATCTGTTCTTACCATCGACTCGCATTCGGGGGTACGAATCCCCGTCCGGGCATCCAGATCTGGGTTTTTAATGGCTTCCCAAAATCTCACGAGGCGAATGCCGGGATGCTTCCTTCAAAAGGCCATGGCCGATTTCCTTCCCGTTCCGTAACACCCATCCTTTTCCGCCTCTAATGACCTCGACGTCGACAAGGCGTAAAGCGATAAACAAAAACACTTTTTTTGTTTTGTAGTTGTTATTATATCGACGAAGCTGCAATGAAATGCACATCTGTAAAGAAATAAATAAATAAAACGCAATTCTATTGCCAGAAATGTTTTTTTCAAATAATATTTAGCACTTCTCTTAAAAGTATAGTTTTTCAATTGACTGATGGACTGTAGAGATGAATTTGAGAAGTAGCTACTGACTATGCCTCCAAGTTAAAAGCAACTCTTGTATATTATAAAATATTAACAACTAAGAAAATCTTTGTTGCTAATTTCAGAATGCGAAATATTGCCGAAAACTCTGTTTTGTATCGTATGTTATAGTAGTCCCGTTCCTCTTCGAACAAGACATAAAATTATCGATGCAGCTAATATAGCCATTATATGCTACTTTCAGAACAATTGTGCAATTTATATAACAAGTCAGCCATTTGTACACTGTTGACGTACTGAATTCACTATTTTGTAACTAGCTTCTCCTGCGTGCCATAGACACGATTAACAGACAAGAATTTAAGCAAACTTAGTGTGTTTACACTAGATATCGCACGTCAAACAAACAAACGATGACCCATAAATTTTGAATATGATTCATTAAAACAAATACAATGAATCATATTCAAAATTTATGGGTCATCGTTTGTTTGTTTGACGTCAAGTGACTAATAAAACGGTCACCACTGAAGGATCTAATTTAACTGCGACGGAGCATATGCTCTGGTGGAAATTTCCCAACACACCTATTTTGACATTTCGTGATAAAAAATAAAATAAAAAACAAAAAACAAAAAAACCGAGACACAGGTGTGTGGGTACGGAAATTGCAAGTTGCGCGTACGCTCCATTGCAGTTAAACTAAAACTTCGTATTTTCAATTCGAGAGAGGAGTTTTAATCAATTTAGTCTTCTTGGGTGACTAGCCGAGTTATCAGGGTATCTTCACACGATATTTCGGCGATCGAAAACTCTGTCACCATCTTCTGGTCTTACCACAGGATGGCGATAGAAATTCCGATCTCCGAAAAATATTGTGAAAACACCATGCTCATGCTAGTCACGCGTGTAGTGAATCGCTACACTACATGGAAATATTTGCGATACGTTGGGCTCCTAGCTCGCACAGGTGGATAGAAAACAAAGGGGCGACAGCGCTGCTGTGGTATGCGACCTTGAGGCAGGTAGCCCATGTGCCATTAGGGTGAGTGGAGAGTACAGTAGACGGCCAGCTGGGTGGTTGTGTGCGTCGTCAACCGACGAGAGAGAACGAGATGTGCGGCGACTAACGTTAGCACGGTCTGTGGTGGTGCTCTGTGTTACATGTCGTCATCGGAGTGGATGACGCTGTCCGACGGCCAGCAGATGGGTCATTGCCTGGGAATACTACTGGAAACAGACTTGGTGCCTTCTGCAAAATGGTAACTCCACAGAGATGCCGATAATCACCGCAAATAATTGTCGTATTGATAAACCCAGTGTCACACTAGAGACATCGCCCCGCTGAGCATACTGAACGGACATATAACAAAACCCCTGTGAACCGATAGATATTTAACCTATTGTATTACAAGATGATTGTTTAATTGTAATTCAAAAGTAAATTTGTAATAAATGTTAATGTCGAACGCACGTGATACGGTGTTGCCAATATGTAAAGTAACATCCCAATTCCCCTTCTCAGAAATTTCATTCAATAATAATATTTTTGTTGATAAAATAATTAAATTAAAATGTAATTTATTTCATAAAAAGAGGGAGTACAAGTTGTACGCTTCACTCGCGAAGATTATATTAATTCTCAACGCCGAGAGGAACTTAGATCTTAAATTTTAATCAATTTTAATACGATTTGATACTTATGACTTGATCTCAGTTGGTTGCGGCACCATGATGGTGACTGGCGCTGACACAGGGTTACCTGGTTCGGGTCCCGGTGATGGAAGAAACTTTCATCATCAGAAACGACTTGGCGGCAGGGTAGAACAGGAGTACTAAACCGCTCCGTAGAGCGTATGGAGTGAGGGCATACCACACTGCTGATGGTGATTCGTCTGTCGTATGGGGACGTTAAGCTTGGCGGTACCGGGTGTCTTTCGGGAGAGTAGGCCTGAATGGACTGGCACCAGGGTTTATGCTCTCTTTTCTTTCATCTAGCAAACACACTCAACACAAACAGTTCCTTTTTAAACTTGGCGCGCACTTACAAAGCCTACGTCAGGTGCCTCACTGATTTCTGGAATGGTCCATCGTGAGTAAAACGTCCTGCGCCATGCAGATCCTCCTGGGATGACCACAACAACGGACCGAGTCCAGTGGGTAAGCGGTAGCGCTCTGGCCTTGCGTTGCGGAGGATGCGGGTTCGAATCAACGTCAGGTTTCTCTTTTCCGTGGTTTCTCTAAATCACGCCAGGAGAATAGTTCCTTTAAAATGTCATGACTGAATTACTTCCCGTTCCTTGTCCTCACCGGTCTCCCGCCTCAAATGACCACGACGAAAAGAAAGGAAGATACGCCACATGTAGAAAGAATTTAGTACTCTAAAAGGTATTATTCTCCGAATGTGAACGTAACCTACTCGAAATTTCTGCTCACTTAGCGAACACTAAAATTGAACAATTATGCGTTTCCCAACAGACTCGTGCATCTTCTGTCTTTACATCTTTATAACAAGCGAAAGGAAAAGTACATTTGGGAGTGCCAACTGCACTGAAATTGATATTACTACAGTTTCATATACTTATTTAATTTTCAATACACTCTCTCAGTTTATGACTTTTCTAGTCCTCAAATTACAAAACCGGACAACAGTTGTCGGAATAGAAAGCAATTAATCGAGAAGTGAGACAAGGATATTGCCTATCGCCACTTCTGTTCAGCATATATGTAAACAATATCGTTAGTGACTGGTGACAAAAAACCCACGGTTGAATCAAAATAGACAGACAGACCAACCTGGTTACAGTACTGTTTACAGATGACCAAGTGATTTTAGGTGAATCTGAAGATGACCTGCGTAAATCGATATATAACTTAAACTTCATCAGACAGTAAAAGAGTATAACATGGAGATTTCCCTCAGTAAAACCAAAGTTATGGCCTTCATGGGAAAAAAATCAAAAAATGCTAAAATTTCAAGCGAAAACACGTTCATAGAACAAGTATCTGTTTTTAAATAGCTATGTTACAAACTCAGCTGCATCCTTGAGACAGATATGCATCGAAAAATCACAAACTTCACGAAAGTTACAGGAATAATAAATAGCACCTTCATACCATCTCTTGTTCAACGGCAACCAAGAATCAGGCTATATAACATTCTGGCTAAACCTACTCTACTGTAACTTCACGAAAGTTACAGGTATAATAAAAAGTACCTGCAGACCAACTCTTGTTTAACGGCAACTAAGAATCAGGTTTCCGACATTCTGGCTAAACCTACTTTACTGTAAGTTACAGGAATAATAAAAACCACCTTCAGACCATCTCTTGTTCAACGGCAACCAAAAACCAGGCTATTTAACATTCAGGCGAAACCTACCGTACTGTACGGCAGCGAGGCCTGGACACTCCGCAAAGGTGATGAGCGGAGTCTAATGAAGACTGAGTTGCGATTCTTGAGGAGAACAACTGGCTACACATTACGAGACAAAAGAGATCCGATGAAATCCTTAAAAATTCAAAGTTAAACTAGTTCTCCAAACTGTGCAACATCTTGGATAGATTAAGGATGAAGATGGACCGGATTCCACTAAAACTCCTCAAGAACGATCCCAGAGACAGTAGAGATGTAGGAAGACCACCAATAAGATGGACTGAGAACCTAACAGGAGACCAGGCCTAACACTGTATATCAAGAAGAAGAAGAGATAGATCTCTGACATAGTGTTCTGCAGCACACTCAGTCATGGCAAAATATCAAACTAGTTTACAGAAAAAAAAGTCTGTGGATGTGTCTAAAAGAATATGTAAGTATTTAAGTGGACAAAAAAAGCTGTAATATTACGTACCTCATATTACGTGCTGTTAATTAATCAATAATGGATAATATAGGATCAGAGCTCATGAAACACAGACGTCTGCGTGTTGACGATTGTAAGGAAACACTGGTTGACTGGGTACCTCCCACCATCAACAGTACAGTCCAACAAAATATCATAAAGAAAGCAAAACCAGAGTGTCGACAATAAACTGGAAACAACTGTTCAGCGGGACTGCAAATTGCTTGCTATAGGAATGGAGCTGGGAATTCGGTCTCTGTATGTATACAGAGTGATTATGTGTGGCACCAGCAACCAGCAAATTTTCAGAATGCTGCCCCTTCAACAATCATTTTGCTGCCCCTTGAAGTTATGTCTGTGACAAGTCCCTTTTCTCCATAAATCCTGCAGTGGCAGCAACCGTTTGTTCATGATATCTAATCCACACGTATTATTGTCTATAACTGTTTGTGATCTGTGGCCAATTTTTGGTAGTTATTTTGTAAAATATATTGTTAAATCATTGAAAACAGTCTCTTCCTCTTACGAATCGAAGTTATTCGCAGCTGGTAACTCTATATTTTGAGAGGATATCAACTTTCGTTAATAAATACGACAGCTGTAGAAGTATCAGCACTTTCTTATACAGCTAAGACCCGGTTAGAAACCTGTTCCACGTTCCTTCATTTCACTCGGTATATTCACTACTTGTTATGAGATCACAGCAGTAGTTACATTTAGTCTGACTAAACACAATCATTATTTTTTATTTGCTTTGGGCTTTACGCCTTGCTTACCATTATAGATGGCGAATGGTAAGAGGCGTGGAACGGGAAGGAATTCAGCCACGATATATTGAAGGCACCATCCCAGAATTCGTATGGAGAGATTTCGGGAAACCGTGGCAAATCGAAATCTGGATGAACGGACGAGGATTCGAACCCGCGTCCTCCCGAATGCGAGGCCAGATCGTTGCCTCTCACATACCACTCATACTGTCGCCTTTAAAAATAATCATTAATCACTAAACGATATGGAACCTGCAAGATGTTTGTCTGGTCAGCAGAGTGATCGTATTACTGGGGCTGGCAGTTGGTATGTGGAACGCGCCGCTTCTTGCGCAAGGGAAGGCGGTTTGGTTGCCGACGGCCCGGACTGGACGTCCCTGTATCACTTTAGTACACACCTCGCTCCGAGCGCTAGAAAGGTGAAAAACCACAACCACTCTGTCCCTAAGGCATAACTGACTTTCATAGGGTGGTGAGCAAACTACACTTTCCATTCAAATATCGTAAAACCTTTTTCTTAATCCGGATGGGACTTCCTGATTAAAATGTTTTACAATTAAAAGTGTTACTCCAAAGAATCATCATTCCTCATTATATTACTGCACTTGGCGAATGGATCATCACACAAATCCACTAATTTATGTTGTGTCAGAACTTTTTCACTAGGTCCAGGTTTGGTGAAATGTCTTGCCTACTCACAATAGAACGTTTGAAAGAGGTAGAAACTAAATTCCACATCACTAGAGCATCTTACTGGAGTAGTCAAACCGAGCGTGCTCAGAGGAAAGTACCTGAACTCGCTTTCAGGATAACGAGGGTTCCACTTCCCATCTGGCTAGCTAGAATTTCCATGGTTTCCCGAAATCTCTTCAGGCGAATCCCGCGATGGTTCCTTTAAAAAGCCACAAAGCAACGTGAAATAGGACGAGCACATAACTTCCGTCGTAGGTAGAGCTAATTCTAAACTGTGATTCATAGGTTCATTTTTGTAAAATTCTAACGTACAAAACTATCTCACGTTCGTATCTAGAAGGGACTGGTTGAATGTGTAGAGAATGCACAGAAAAGAGACGCTCGATTCGTGACCGTTTGCTACAGTTCTTATGAAAGCGCCCCAGTATTGATTCGTAGACTGGGCTGTGATTCTCTGGTAGACAGACGACGTAGGTTTCATTTGAACGTATTGGTAAACATGCGTACACTTACTTCAATTTAGTAATGTGATGAAATACTTCATCCATCCACCTATTTCAGTCCTTTCCTCCAGCCGTTTATCGCCTCTAATGACCTCGACGTCGACAAGGCGTAAAGCCATAAAAAATGCGGTGATCAGAGAGATAAACTTTAAATGTGTGTGGCCGCTCGGAGATTCGAGCTCCAGGCTGGAAAGTTTTGTGATGGAGCTGTGTGTTAGTAATAAGTCAGGTGTAAACTAATCTGAGGTAGTAAGATGGGTGTATCCTGAATCAAACTGAAGATCAGTGAAGATAAGAAGACAGGAGACCGTGGGAGGATGCAAAAACGAAATTGCCTAACGTTAAACCAGCCTTCTGGCTGCCATGTTACAAGTATCGTTAAAATTACCCACAAATGGATTGCGGGAGAAATGACTGAAAACAACAGCAGCGACCTGGGAAGCACTGAATGTAATAGCAGCTGGGTTGAACATCTTTCTTCCGAATTGTTCTTTCAGCATTTATATAGACACTAGTGCAAGCCCGTGACCGTTTTTTGTGTATCGTCTCGGGTCTAGAATAGTTCCAGTTTTTACTGTCAAATATTATAACAGGTTGACCTGATCTGACAAAATGTGAACTTGACTTTTATTTCACCCTTAGGTTGAATAAAATCTCTCGAGCTTGAATATCTAAGAAGTATTAATAGACCTAGGTATTAAACACGGACATGAACTTTCTTAAATACAAATTTGACTAGTATTTGACGCTTAAAGTTCACTCTACAAAATTTTAAACAAAATTTCTATTTGTTTCGATACCATCACGTTGTTTTTTTTATTTAGGCTTGGAAAACACTCATAATTTAATCTCTGATCATGGTGTCTATAACGACCAGAGAATTTAATACACAGTCCTTATTATTAAACAGTTGAACAACTCCGAAGAAATACAGCTGGAATATTCTATTTGGTAACATATTTGGTCTGATTTCCACTTTAAATAACCTAATAAGTACAGCGAACCGGAACAAAGACTGAACTAAAGTGGTCAGTAAAATATGTAAAAAGCAAATAAACCATGATGTATAAGTTTTGGTCGAGCAACAACATTAGTGAAAGTTTTAATTAAACTGAAATTTAGCCTAGTCCGGAATGACAATTAGCATTCGTGGTTACAGCAGAGACCATAAGTAATTTAATTTTTTTAAAGTTTTGCATATTGCTTTCATTAGCAACATCTTACTGAAATGCAGATCCACGTTTTTTTTAGCCGTAAAATTTATCGATATTTTTTTTTTATCTACGAAAAGCAAACTTAATGAATTACGGCAGTTAATTTGGTAGCAGATGCTTGGCTATTATATTGTGAACATAATCTCAAATTTCTTCAAATGGTATTTCTGTTAATTTTCGAATAAAGTCTGACACGTGACACCATCTCCAGCCAATAGCTATCGAGGTGGCTGAGTGAACTTTGGAAATTATATAGTAGATTCAGCACGTTGGTTCCTAAGCCAAAGGAAAAGGGAAACTGCAGTAACGACTGCTGAATAAAGAGCTTGTAATGGTACTTAACATTTCCCATGCCGTTGATTGAAGTTAAAACATTTACACACTAACGACTGGGATCTCAAAGAAACAGCTCAGTATTTCTGTACTGGCTGTTGTACCTACCTTCGTACATTTGGTTTTTTATTTTACAAAGGGGTTTTGAGATATACTGATGTTACTAGCACATACGATACTATCTACCTATTTGCAGTCAAAGTATAGTCAAGAATTTAGCAAATAGAGTAAGAAATTTAATGGAGTTATTACTCTCAGAAATCAGTTAAACAACTAATGATGATTCGCAGTCACAATAAAAAAAGAACATTCTGTATGAGCGTCAATAGAAACCGTTTGTAAATCAGCCTGTTTAGACGCTTTATATTAGCTTCACCTGTACGTATGTATGAGTGTGGTGGAACCTTTCAATTCAATTTTCACCCGCTACCAGATGCCCAAGGTGTTTGAAATTTTACTCAAGTATTAAGAACCGATGAGAATACAATAATTTCATGGCTATGTCCTGATATTCTCATTACTTAGTCAATAACAATACAAAAGTGGTTGAATATGATGGAATTTGCAACTGAATTTTAAACCACTTCCAGATGTCCGAATTGTTTAAAATCTTGCGCATCTATTGAGAATCGATGACAACAGAATAATTTCACACCTATGTTCTAATATTCTCATTACTTTGGCAGTAGTAACAGAAAAATTATATTTAAAAAAAAACTAAACTACACGCATTAGAAGCAACGTGAACTAAAACGTTAAAAATAATCTTTAAATATAAAAATTTTGTTCATCGGTGCTAGGATGTCCCAAAATTCAGTATAACTATTTTGAATAAGCATAAAATAATAGACACAGTCGCTGACCAAAAAATTACCTTCAATGTAAAAAAGCGTGGGGCACTCTCTACTTATTCATAATTACATTTACAATAAGAAAAATTTCAATTACTGATATATAGCACCTCATACTTTTTGTCCATTAAAGTTAATTTTTTGGTCAGTGTCTATTTATTATTTTTAAGCTTATTAAAAAAAGTTATACTGCATTGTGTGCCATCCTAGCGTAGTTGAACAAAAGTTTTATATTTAAAGATTATTTTTTACCTTTTAGTTCGGATTGCTACTAAAGCATGTATTTTAGTTTTTTTAAACTACAACTTTTGTAACAGCAGATTTTATCTATACTTCCGCTGGAGAGAGCTGATAACTTTTTAGTGTACCTGTAACTAAATAATAATATTTTCGTGTGGCCTTAGTGACAGATTTTGTCACCGGCTGCTGAATCCTACTCTGTCGTGGCCATCCGCCTAATCTGGTAATCCTACCAGGTTACGCAGTCTGCAGTCTAACGTGGAATCCGAACCACGGAGCCTACCTGAGCTGAATACAGATTTCAGTTCTGAATAGTTAGATTTTAATTGCAAATAAGAAACGCCGTTGGTACTACGTATCTCGGTAAACTTTTCGACTGCGAGACGTAACTCGTACTAATTGTTGGAAACTTTGGTGTTATTCTCTCAGCTTCACGACGTTACACCAAAATTGAGCAGCAGTTTTTTTCTTTGCATGAATCGAATTTAATGAAACAAACAGACGGACGGTGAGACACTGTTCTCTTTATTTCTGAACTTCCCGACATCGCTTGAAGATGAAACATGTCTCAGTTTCCTCCTGCGGGCTGCACAGTGCTCAACGCCGCATTAAAATCCGTTGACTAGTTTTTGCGTTAATCACTTTCTCGCAGTCAAGTATTTACAATCTAATATATAAGTAGAAATTGCACTGGCTTATAGCGAAATCCACTGGTCAGTTGTCTCGGCGAATATGAAACTGCCGCTGACAAACATAGCAGGCCATTGGTGCTGACGGAGCGCTAAGGACCAACTAATAATACGCCACCAAGACGACCAATCAGAAGTGAAGAGAAGATCACTCAAGAGAAGACTGAGGGAGGAAATGTCTCAGGACAACAACCCCTAACCGACCAGCTTTAATGCTGAGACTGGCGAAGATGATGATGATAGCTTATTGCGAAGTTTGAGATAACATATTCCTTATGTAAACATTTTTTTAATTTATTTTAATTGCAATGGAGCACAGGCTCCGGTGGCAATTTCACTTCACACCCATCTTCCCCCTTTCCTGCACCTACCTACATTTGCCCTCCGTAAATTTTATGTTTAAATTCTTTCAAAGTTTTCAGTAAATTATTCATCATTTCTCTTGGTAACATTATTACGATCAGTGTTTCGAACTCAACATAATAATTTCAAATGGAAAAATCGACGCTCTCCAACTTCGTTATGTTATTCGCAAAGAAATTTATATTTCAAAAATAGAAATATTTGTTGCTGCAGAAATATATACAATATTTACAACGACAAGAACATTGGTAACATTAACAAACTGATGTCCAGTTATAGTAGCCATTCAAAGAAAGGAAGTTTTGGCACTGAAAACGTCTTTAAATGGTCCAACGTACTTGATGGTATGCTCCCCACTCTGGGAAGGAGATCCACAGTCACAGGCTTATGCGACAGAGCTCGCTCAACGCAGCACCGCTCCTTTAAATCTGCCTACCGTAGAAGGTATTTAAACGCAACGGAATATTTCAATGCAGAATTTCTTGACAATGGCGAATATGCGCATGGTACTGCTTAGCCACACTACCCCTCTATCAACGAGCTTTTATCACACACAGAATGAACTGATCCGTCAGAGCTGTCCCCTATTAGCGCCTCATTACAGGATATGGAATAAAACAGACGCTCTTCGAGATGAACATTGTGGACAGCAACCTCTGCAACTGTAGAGAGCCAGAGTCCTCAGAGCACATTCTCAAAGGATGTGCCCACTACCAGGAGGAGCGCGTCATCCTGGAGCAGCAAGTGGAAGTGGACCTGGGGCCACCGGATTGGAGACAATGACTCCTGGAATCAGAAGACAACTTCAGAGCGCTGTCCACCTTCGCTGCGTTCCAGAGTAAGACGACACTACAGCGAAATTGAAGAGCAAGCAGAGACAGCCAGTACAGCATTCACATCTACACATAAGAAGCTACTGCTGTTATCTTCTAGAACATCCGTCAACTTGTCTCTTGTTGCCAAAACAGAACCCCTACATATTTGAGGTTCAGTAGCGCATGTGTCCTTTGGGTCCGGGCAGGGCAACACCGCCTCGAATGCTGATGTTCGTGCGCGACGATGGTGGTCTGTAAAACCCGGCTGGGATGCGGGTCTCACACTCTCGGCACCTCACGGGGGTCGGAGGAGTGGTGATCGCATCCCGGTCGAACGTGTCTCTGGCAGCTTTGCATCCGTCATGTCTCAAGGGACAAGGTTGGAGCGCGGCAGCGGGGGGAGACTAGCATAAAGGCAGGCTCGCTGTACCACCAGGCAATGAAGGGTCTTCGGCCTGGCTCGTGGCAGCGCTGCGTCCACGTCGCTCCCCGTGGGCACCCTTCAGGGTGGCGGAAAGCGTAAAGCCTCTCCATCCCTGCTGAAGTGTTGGCAATCCTACCACGACGGCGGGTGATTCGGAAGAGTCCAGTCCCAAGGTGGGGGTGTAGCGATATAGTACGATTGAATGGTGTGGTCGGGGTGGCAGTTTGAAGGCTTCGTCCCAGTTGCTGCACAACATTTCAGCCCGGTCGGTATACCAATTGTCCGTACTCATGTCCCCTATTACATGCGCCGTGAGGTATCGTGTAGGGGAACTGCACCACTTTCGGTACCTGCCAGAAACTGGTACTAACATGTTGAAATTTACATCAGTCGCTTCGTCAACATGTCTTCTTCACGTTTTGCGATCATACATTACGGAAAAGTCTCCAGGAATTTAATTAAAAATGCCGAAATATGAAAGGCTGAACAACTGCTAAATGCTTTCAGTACTGCTAAAATAACATAAAAATTATCGGTACAGGGATCATTTCAATCTAAACAGGTTAGTTTTGTCATAGAAATCGTGGTCAGGTTGATATACGGCCTGGACCAAGTGATAAGAAATTACGAAATTTACGCTTTGTGGTATCCAACACGCAAAGGCGTATTTGTTTACAATGGAAGCAATCGATTATCTCTGGTTGCTCGTTGCTATGTAAGATGGCGGTCATCACCGTATTACAGCTCGGATAAATATTGCGTGTTTGTCAATTTTGTGCGACTTTTTACAAAGGAGTAGAGCTGAAAACGCATGAAAACATTACAACAAAGGATTAAATCAACATTTTAAGAGACTGTAACTGATTTTTTTCAACGTTGGCGTCATGTAACTGCTGTATGTCATGTCATATTTCGGTATTTTTAATTAAATTCCTGGTGACTTTTCCGGAATGTATGATCGCAAAACGTGAAGAGGACATTTTGACGAAGCGACTGATGTAAATTTCAACAGGTTAGTACCAGTTTCTGGCAGGTACCGGAAGTGGTGCAGTTCCCCTGTAGAAGCACCACGCTCAGGATCAGAACATTGAGTATTTGAACCTGTTGGCATTTAAACACTTAAAGTTTTGAAAGTGACTCGTTGCCCAACTGTGCACACAATCTACACAAATTTTCTTTTGATTTATTTCGTTCTTGAATTAGAAACTTAGTAATTACCCTTTCCCTAGTAAACAGTACTTCCTGATGATTCATCTTTGTCTTTAAGCGAGCAATTGTTATATATATTTGCAATCCCGGAAACGGCTCTAAAGATTATGATGAGATTACATATTTAGATAACATTTTGCTTCGCAAGTTTATCTGAATAGGTTCCTTCCTGCAAAAACGCGATTTTACACAAAACGATAAATTCTTTAGTATCTCGAAAACTGCACTAACGCCATCTCGTAGACATTTCAGTTAACTGTAAGGTGACTGATGTTAATTATGATTATCTTTGGTTAGAGCAAGGAATCTCTTCTTTTTTTTTTTTTTTTTGCTGTCTTTAGACTGGTTTGATGCAATCCTCCATCCCTTCCTATCCTGTGCTAACCTATTCGTTTCTACATACCCCTTACAACCCACGTCCTCAATTATCTGCTTCATATATTCTAATCTCTGTCTACCTCTACAGTTCTTACCTTCGACTGTTCCCTCCACTAACAAATTAACCAATCCAGCATGTCTCAAAATATGACCTAAAAGCCTGTCTCTTCTTCCTGCAAGCTTCTTCCATAAACTTCTTTCTCACCCATCATTTCCAAAACTCGTTCATTTCTTACTTTGTCTGTCCACCTAATTTTTAGCATTCTTCTGTAACACCACATTTCAAATGCTTCAAGTTTCTTTCTTTCCGGTATTCCTAAAGTCCATGTTTCGCTACCATAAAGTGCTGTGCTCCACACATAGAGTTTTAAAAAGTTCTTTCTAATTCCTAGATCAATATTTGAAACTAAAAGGTTTCTCTTTTTCATGAAGGCTCTTTTTGCTAGTGCTATTCTGCTTTTAACATCATTCCTGCTTCGGCCATCGGTTGTAATTTTGCTTCCCAAGTAACAGAACTCACTCACTTTCCTATAGCATCCGATCCTATTTTTATATTTAATCTGCTACTATTGGTATCATTTCTGCTACATTTCATCACTTTTGTCTTACTTTGATTTATATTCAGTCCAAAATCTTCCTTCAGTATTTTGTTCATGCCATTCAATAACTTCTCAATATCCTCAGCCCTCTCTGCTAACAAGACAATGTCATCAGCAAATCGTAGCATACTGATTTTTTCTCCCTGAAAACTTATGCCGCATGGAAATTTTTCTCTGACTTTCTTCATTACTTCTTCTACATACAAGTTGAATATTAACGGGGATAGACTACAACCTTCTCTCACACCCTTTTTAACCGATGCATGTCTCTCGTGATTCTCTACTTTTATTACAGCCACTTGATTCTTATATAGTTTATAGAGTATTCTTCTATCTCGATACTTTAGACCTGACTTCTTTAAAATTTTGAACATCTTGTCCCACCTAACATTATCAAAAGCTTTTTCTGAATCTTATATGTTTGAACAAACAATTCTTCGTGGTCAGTCACCGAATGATAATATAACATTGTGGAAATAAGTAAATGCAGGTATATTTATTAATGAAAGGTATTTTATTTTGAAGAATAGTGATAAATATCACTTTTACTGTAAAAAAATCGTTATCATTAAAAATTACATGTATATAGGGGCCTACTATATTAGTAAGCGAACTACCACTAATCATGCACCATTAATTAATCCCTGGTTAGCGTTAAGGTTTCTATTTAACATAATAGTATTTTTCTTTATTCTTAATTTATGAGATGGTAAACCAAACGATCCAGGAAACGGCTCTAGCGATTGGCTGAAATTTCAAATGTAGATAGCAATTTTCTTTTAAAGTTTGTAACACGATTTTACACACAAAAAAGTCTTGTATTTGGTATCTTGGAAATGACACTAACGCCATCTCGTGGACTAATTTAGGTTTTTTATAATATATCTAATCTATGCTATCTAATGCTATTACATGAGCAACTTTGTATATACAAGGTAAAATTAGTTTCTCACAAATGACTCTAAAGATTTTGAGGAAATCTCGCATAAACAGAAATTGAAAGATGCTGAGCGAAGATCGGTCACCCATGAATGAGTAAACGAGTACAGAAAGTGTGTAGTATTCAGCGTGCCAATACACAGGCAGAAACGCTCTATTGTGAGGTACGAGAGTACTGCTCCTTTTGCATGGCGGCTCCTCAGATCACAAAGTTTTGGTTCGGATAGGGTGCTTGACACCAAAACTAATTCAATGCATTCCAGTTCCGAATGGCAAGAGGGAAGAAAGAATTCAAATCACCATCAGTGCGGCTCCTACTTTCTCTAGACTTATCTCTCCTGTAATTGAGACTCAAATAGGTGGATGGATGAAGTATTTCATCACACTAAATGAAAGTACGTGTACGCATGTGCACCAATACGTTCAAATGAAACCTACGTCGTCTGTCTACCAGAGAATCACAGCCCAGTCTACGAATCAATACTGGGGCGCTTTCATAAGGACTGTAGCAAACGGTCACGAATCGAGCGTCTCTTTTCTGTGCATTCTCTACACATTCAACCAGTCCCTTCCAGATACGAACGCGAGATAGTTTTGTACGTTAGAATTTTACAAAATTGAACCTATGAATCACAGTTTAGAATTAGCTCTACCTACGACAGAAGTTATGTGCTCGTCCCATTTCACGTTGCTTTGTGCTGTCACGCCCCAATACTTCAGGGCATCAACCATGTCAATAACTTTGTACTCCTGAGCAAATAGATTCTTTTGTTAGTTACGCACATTGCCTTGCACTTTTTTTCCAATTTAGTGAAAGTTGCCTTCGATTGCACCATGCCGACGTCCAGGTCGCACTGAATTTCTAAGTAATCGCCAAAATTCCTTACTTCTCTATATAAGACCGAATCATGGCTGCCAATACTGAGGGTCGACGGCGTGACTCCGGGCTGGAGCATGGGTTGTTCTACCGAGCGTGGTGGGTGAGTGGTTAACGCTCTGGCCTCGCATTCGGGAGCCACGCCGATTCGAATCTCCGCCCGGGCATTCAGATTTGGGTTTTCCATGGTTTCCCCAAATCACTCCAGGCGAATGCCGGGATCCTTCCTTCAAAAGGCCATGGCCGAATTCCTTCCTGTTTCTTGTCCCCAGTCCCAACCCTCCTCGAATGACGTCGACGAGGCGTAAAACCACAAGGAAAAAGATATATAAAAATGTGTTGTTTTAATAAGGTGTTGTGTTCGTTCTGTGTTGTCTCATTATGGAGAACTCCAGCCATCCTGATCTGGGTTTTCCATGGTTTTCCCAGATCACTCCAGGCGAATGCTGGGATGGTTCCTCACAATAGTCCATAGTCGCCTCCTGCCATATCCAGTATATTCCTTCGAAACCATTACCCTTTCGGATAGGTGCATTGCACCCTCCGCCACACGCTTTTAGTGAATCGCGGAGTAATAATAATAATACGTGTGATGAAACGATATGCTCGATTCTTGGGAAATAGAAACAGTATCTGTGTCTATGGTAAAAAAAAAGTGAAATATTCCTTTTAATAAACAAGCATAAAATATCGTTGACATTTAATCACGCTGCATACTTTCTACCTCCAAGCCTTTGGATATTGTCGTCGATTGCAAGCAGGTAGTGAAAAAATTAATCCATAGTTTCCATGGTCCAGGGATGCCACCGCCGCGTTATAGTCTTAATTACCGACGTTTCAGTTCAACGTCTTCGGCATCCTTCTAGTGCGAGCTGCGGTTAAATGTGTTTTATGCGCTGTGCTAGTTCAGCCGATCAGGAGAGAGCAGCTGTTAGGTGGTTGGGAACCGACGGCTGAAGCCTTCGACTGATTTATGCTGTCAGTACGGACACAAGTTGCGGGGCGGTGTAACGGTTAGCGTTCTGGCCTCGCATTCGGGAGGACGGCGGTTCGAATCCCCGTCCAGGCATCCAGATTTGGGTTTTCCATGGTTTCCCAAATCACTCCAGGCAAATGCCGGGATGCTTCCTTCAAAAGGCCATGGCCGAATTCCTTCCCATTTCTTGCCCCCCATCCTTTCCGTCTCTAAAGACCTCACTGTTAGAGAGACCATAAGCAGATAAAAACAAAAAAAAGTTTCAGAGAATCGTCAAGGTATTACAATATTTTTGACTTTCATGTAAGAGTGCATTCAAGATCCTTGTCACATGAAGTTGAATTTTCCGCCGTCATATGAGTAGACAGTACACTAAGGAATTCAGTTCGCGGAAGAATATGGACCATGTCAGTGCGCAGCGTGCAGAAACGAAACGTCAGAGCAAAGAAACTGCTATGTTTGCACTATGAACAGTCAAGCACTGCGTTCGTCCTCTGCTGAACCCACGAGTGAGCGGCTCTGTTGATAGAAAGCTGGAGTGAAAGAAACTTCTCTCAGAAGTTGACCGCTCTTAATAGAACGCTCTTCGGTCGACTACGAGGGACGGAAATGGTGCAACGCCAGAAACATAGCGTGACTAAATCAGATGGCGTCACTATCAACGCAAATTGTAATATACAGGGTGATTATAATTAAAGTTTAAGTTTCAAAACGCTCTAAAAAACAAACCACTTATTAGAATGACTTCAAAATAGAATGGCGTATTATTGAAGAAGGGGGAAAGAATATGAATACACGTTGAAAATCGAGTGAAGCAGTTGTTGAGATGACATTTCGGAAATGCTAGAATTATCAGTCGTCATTTCCCTACAGCCTGGCCGGCCCGATCACCTGATCTTAATCCGTGTGATTTCTGGCTGTGGGGTTATCTGAAAGATATTGTCTTCAGTACTCCGATTGCCAATAGCTGATTCGAAGACATGCACTGCGCATCACATTCTGAACTTGGCCCAGGTGACACTTCGATCGGTTGCGGAACATGCTGTTTCCCGATTTAATCTTGTTGCACACAACAGTGCACAGCATATTGAACATGTTTTGCGCCAGTCTTGCGAAACTTAAAAACCGATTGGATGGATGCTTTTTCAGTTCCGTGTTCTGTCGTCCTTCTTCAATAATACGCCGTTCAATTTTGACGTCATTCTAATCAGTGGTTAGTTTTTTATAGCGTTTTGAAACTTAAACTTTAATTATAATCACCCTTTACTTATGTAGAATGTTGTAAGATCTGAAACATGAGGAAAAACAGCAGTTAAAACACTTAACGAACCCATTCAGTTCACAGTTCTACTAGTATTGGCATTTTTTTTCATTTAGAAAATGTGCCCAGCCCGCCGGCACAGGTGGTTGCGGCGCCGTGATTGTGTCCGGTGCTGACACGGGGTTAACTGCTTCCAGTCCTGGTGATAAGAGAAATATTCATCGTCAAGATTTGGCCCTCAAGGTGGGAGAGGTGGTGGTGTACAATTCGTAATCACCAGATTATGCGCCAAAGTTCTGAGTTAAATCCCAGAATTATCCGCAGTGCGTGTGCAGTGACGGCACTGTTAAGGGTGATTCGATTCGCCCGTCGGATTGGGGCGGTAAGCCGACGGCTCCCTCATCGCTTTCAGCACAGTACCTACTGGACCTTCATGTTCCAGTAATTCAGAATGCAAAAAAATACACCGTCCGTACCCACATCACAATCGCCCACACAAAACCGAAAACCGTAACACATTCATACATTTCCGTTACTGGGGCAGTAACGAAGCCAGGTTCACCGGGTAATACATATAATCATTCTATTACTTCACTTTGTTCGCAACTTCGCCACCTTACACCCAAGTGAAAAAGTAGTTCTAATCATTTTGCTTTTGTTAGTTATTTATGTATGTTTTAGGTTTATAAAAGTGTAAGGTATATACTTAGAAGTCCACTTATTTTCTGAAAACTATACCATGACGTAAATTACTCGTAACTCCAACTTAGTAAAGCAATAAAGTTAGGTGGAATATTTGTTGATCGAATGAGATAAAAAAAAAAAACAATGGATCACGGAAACAGCGACTCATCCCTCTGCAACAGACATTTTTTTTTTAAAAAAATTCATTAATTAAAATTTCAATGGACCGCACGCTCCGGTGGCAATTTCCCTACACACCCATCTTCCCCCTTTCCTGCACCCACGTACATTTGTCCTCTTCAAATTTTAACTTTAGATTATTTCAACGTTTTTAATAAAATATTCATCATTTCTCTTGGTAACTTATTCCAATCCCTGACACCCTTACCTAAAAATAGAGAATTTTCATACACCCATGCGCCTGAAATCGAATGCCAGCTTGTGGTCATGGTCATCTTTTCTCTTCCATGCATTATTTTTAATTCTTACACCAATATCTTTCCATGCCTCCACACCAATATACCCCTTGTACACTCCCGTCTTCCTATGAATCCCGTTGCAGCACTTTTATCATATCTGTTACTGATTGCATTCTTCAGTAATTTCCAGAAACAAATCTAGCAGCCCTTCTTTGCACCCTCTCCAACTCCTGTATTGATACTCAAAATGTGGGTGCCATACTAAGAAATGAAATAGACCGTGAACAACAGGCGATACGGAAAGGAAAGTATCAATCAGTAAAGAAGGGAGTAAACAAAAACTCTTTTTGCCATCAGTCTTATTTTGCCATTCGAAAGTTTTGAATAGGATGCGGCATATCCTACCTGTTCTATGTCTTTCTGCTATATGGAATAATTTCCAATTTCAGGTTCTGAAACGTGTTACAGCTGCGAAAATAATGATTATTACTGTACATAATATAGGAGCAATGAGAACGAAAACCGACTTTTGAAACTGAAGAAATTTTTAGTTCCTTTCCTCGCAGCTCTGAACAAACGTCCTAGTGGAATGTTTACGGCTATTAATCTCGAGTTGAAATGAAACTGATTCCGCTAAACGTCTGAACATTACGCGCAGCGTGAAACCTCAAGAAAATAGGCCTCTCTGAACGGTACACTACAGCTTAAGAAGTTTGGGCATACCGATAGAAAGGAACCACAAAAGTTTATGTTGATTGAAGTAAGTTACTTCCCGTGTTGTTCTGCCTCTACTATTTTCCTCAACGTTTCGATACCCAACTAGGATTATGTTCAGCATAATTATCCGCCTACCGAATAGACTGATGATGCAGGTGGCATTGCTTTTCAGTTTATGTGAAGCAAGGTTTTAACCTGTGACCGTATGTGGTGTATATGGTCACGGGTCTAGTATAGTTCCCTGTTGAGATACACGATCAATAGATAAATGCTGAACTGATCTAATCTTTTCCTTGAACTCTTAAGGTCAATTTAAACGAAAAATACATTGATTAAAGTCTAAGAGGGACGAATTATGATATTTTATGGACAAAACATGAATTTTTAGGATCAAAGATTATAGCCAAATGCCCTGATCTGTCTGAATTACGAACTTGATCTGTATTTGATTCTCCGAGTAAAAGAAGAAGAAATTGCGTTGAATTTCAAGAGACTGTATTAAAGAGAATAATTACAATTGTTGAGGATAGAAGAGGAAAAGAATATGTGCAGTAGAACAACCCGTAAAATATATCAATCATTATTATTAGAACGACTGCGAGAAACATAAATATTTTATAGTAGACTTCATCTGACAAACAGAGAGACTCTTTACTCGTCAACAGTCTTTTCAAAAGCGGGCTGTGAAACTAGACACAATTTTTATGTGTAGTTTTAACGACATATACATGTGCGTAGCGTATTTATGTAGTGCTTATACTACAAGGAAAAGTTTAACCAAGCCAGCTTTCTGTCAGGACACCGCAGAGAGCCTCCGAATGATGTTACCCCGGAAGAGCTGTTAGTCGTCGAGAATACTCGAGTCTGCACCGGATACGCTCCGCTGACAGAGTAAGAAGGGGTTTACATAATGCGATACGTAGAAACTCCAATGTTCACATTACGAAATCTCTAATGTAGATTACGTTCAGGAGTTTTTGGCAGCAAAATGCAGAACAATAGTTTGAATTTGTGCCGGACTAAAGAGTAAGCGGAGCAGAGCCGTATCCGCGAGCGGACTAAATCAGTGAGTCACTTGGCCTTGCGTCACGCAGCGAGCTGCAGGCAAGAAAGTCTCTGGAACTCCCAACACGTCAAACCGGAGACTCGGAAGTTTCTTCATTGTCAGGACCAAGGAAGCTTAAGATGCGTATTCTTACGGTCACTTAATTAATTCATCCATGTGTTCTCCCGACCTGTGTGTTACGTCGACGTCAAGGTCATTAGAGGCGGAATGGTGACAATGAATGGTAAGGAATTAAGCCATGGCCCTTTTGAAGGAAGCATCCCGGCATTCGCCTGGAGTGATTTGGGGAAACCATGGAAAACCCAAATCTGGATGCCCGGACGGGGATTCGAACCGCCGTCCTCCCGAATGCGAGGCCAGAACGCTATCCGTTACACCACCACGCTCGGTTTCCAAATAGTCAGTGAAACAACAAATAATGTTTATAACTTAGCATATTGTTTAGGTACACTAGACAAAGTGCTACATTGCAAGAGAATCAATATGTTTATAAAGGTTAATGTTACGGTAATGCAATTGAATATTATTTTAGTTTTTGTGTCATATGCGTTTAACTCTATGTTCAGTGACATATATAATTCTTATATCATGGTCTCAGCGGCAGAGCTGGCTTTTCTGTGTAGTTTTAAAAAAAAAAAAAAAACAGACATCATTGTGAAATCTCCCTCAGGTACACAGCACTGACCTGGCTACACAGTTGGGCTGTTAATTTTACTATTAGTATGGAGTTCAAAACATCACGCCATGCTCTTCACTGTCCCACAGAAACACAGCTGGCCTTATTTACACACGACGTAATGAAAGTTATTGATGCAGGTTCACAAGTAGATGCAATTTTTTTAGATTTTCAGTAAGCATTTGACTCTGTGCCACACAACCGCCTTTTATGGAAGCTACGAACGTTCGGTATATCGGATCAGCTTTGTGAATGGATAAAGGATTTTCTAACTGGTCGGTCGCAGTATGTCGTTGTTGAAGGAGAAAGTTCTTCTAATCTAGATGTTACATCGGGTGTACCTCAAGGAAGTGTAATAGGACCACTTCTTTTCATAGTTTTTATAAACGATCTCGGAGACAAAGTGAAAAGCATTTTTAGATTGTTTGCTGATGATGCGGTTATTTATAGGGAAGTAAGGAATTTGGCCGATTGTTTGGAAATTCAGTGTGATCTGGATGTTATTTTGGCATGGTGCGTTGAGTGGCAACTCACACTAAATTGTAAAAAGTGTAAGACAATGAGCATAACTAATAAAAAGAATCCGATTGTTCAGAAATACGAGGTAAACAGTTCAGTTATTGATATGGTCGATTCTATGAAATATTTGGGAGTAACAGTACAAAGGAACATGAAATTGGACTTACATATTAATAGGTTTGTAGGTAGAGCTAATTCTAGGCTGCGGTTCCTAGGTAGAATCTTGAAAAATTGTAATGAGCAAACAAAGGAGATAGCGTACAAATCTCTTGTGCGTCCACATTTGGACTACTGTTGTGCCCTCTGGGATCCGTTTCGTAAGGGGTTGATTGAGAGTATAGAGAAAGTACAGAGAAGAAACGCTCGATTCGTGACCGATTGCTACAGTCCTTATGAAAGCATCACAGAACTGATTAGACTAGGCTGGGAGTCTCTGGTAGATAGACGACTCACGTTTCGTTTAAACGTATTTGTAAACATGCGTACTCCCACTTTCACTTACGAGTGTAGTGAAATACTTCGTCCACCAGCCTATTCGGGTCGGAATGAAAGGAAAGATAAAATTTGATAAATTACGTATGTCGCTGAATATGCTCTGAAAATTGAGTGAGACGCGTACAACACAAAACAAAAAATTTTTTTAATAACATTGGTGTATCATTCATTAACCTTAATAAATAAATTGATGCTTGCCTTGTCTGGGGGTACACTGCTAATTGCTACATAAAAAAAGTTGCAAGTGCAGCAGAACAGAGCACTGAAGCGGGCGCTACATCTGCCCGACCGTTTCCCTACTGACGCAGTCCACGAGGCGTCTGGAACACCCTGGCTTATTGAAAGATTCAGGCAACATGCCTATAAATTCTACAGAGCAGCACATCACTCTGCCAATCCACTGGTCCGCTGCCTCGACGAATATGGAACTGCCGCTGACAAACATAGCAGGCCATTGGTGCTGACGGAGCGCTAAGGACAATTAATAATACACCATCAAGACGACCATCCAGAAGTGAAGAGAAGACCATTCAAGAGAAGACAGAGGGAGGAAATGTCCCAAGACAACAACCCCCATTACGACTAGCTTTAAGGCAGAGATTGGTGTGAACTGATTGATTGAGAATCGTGAATTATGAATCTTAATATTGAAATTTTCCTTATGTAGGACGCGATATTGAGTGTAAAATACATAGTTGAAAATTACTATAAAAACATTATCTGTTTCAACAAGTAAGGCTTGTAAAACAACGATTTGAAGAATGATTAACTGGAGCATAAAAATCATTTCTGCCAAAGTATATGAGGTGCTGTTGCAGGCCGACATGTGAGGATTATCACTGTATCTCCACTGATGATGCCACACCACAACGGCGAAACGTTTCTGGGGAATTAAAATAACATTCACAACAACAGTTATTGATAGTCAGAATTTTATTTATAAAATTTATTGCTCAACAAGTGCCAAAAGTGGTCTATAATAAGATTAATATCATTTACATAGCTTATCGTTAAAAGTTTCATCATTTTATCGGTGGAAATAGAACAGTCATTTTACAGAAAGAGGAAAGAAAGCGTGTTATTGTCATCCTATGGAGGATTTCAAGAGATAAACATATTGCAAATGTATTAAGTTAAGTTATCGTCTTAGATAGCAAATTATGATGACATCGATGGAGATACGAACAAGAATAAGAAATTCCAAGTAAAATATACGGATCACTGCAGAGAGATACAAGTAACTACTGGCAGTGTAGTGTGCTAGCAGAGTTGCAAGCGAAAGGTCCCGGATTCGTATACCGATCTCGGCCACTCTTTTTATTAGCCCTTAACTCGTTCTTTACGACTGTCAATGCCTGCTTTTTATATTACAGTATGCCACAAGCCGTTTCTGGGTTTATCTATCGATGCAGACGGGAAAGCTGACCTCTGAGAACATGCGGGACTTATAGAGGGGACAATTATACTATTCACCTCGTATACACGTATATATAAAACACAGTTATTTTAATAAATCAGAATCTTAACGATTTAATTGAGATACATTCGAGTGATATTTTCCTGGCCTTGATAACTTAAGATTAGATATTTAATCATTACGAATTTCCTGTATTACTTATTAAGTTAATATTATACATCCATAATGATTTCTTTCGTCTTTGTAAGTTGCTCGTCAAGAGAATTTGGTAGTCCACTATTAGACTTTAGATTTTGTGTCAAACTGTGACATAGTTGAATTGTGCGATCAACAGAAACCACGTCAGCTTTATAGTCAAACAGATTTTGGGAGTGCGCCGCAAAACAATGGTGTACACCTCTTTATTTTCTATAAACCTTTTATTACAAATCAGAATAAGGTACACCAAAGTCATATTCGTTCTTGTCTATTTCTCAGATTACCCTGGTAGTTTTGTATATAAAACTAATTTCGA
This sequence comes from Vandiemenella viatica, assembly GCA_031002005.1. Classification (NCBI taxonomy): domain Eukaryota; kingdom Metazoa; phylum Arthropoda; class Insecta; order Orthoptera; family Morabidae; genus Vandiemenella; species Vandiemenella viatica. The sequence continues at coordinate 22,245,487 of CM061920.1, read as the reverse complement.
CGAATGGGTGGAAAAGTAACTAGCGAAAAAAAATTTCTGTTGTTCCACATAATTAGGTGGGATCCATTTTCCTATTTCCTTAAGATTTTATTAATATCTTTATCACTGCTTACCTGATAATAGTAAAAAAATTTCTTTATTGAAGTTATGTTTCATAAAAGAAGGAAAATTACGTATGTTTGGTGTATTTAACACCAGCTGTTAAAGTAAAGCCCTCCCTCTTAAAACGATGATGTCACAGCGTCAGAGGGGTTAAAAAAAGTGTACATCAATTTTTCCGAACAATACGATACTGATACAAATGTAAAATTTTCGAGATATATAACTAAATCCAACCAGTTTAATAAAAAAGGGATACTAATTTGTAGACGATTTTATCTTAAATTTCTTTCCGACTCAAAATGAAACATGTCCTTTTTTACCCGCGCAGTCTTGAACTGTACATTAAGCTAAATGACGTAAAAATCTTAATTGTAGATTTATCGTGAGTCCAGTTCAACCAAACTTGCAGGCAGACATAATTTTGGAAAACATTTAATTTAATTGCAATGGAGCACAGGCTCCGGTGGCAATTTCCCTACACACCCATCTTACCCCTCTCCTGCACCTACCTACATTTGCCCTCTACAAATTTTATCTTTAAATTCTTTCAAAGTTTTCGGTAAATTATTCATCATTTCTCTTGGTAACTCATTCCAATCCCCGACACCCTTACCTAAAAAAGAGAATCTTCCTACACCCTTGTGCCTGAAATCGAGTGCCAGCTTGTGGTCATGGTCATCTTTTCCCTTCCATGCACTACTTTTCATACCTATTGCAATATCTTTCAATGCCTCATCGCCAGTATATGCCCTGTACACTCCCATGACCCTCCTCATTCTCCTCCTGTCTTGCAATGAATCCCATTCCAGCTCCTTTATCATATCCGTCACTGATTGCATTCTGCGATAATTTCCAGAAACAAATCTAGCATCCCTTCTAATAATTCACAATTTTTTTGAAGTATCTTAAATAAACAGACATTTTTTCCCGATTACAGTTTTATTGATACATGTTAAGATCTATTAATTATATGGATCATAACGCTCTGCATTCCCTGAAATTCGTCAGTGTAGCGCAGATGGCAAGCTGTGTGTTTAGAAGCACAGTTCGACCGTGCGCTCCCCTAAGACAAATCCTCCTCCCTCCAGCACACTTATTGACTGTGGCCTGAGTGTCCTAGGAGGTTCCTTTCGGACATTCAACTTCGACGGAAAATCGATGGTTTTATCAGGGTTTGAGCCCAAACCGATCAGTCATTCGAGTAAGCAGTGTTGAGATATTGTATGCATTTAATCACAGCACACCAGAATTATAGTGAAAACTCTCTATGCAGTCACCGCTAACGTGAATCTCCTACTAAGACGTAAAGGACAATAACACCAGGGTGTAAGTGACTGAGATCAACCCTTATTTCTTAAGGCGCATTTCCACGATCCCTTGTAGGCGAGGCGAGACGAGACGGGACGGGACCTCATTAGCCGAAGTGTAGGGACGACCGCGGGCCGCAGGTTAGTCCTAGCTCACCTTGCCGCCACCTGTGCACCACGTTGCGTAGTGTCGTTTGGCACAGAGCACTTTACAGCAATAGAAGGGGTGCGCACTGCTGCTGCAAACCGATGGCAACAGCGCACCGCTACACGCGCCTGTGATGTTTACCGACTCACAGCGGGTAGCTGCGTCTCGTCTCCGCTAGCAGAGGCGGCCCTGTTCCCATGGCGTCCCGTCCCGTCTCGCCTTCGTTAACAAGGGATCGTGGGAATGCGCCTTGATGCTGACAGATAATTTTTCCTTTGTCAACACCATCGTCTTCATCTCGGGACCTTTCCAGTTACTCGCCTGCAGCGTCTTCTGACATCCTCGAGCTCCCTGTGTATCGCTCACTTTGACTTACTTCCTTGATCCATCTGTCCCCTGGTCGTCCTAGAGCCGTCTTCACTACGATTACACATAGTTCTCTTGCATTCTTCTCTCCTTCTTTTGATATTACCTGAGACTTAGGCTATCTATTCCATTCCGTAAGCATGTTTACTTAGTTATATCGCCTGAAGTTCGTTTCACAACATGTTCTGTCTAGTAGCTCCATGGCCTCACTCCAACTAACATTCTTTTATTTCATCATCCGGCCATCGGAATCTTACCGCAATATGTCACATAGTAAGTCCTGTACATAATGTCAAACAAAACATATCACAAATGTTTATAATCTGTCTTGCAAGACAATATTATGACTCTCAGCGTTATATAAATATAACGTTACAACAAGAAAGTTCTCAGCTGTCGACATTAGGGCCTTTTTGTATTATATATATCCTTCAGACCAATAACGTAACAGCATTGCGACATGTCTGCTGTTGGCTATTAAATAACAACTATTCACGGTAAGAGTGTTACGAAACTTTTAACTGTGATGTCTATTCACTCGTGTCGATCCCATTTAACCGTATCATAAAACTCTAATACCTACCAGGTCTTACGATAAACCGAGCGGGGTGGGTGAGCGGTAACGCTCTGGCCTCGCATTCGGGAAGACGCGTATTCGAATAATTGTCTGGTCATCCAGATTTAGATTTTCCATAGTTTCCCGAAATCACTCCAGGCGAATGGCGGGGTGCATCCTTCAATAGGCCGTGGCTGAATTCCTTCCCGCTACTTGTCAACAGTCGTTTCTCATCTCTCATGATATCGTCGTAGGCGAGGCGTAGAGCCACAAAAATCCTTGCGATATGCGGTGAGATATTGACTCGTACCCTCCAACCCGGCAGCTTCAACACCCGCCGACACAGTGGTTCTGCCGGTCTTAGCTGACTGAGCTCCTCCCTCAGTCAGTCTCCTGTTCAGTAATACTAGTCACATTTAACCCTACTTTCTGCACTGAAGCTCGTAACGTGGTCCACAGCTGTTAGCGCAGGATCCGGCTCAAGGGCAGAGAAACCAGCGGAATTGACGAGGTTGAGTGTTAGAGTACATAAGGCCGCGTACTCCACAACCTCGAGCGCCTCCCATTACTGTGTTCTTCTTTCTTCTCCTTTCGTTCCTAAGTTACAGCATGTTTGTTCTTTAGTTTATTCTGTTTCTCTGAACATTGTCTGCTATATTATACAATATCTCACATTCCAAATTTTGGTCGGGATTCTTCTTTGCTTCATTTAAAATTTCGGCATATTGCCTCTTATCTTCATGTTCGTTTAGTTGTCAGTTCGTGTGTGTATTCGAATATTTTATTATTTCTTTCATAATTATTGTTACGTTTTTTTCTTAACATGTTTCCATATTTAATGACCGAGTATTTTATCTGATATTGCTAATAACTCTATTTTCACAATGTTTTATTTAGCAACCCTTTCCTCTGTAACAAATGTCAACTTGAGTCTTCCAGCGGCATTACATATTCCTGCTACTAACTAGATATACGTTACATGTATTAGGCTAAATTTTCTACTCTGGATATCACTATTAATGGAAAGTACAACTATAGTTTTTAAATTGCATATACTGCTTTTCTACCATATCTCCACCTGTTTCATAAACATTCATTCTGATTAGCATGCTCTCTTTTTTTTTTAAGAACCACGCGCCACAGACTTCTGTTTTACATTGATGGCGAAGAAGAGAAGATCTTTGTTCTGCGCGAATTCAAACTGGGTTTCTTAGGCCCGCCGCACTTAAAACGTACAGGGTGATTCGGCAGGAATGCTAAATATTGAAGGAGATTGTAGTATGAACAATATGAAGTAAAAAAGTGTGTCAGATTGCCATTAGTTTTGAAGATACATGCGCTCGAATGTTATGCATAAAATAAACATCAGAAAATTATCAAGAGCACACATACAGATATAACTTATTGAAACACTTTATACATGCAACAAAAAAAAAAAATATATATATATACAGGGTGTTACAAAAAGGTACGGCCAAACTTTCAGGAAACATTCCTCACACACAAACAAAGAAAATATGTTATGTGGACATGTGTCCGGAAACGCTTACTTTCCATGTTAGAGCTCATTTTATAACTTCTCTTCAAATCACATTAAACATGGAATGGAAACACACAGCAACAGAACGTACCAGCGTGACTTCAAACACTTTGTTACAGGAAATGTTCAAAATGTCCTCCGTTAGCGAGGATACATGCATCCACCCTCCGTCGCATGGAATCCCTGATGCGCTGATGCAGCCCTGGAGAATGGCGTATTGTATCACAGCCGTCCACAATACGAGCACGAAGCGTCTCTACCTTCCTGTAATTTGGCCAACTGGCTGTGAATCGAGGAAGTACAGTACATACTAACGAAACTAAAAAGAGGTCTAACATGGAAAGTAAGCGTTTCCGGACACATGTCCACATAACATATTTTCTTTGTTTGTGTGTGAGGAATGTTTCCTGATAGTTTGGCCGTACCTTTCTGTAACACCCTGTATATATATATTTTACAAAAGTTTAAATTAAATGTTCGACAATCCCACCGTCACTTGAATACACTTTGCAGCTCTCTCCGCAACAGAACGTGTAGCTCTACTGAGTGCGTCTTGGTGAACTTTCATGAGGGTGAGGTAATTTAAACTGTTGTAAATAAAGTACTCCAACAAGTTATTTGCGTGCTCTTGATCATTTCCTGAGGTTTATTTTATGCATAACATTCCAGCACCTGCATCTCCAAAACGAATCGGACCGATTTGTTTGTGAACTGTTTTACTGAGTATTATTGTTCATACTACCACCACCTCCTTATGTATTTACCATTCCTCCTGACTCCCCCTGCTGAAGGAAACTCTGTGTTGCCTTCTGTCGCTGAAGCGTATAACTTTCTGTGTTCTGTATGACAACTGTATTTTTATTTGTAAAATGTGTAGTTTGTGAGCCGAGGATTGGGTACCGTCCCAGCTTTCTCAAACTGAAAGCTCCACGTATCGCTATCAAATTTCCAAAAGAATAGCGAACCCCTTTAAAAAAAACCTTGGATTATTTTTTTTACTTAACTAAATAAGGCAGTAATTTTATAAATAATTGCGTCAAAAATAACTGTTTTGGTGAATTTTGTTTTTATTTGATTCCCCAGACGCGTTTCGCCCTTGTGGTGCAGGACATCTTCAGTTGCTGTAAAGTGTTTTTACATGTGTTGTTACAATAATTACATACAGAACAACTCTTTACAAATATATATATACATATGTACACACTGTACTCACAGATATGTTGGTATTCCTCACATGCCGGTATGGAACAGTACTTCACACCCTTTCACATCACTATTCATTGCAGTTTCATTTGAGCATTATATCACTAGTCGTTTTTTATCCTGGACTTGTTGTTGTAGTGAATATTTTCTGTTGATTTGAACATGTGTGTTACATACAGTTTGTTTTGTTTTTACCAGATCCTTACAGTAGTGTCAACTTAGTTTCTATTGTTATTGTATCTGTGTTGTACATTCTGTTAAATTATCTCTCTGTTTATGTGTTTGAGTTATTCCTTGTAATTATTGTGTGAGTGACTATATTCTATTCTAGTTTTGAGAATTTTTTTGTGTTTTTAGTGTGATATATAGTGTTTTATTGGTTAAACTCGTGAATTCATTTATTATTGTTTTTCCCATTGCTATTGATTTGTGTATATTAAATGATAGCAGATGATTTTTGTGGTTGTTAATTTGTAATAATTGCATGTCTGTCTTTATATTGGTAGGAGGGTGGTTATATCCTAATAAATGTTCACCAAATGTACATGTTATCTGGGGAATCAAATAAAAACATAATTCACCAAAACAGTTATTTTTGACGGAATTATTTATAAAATTATTGTTCATCAACTGCGGAAATATGGCCTACCACCAGATTAATATTGAATAAGGCAGCATTGATCAAAACTTGTCTTATTCCGCTGTCAGTAACATTTCTTCGTCAAATCATTGATATTTTTTATAATTTTATTTTGTTTTTTGCTTAGTTCTTATAGTTCGTCAACGTCGAGGTTAATAGAGACGAGAAAGGTGGGAGGCAAGTAACTGGTATCTGCGTCGAAGCAACCATTTTATGAAATGACTGAAAAAACCATAGAAAACCAGAATAAGGAGTGTTGATCAAATCAGCGTCCTCTGGAATACTAGGACCAAGATCGGTAAATCTTAAGAAGAAGTTTCACCTCTTTGTTGCGTAAATCCTGTTGAACAATCAACGTGCCTATAAAGTTGTTGGATAATGACCGCCACTACTAATGCTACTACTGTACTTCGCGACATCTCCAAATAATACAAATAATATACTTTTAGAAGCAGTGCTGCAGATTATCGCTTTAAATCTAAGGAGGTCATCGAAGACATTAGAGCTGTCTATAATTCTTCCCGTAGCATAGGTTGCGTCGCTTTAGTGGAAAATGTTAACATAATTCGCATAAAAAAATAAAACGGTTAGTAAATTTGATTGAAAAATTACAGTTTATAATTAACGACTTATTTATTTAAATTAATGAGTTGATTGTAAGTTTGTAGGTTTTTCGTTGACAAGAAATCATTCCGATTATTGTTTTTAAAGGCATTTGTAAGGATGCTGTGAGGTCCGTTAGAACCAGAATGGTCATATTGGAGGTCAATAATCCACACTCTAGGGCTCCTGCGGTATCCAGGATTCCGGTTGTGTAATTCGAAGCTTTCCCCTTGAAGTTTGTATATTCTTCAAACCTGATGCTTCGGGATAGTACAGGCGCAGCCTACTGGCCTGCCTGTCTTCACACCATAAATGTGAGTAGCTTGAGGCCCCTGGGCCAGATACCTCGTCATTAGTGCTTATTAACTGCACTATTCTCTCTAAATGGAGCATCAAAACCTACGGTAAGGATAGTGCTAATTCGTCGCTGGTGTGGGGACGTGCAACTTGACGACCCCTCGTGTCCTTATGAATGGTAACACTGAATGGGTTTCACTTTCTCCGTCTCCCGTTCACAACACACTACACTTAACACACATTCGACGCACTCGACTACAGACGCAATAACTGCGCACGCACTGGAGAAGACCACCTCTCCTCTCCAGCAAGACTCTGTGGACTGGAAAACACGCTCAATAGTGACGAACCATGCGTAGGACCAGGGGCGTCACGAGAGGATTCGATCCCGCCATCCAGAAATTCGGGATCCCGGTTCATTTCCAATCCAGAAATTTTCGTGATTAAATTTTTCTCAATCCCGGAATTTTGGGGAATGACAAGAATTGGAGAAAATGGTTATCAAACATAATCAATGTGTGTGCAAATAGAGAAAGAGCTAACTCTAATACTTGATTGCAAAACAAGATGGAACAGCCTCTTTACAATGAATGAGCGTTTTTCCCTTTTAAAAGTTAGCGTTTAAAAAGCAGTAATGGTATGAAATAAACCAGTGCTATTGGGGGAATCCGATTTTGGACAATGAGGTCATCAAAGTACTGTGGAAAAATTTTGTCGTTCTGACTCAAATTTATGTACAGCTGATGCTGCTCTGAAGTTTCCTTTTAAACAACTGAATGGCAGTCACTCTATCTTGTCTTCTAAATTGAAGGATCACCTACAAGAGCGAATAAAAGAACGCCGACAAATTGAATTGACTGGCGTAGATAGCTATTTGCAAAACCCTCATAGTGAAAATGGTGACTTCAACAATGAAGACGGTTATTTTTTTACTAGTCCAGTGATGCAAACCGAACCCGCAATTGAAAGGACCCACAAACTTCAAGCCGAAATAGATAAATGCAATGAAAATACTGTTTCCAGAATTATATACAGAACCGGATTTTTCCAAAATTGTAAAGAAGGAAATGAGTCTTTTTGAAGCTCAAAGCTCCTATCGGGACTATGATCTGCAACGAGCTTACAAGCGTTTATTAACAATCCCTCCTAGTTCAATCGGGCCCGAACGAGCTTTCTCGGCAGCAGCATATATGTGCAAAAAATTAAGAAGCAGGCAGGCTGAGTGACAAAACATTGGACATCTTGTCATTTCTTCGACCGTATTTTCGCAATTCGAAAAAAAACTAGATTTAAAATATTGTGTAACCGACTCAAATTTGATTTTTGTGGAAAACTATTGTGAGTATGTGAATACAAGTCTGACTGCTCGTAAACGACTATTGTGTAAGGAAATATAATTACTTGGTTAATAAAATTACAATGAAAAAATCTTTTTCATTATTTTGTGTGTTTTTATTTGCCATACCAAATCCTGGGATTATCCCGGGATACCGGGATTGTCTGTGCACAATCCCGAAATCACGGGATTAGAAAAAAAAGGTCCTGGATCGAACTCTCTACGCGTAACATACAGCTCTACTTACAGACATTGTCTAATGGTTATTTAACAAAGTTTCTAGAGAATGGATTCAGTTTATCAGTCACGTAACTCTAGCTCGCTTCATTTTGATTAACAACTGCATGTTATACGCCATTTCCTCAACTGCAAGTTAATCAATTTCTATAAATAATTACTGTCACGCCAATGCACCTGAAGTTTCCTTTAATTTTAAATTTAAATAGAAACAAACACTCAATTACGCTGGCCTAGAATGAATTGTTTATACGTATTGATAACTACCCGCCAGTGTGGCTGCTCGCCAGCACAGTGGATCGAGGAGGTACCAGGTTCGAGTCTTGATTGCGGTTTATACGTGATTTTCCGCACTCTCCTAAGCGAACAATGGGACGGTCCACAAATTTCCCCTCATAAAGTACATGTTTCACAAAAAAAGTACACCTCTCTTAGAGAACGTAAGTTCCACGAATCGCAGACAGATGGCAACACTTAAGCTCACTCCAGCAGAATAGGCTCATTCCGGTAAGAGGGAGGGAGGGAAAGAAAGGGGGCTGGGTCAACAGACTACTACTGTAGCAGGCGTGCAGTCCAGCCTTTACATCATTAGAAGTTCACGAAGGTCAGTACCCATGACAAGAGTTTTAGTCAGCTCAAGGTTGAAAATGGATTTCAAATAATAATAAGTGATAATGATTAACATATAAGTTAAATAAGTGGTTCCCAATTAGTGGTACGCATACCCCCAAGGGTATGTGAGGTTGCTTCAAGGGGGCGTCCATAAATTACGTGAGGTGAAGTATGGGGGGGGGGGGGGGGGGTCCGCGCGAAATCTCACCTCACGTGAGGTTTTTTTTATTGAACTGTCGAGCTAAAAAAAAAGTCTACAAAGTCAATTATAGGGGGGTATTTCTTCGAAAAGTGGGGGTATAAGCGGCGTTTGGAAGGGTGAGACCTAAAAAAAAGTCTAAAAAGTTGCGAGGGCGACTTCTAGGGGTGGTCTCTCCCGGACCAGAACTCACCAGGAGGGGGGGAGGGGGTCCGGAAATCCAAAAAACACCTCACGTAATTTATGGATGTCTCCCAAGGTGTACGCGCGGTAGTCTCTTTCTGAAGTAATCGTTAAGATAATTTTTTTAAAAAAAATATTCAAACATTACTATCGCCAAAATAAATTTTGAGACAGTCAAACCGTGTGTGTGTATGTGATTGTGTGTGTGCGCGCGCTCGCGAATTGTATTATTGTAATGTTATGGTTAACTAAAAGATGTGGAGATGTTTATCACTTTGGCACAGGAATAACATTTTTACTACCACTTTGAACTATGTTCATTTGCGTGAGTGGACTTTCGGCCATGACGAACAAGAAAACCTAACATGGTCGCCGAATTCAACTAGAAGAAGATTTAAGGTTGAAACTCAGTAAACAGCATTGAAATTTCTCAGTCTTACGCCAAGTGAAATGTGCACGTTTTTCCCGTCCCTTCTACCCTTAGGATAGATCGACTGAAAAGAGTCCCTGAGACGCTACAGCTTTCCGTTTCCTTGACTTAACCTGAGAGAAATGAAACTTGTGTTATATTTAATCGACTGGGTTGAAATCTAATTGGTTGAAATCTCTTGGAATTCTCAAACGTAATAAAAAAAAGTGCTCATTATAAGCATAAGTAATTAAGACCACAAACGAAATGCGGTTGCGGGTTAAAGAGGAGATAGTCATGAGGGAAAGATGATGTGCACCCAGGTATACAGAGAGCTGACCTGCATCAGGCCGGCTAGAGAGCTAAAGCACTGCATCGTTAGACAGTTTTTCTAATCGTGTCGCGGAGTCTGGTCTCCAAATAAAAAGGGTGGCACTCGTTAGTACACTTTCACCGCAGCTAATCGAGTTCAATGAGCTGACTCATCAAGAACTGAAACACTGAACTCTCAACATTGTTCCAGTTTCTATACACCCGTCTTTTCCCTTCACATTAGCTGACTAACACGAGTGCTGCAAGCACACGTCTCTCCGTTTCTGTAGTGAAACGCTCTAATGTGGGCGCAACATGTTTGGCCACAATCAGAAGGGAAAGCCGTCTCTCATCTACACTTACTAGTCCAATATCCGACTGTATGGTTTCTACGCCATCCGTTATTTGATTAAAATGCAATTTATGTATAATTATTAGTAGCAGAATACCATTATGCCGGGTTGCCTATCAAAATGGTGGCAAGTATTTTTAATATTTTTTTTTTAAAATCCTTCACTAATTTTTTAAATATATTATAATTCATCTCAACGAGAGACATGTAGAAAAGAAAAAAAAAAGTTTGGGTTGCCTATGTAAAACTGGCTGCAAGTAGGGATTGCCAGCTGTTGAAGTCAGCGCGCAAGACCGTCTGACTGACGCACTTACACAATGTTGCCACCTTAGCGATATTGTCGCTAGATTTAGTGAATTTTGAAGCTTGAAAGCGATATTCTTAAATATGTTATCGCCAAAAAAAAAAAAAAAAAAAAAAAAAAAAAATTGTTGATTTTTAGTGATATTCAATCTTGCAGAGTTTCGAAAAACTGTATTGGAATTGGGGTCGGTAATTCCTCTATCATGACTCATATAAATAATGCCGTACATAATAACTGAAAACGGAATATGGCGTACCCATACAAGAATGCTTCTGGAATAAATACCTTTCTGGCGTTATCTTATTTAGCCATATTCTATCATTTTCTCACTCTAATGCCACAGTAGAAACGATTTTCAGTTCAATGAACATTCTTAAAAACAATTTGACAAACAAGAATGCTGTAAATAGCTAATTCTTTTTATAAGGCATCAGTAAAAAATTGTGAAAAAAACTGCTACAGTTACGAGTTTCCGGCTGATGTGACTGCTGCAATTGGTAAAGATGCTAAATACTCTTTTAAATCTGGGACTGACGATTCGTCTCATCCTTCCACATCTGCAAGTTCTTCAACTCCAACGATAGACCAAGATGATGAAGTAGAAATACCGATTGAAGAAATTTGATGTTGATTTTTAATACAATGTTATGTTTAATTTAATGAAAATACTAATTATTAAAATATTTGTATGTTACTTACCTTATCACTTTCCTTTATTTTACTCAGCGATCTCTAGGGAATCTTTTAGTTCTATATATCCCGCAACAATCTAGTGAGTTTTGAGAAGAGGTCCAGCGACTTTTATTTTCATAAAGTGGCAACACTGCACTTGCATATCTTTAACAACTGGAATCCCTTACTTGCGACCACTTTTACATAGGCAAACCAAACTTTTTATGTTCTTTACGTGTCTCTCTTTGAAATGAGTTATAATTTATTTAAAAAGTAAGTGAACGCAATTTGAAAAATTTTTGAACAGTATAATTAAAAATACTTGTGGCTATATTTTGATAGGTACCCCGGCAGAATCGTATTCTGCTACTAACAATTATACATAAAAATTGTATTTCGTAACAGATGGACGTAGAAATCATGCAGTTGGATCTTGGACTATCATAACAAGATTGCAGAGAAGTTTGATCTGTGCTTTAAATTTAATGTACACAAATGATGACAGGGATCAGTAATATTTGGAATTTTTCTCTTTTTGTCCACATATCATGTTAAAGGTAATCTACGGATTTTAACGGCACTTTACACAGGGTTATCTTATGTCGTAACTAAATATAAGGGATACTTTTTATCTCAACAATTTTCTTTTCGGCCGCCTCTCAATATTTTACTGAGAATTTTTCCTGAAACCGATTTGGGTTATTGGGATAACTCCTCTGGCATAGTTTATGGTTAAAAACATTCCTTAAATATATCTGAATACGTACATGTGACCAAACCACCAACATACTGTTACGTTTGTTTAATCAACCTTTTTCTGCTTGGTTTACAAGTTCCCGTATGTGTTAAATATTTCCTCCGCAGCTTCTTATACGAGCTAGTGTAAGCCCGTGACCTTTTTTTGCGTACCGTCACAGGTCTAGAATTGTTTTAGTTTTTAAGGTAAAATATTATGACAGGTTGACGTTATCTGTCCAAATATGAACTTCACCTGTGTTTCACCCTCAGGGTTGAGCCTGAAGAACTCAGAAGTATTAAACACTGACAGGGACGATCGCGATATCGTATAATTATTTTAAAGGTCGTGGTTGTCATACTCTAACTTGCTGAAATACAAACCTTATTTGTATTTGACCCTAAAAATTCACTCTGCAAGATTTGAAGACTTCCTGTTTAAAGGGAGAATATGGCGAAATTGCTTTGAAAGCATCACGTTGCTTTTTATTGAGGTTGAATAAACATTGACAATGTAATATTTACTGATAATCATAATACTGATTCCAGATTATTAAATAGTTGAGCAACTCCGAAGTAATGAATTGGCAGAATACTCGATTCGGTAAAATATTTGGTGTGATGCCCATTTTAAAAATAAGCAATTAACTTACGTTCGGCGAACATTAATAAATACCACTAACTAAAGTGCTCAGTAAAATGCTTAAAAATTAAATAAACGATAAACTTATAACCTGATCAAGCAGCAACACTAGCGAAAATTTTAATTAAATTGGAATCTAACCTAGGCCGGAATGAGAATTGGCATTGATGATTACAGTAAAAACCATGAGTATTATAAGTTTTTAAAGTTTTTTATGTTACTGTACTTTCATTAGCGACATGTTACTGAAAAGCAGTTCCACGTTTTTCAACACTACAGTTTACTGATTTTTTTAACTATGAAATGCTACTAAAAGCAAACTTAATGCATGAATTATGGCAATAAATTTTGTAGCAGTTGGTTAGCTATTAAATTGAGGCCATAACGTCAAATTTCTTCTAATGATTTCTCTGGTCACTGTTAATTTGCAAGTAATGGCTAGCGCACGAAGTCACCTTTTCTCCAGCCGGATTGGCAAAGAGTAACGAAATTTCAATCATCTATTTAAAAATTTCAAGTGATCATTAATATTTCAACTTCCTATTAACCACCAATTTAATAACGACAAGCCTCATCGTAACAGTGCCTGGCAATAAAGGTAATGTACAGTACTTCGGGGATGTCCAGATTCAATTTCGTAAGTCAGTCTGCATTTATGTTATCAGGAATCTAAATTTGTCTTCTGTCTCCTTTAGAAAAAAATCAGTAGCGGTTTTTTTTAAGTAATATCATTTTGTTTTACTAACTTAAACCACATATTTACACTAAGGGTGTTGAAACAAGTCTAACAACGATATAGAACGTATAATGCAAACTTACCCGCAAAACTACATATGAATCCGTTGATTATTAGTGTGCTTAAATAAACATTATGCAGGGACATCACCTCGAAAATATTAGAAAATGTGATGCGAAAATTTAAAAGTACAGAACAAGTCACTGTATAATCCACGGTCTGTGTTAAGTGGTGTTCCGGGAAATTGTGGAAAGCGAATGCGGCCCTGACTAGGAACCTGTTGTTTGAATATGTTCATTATTTATTTACCAAGACAATGTTGAAACTTACAAACCGAGCGTGGTGGTGTAACGGATAGCGTTCTGGCCTCGCATTCGGGAGGACGGCGGTTCGAATCCCCGTCCGGGCATCCAGATTTGGGTTTTCCATGGTTTCCCCAAATCACTCCAGGCGAATGCCGGGATGCTTCCTTCAAAAGGCCATGGCCGAATTCCTTCCCATTCCTTGCCCCCATCCTTTCCCGTCTCTAAAGACCACGTTGTTAAAAAGGGACGTTAAACTGTTACAAAAAAAAAAAGAAACTTACAAACATATCAAACTGCAAGCATATCGATGTGTGAGTGGAGACTTTCCTGGCGTACTGATGCAATAAAATCCTCTCGGGTGTCCAACCAGATATTGATGTAAAATAGAGGATTTTATTGCATACATATCGTACATAACGACATGGTTGAACTCATTCCACTAGTAGTTCTCCATAACTATATGAGTATTTGTGATACAGTAAGTGATTTTTAACAATAATAATAAAAACAGTTACAATTAGATTTGTTTAAAATAATTACATTCCTGTTCATATAATATATTTAGATTTGAACCCCTAGGTGAGTCGTATTTGGTCAAATATAACGAAAATGCAGTTAAAAGCTAAAGAAATCCTCAAGGGATGTTCGGAATAATTTACCGAAAACGCTGAAGGAATTTAAAATTCAAATTCGTGCAGGGAAGAAGTAGGTAAGTGGGGGAACTACACGCAAAGAATTTCGGATAAAATACTGTGAAGGGGAAAATAGCACTGCAGGGAAATAGCCACCGGAACATCCACTTCACTGCAATCAAAACATTAATAATAGTAAAAACTAAAAGATTGTTGATAATATGTGGTAACTTGTTTCTTCCTAGGTTTTTGTTTGCTTATGGCTTTACACCACGTTGACTTCGATGTCATTAGAGGCGGAAAAAGTGGGGAGTAAGGAACTCGGCCATGGCATCTTGATAGATCCATCTCGGCATTCACCTGGAACGATTTGGAGAAATCACGGAAAACCAAAATCTGGATGGCCAAACGGAGATTCGAAATCGCCAACATTGAGGTCATCAGAGGCGGAAAAGGACTGGGGGAAACGAACTAGAAGGAATTCGGGTGTGATCTTATAAATAAGCCATATCACTATTTCGGGAAACGAGGGTAAATCAATGTTTGGATTGCCGGCCGGGGCTTTGAAGCCACGTCCCGAGCGTTATCACTCGCCCAACTGGCTAGGTATTTGTTTTATGTGTCTCGAACCCGGTTCTTCCACAACAGCGAGACCGTTCACCGAACCTATCTTGTTTTTATGTTGGAAAATACTCTCCCCTTCTCTCCAGTAGAAACGAACTGGTTTGGCGACCGATTATTTAATACGGGAAGCAGCTCTCGTTCTACCGAATAGGTGGGCTGTCACGGTTAATCGCTGTTTGATCGCGAGAGGGCGGACTGGCTGGCATTTTGACCGCCACTCTCTCCAGCAGCTCAGGTGCCATTCCACCTGAGGCAGCACAACAAGAAAGTAACCAACATCATCTCTAGTTTGAAAATAATACCGCGAGGCAGATCATCTATGAAAGTTTCGGTGATAAACGAGACCTACGACGCCAGAACGCCGTTGTCAACGAGCTCAAATCCACCACCACCGCAACCTCTCCAATTTCTATAGCGAGTTTGTCAGCTTTTTGACGTCACCTCAAAATGAAACTTATCTGAAACCATGGGCTGTACATTGTCTGGAAATCATCAAAATCCGAACAGTACAGGCCGTTCAATAAGAGAAGGCACTCATAGGTTCGTCGTTTTATTATTCTGAAGTTCGTACTACTTTTTCATGAACACATTTGAAGTTTCATGTAGATCTGATAACTCATTCCTTTATTTACAGCTAATCAAAGTTGACGTGTCGCAGTATATTGGTGAAATAGGGAAAAAAAATTGAATTTCGTGCAGTAGCAAAATTCTTATTTTTGGAAGGTGTGGCACCAAAGAAAATTCATGAACGATTTTTAAAAGTGTATAAGGACACTTCACCATCAATTAGAACAGTAGAAAGAAGGGTTTCTGAATCTAAACGTGGTCGTACGAGTCTTGAAGACGTGAAGGACGTCCAAGACGTGCATCAACACCAGAAATCGTAGCAAACATACAGTTTTCCGGATTCTCTCTTTATCGATGGAGTCCAAAATTAGAAGATAACTGGAACAGTGTACTGAAGTTCAGAGTCATTATATATATATATATATATATATATATTAATAGACGTCGGCACCGTTTGAGCAATCACCATGTAAGTTGGCATATACATGTATTTTTTCATGGAGAAGATTTGTGACAAAAATACAAATCTCCGATCACCATGAAAAATGGCACAGAAATGTATTTTTTTTTTTTATGGACAATGTTTATGACCAAAAAAACCACCACCTTTCCCCCTTCACACCCCTTAATTTTTAAACAAACCGACATTTTTATCATATTGTGATGGAACTTTGCACACTTATACTTACAAAAGTACTTTCTCCATTTGATTTACAGAAACGCAACCCCTCTTCCTTTACCACTCTCTTAATTTTTGTCTCGTGCTTTATACAAAGCTATAGTTTCTATCCAATTTTGAAGGTACTTTGCACACATAGACTTTAAAACAAAGATAAAAATACTGCCCACATTATTTTAACACAAACCAAACTACTCTTTCACCTCACTCCTCCTTAATTTACTTCAACGTTCTTTACACCCACAGATTTTCTCCCATATCAATCGAACCTTGCTTATGTATACTTTAAATGAAACAGCTGTCTACATTTGATTTACAAAATCCCAAACTCTTTAACCCTTTACCTCCACCCCTTTTAATTTTCAATGTTGTTTATAGAATCCCACAGCTTTAAATTCCGTAAAAATCAATGCAGCTGTTTTAAGATATGCTGGAGTATTTACAAAATCAATGTTTCCTAATGTCCCAGGAAATCTGTATTTCCTGCGTGATTTCGGAACGAACAGATTTATGTATGTGGTATGTATTAATCCTTGGGTGGTACATATGTTGATTATCGAGCAGCAACTTTAACAGATATTGTGACTAGGTTGAAATGCAGCCTGGACCAAACTGTCATTAAGTATAACAGCATCCAAATCACGACGTTCTGGGAATTGTTCTGGTTTATCAATGTAAAGTTTATTTCTGGAAATGACTGGTGCCAAATTAATGAAGCTTGGTACACATGATTCAATAAAAATAGTGTACGCGTAAATTAATCCAGATTAGACCGGGTAATGCCACGTACTCTGCTAGTACTAATATCGACCACCAGTAACTACAGCTATCTCGTCCACATAGTCAATTACACGATTTGCCTCTCTACTTTGCGTATCAGCAATAAGGTTGAGTTGTCATCGAAGAGACGAAAGATACTAACTTTTGTAGGGATGTAAAGATTGTTGTTGTTTTGTTTGGAAAGTATCCTGTGAAACATAAAACATAAATAGCGCTCAACAATAGTTGATTGATCCGTGAGGTACTACTTTAATGACGAATCGCGTGTTTATTTGTTGTTTAAATCCCAATTTTTTTTTTCAGTAGGTAACATCCGCAGCTACCACATTTTGTAAAATCATGCTGTCGCAGCATATTTGCAGCCTGTTTTAAATGCGTATGCGAATATCAAACATGGTAAATATGGGTTGAAGGTAAATGCAAAGAAGTGTCAGCTCATTAGATACGTACTCAAATATAAAAGGTTGATTATGATTATAAGGGGGGGGGGAGGACTTATTACGATCTTCGGAAGATATAATGACTTCTCGTCCTGTCAACGTTCGTCATATTAGAGTCTTCGGTGGTT
The DNA here is from genome assembly GCA_031002005.1 of Vandiemenella viatica. Classification (NCBI taxonomy): domain Eukaryota; kingdom Metazoa; phylum Arthropoda; class Insecta; order Orthoptera; family Morabidae; genus Vandiemenella; species Vandiemenella viatica. The sequence continues at coordinate 22,227,840 of CM061920.1, read as the reverse complement.
TAATTTAATATATTGATTAATTAAAATGTCCACCAAAAAGGTTATGTTGAAGAGTTGTTTATTGTTTTCCAAAACAAAGTCAGCGATATTCACATGCATAGATAGAATACAGAGTTGCACTTCTGAACAGTCGCAAAGATAATCTCTGTGAACTAACTGGATGAATGAATGAAACTCTCTGTAACACTGAATACTGAGTGATGTCAACTAACTGCTCTGTCCAGCCGATCTGTTTATATAGTCTCTATCGAAATTACGAGAATTCTTCAAAGGCATCCGCCCGATATTTCTCGATCATTAGCAATCACTCAAACAATCAAACATATAAAAAACAATCGGAATTAATACAAAATTAATTAACAACATTACAAAATGATCAGAAATGGTAATTAGAGATACTTAAATACAAAATTATTTGCAGAAATCATCTCAAACTGTAGAAAATGTCCTGTAGACATCATAACTTAAATAATTTTCTTACATACAACAAAGTATATATACACTGATTTACAAGAAATTGCAAAACAAACATACCAGATTATATTCAAGCAAACTTCAGCTCACTACAAATACTTTATACAGTACAATACTATTCAAAATTCAGGTATGAGGGCTGTTACAAACTGCTTTTTGAAAACTTTAAATGCAAATATCTTGACATTTCAATGATAACAAGCTTAACTGAGCAGGACAAATTTAACAGGTAGTAGGAAAGGGTTTCAAAATTCTGCACTTGTTGGAGAGAGTGATGAGAGGATGTACGAGAGATACAAGGGAATTGGGTTACAAAACTTTTGAGAGACCATTGGTTGAGTATGGTAGTGTAGTATGCGACCCAAATTTTGAGTATCAATTACAGGAAGTGGAGAGGGTGCATAAAAGGGTTGTTAGAAATGTTTCTGGAAATTATCGCAGGATGCAATCAGTAACAGATATGATAAAAAAGCTGGAATGGAATTTATTGCAAGACAGGAGGAGGATGAAGAGGGTCATAAGAGTGCACAAGGCGTATAATGGTGATGAGGAATTGAAAGCAATTGGTATAAGAATTAAAATTAACGCATGGAAGGGAAAAGATGACCATGGCCACAAGCTGGCACTCGATTGCATGCAATGAGGTGTAGGAAGATTCTTTTTTTTTTTTAGGACAGAGTGTCAGGGATTGAAAAAAGTTACCTAGGGAAATGTATAATTTACCAAAGACGTTAAAAGAATTTAAAGTCAAAATTTGTAGAGGGTAAATGTAGGTGGGTACAGGAAAGGGGAAGATGGGCGTGTAGGGAAATTGCCACCAGAGCATGCGCTCTATTGCAATTTAATTAAATATAAAAGCAGTTTCAGATTTTATTCCAGATGAAAAGTTCACATTCCGACATCAGTTCCAATTTTGCTGCTAGACAGTGTCGGTTCTGAATTGTAAGCAGTTTGCCGTAATAAATTAAGGTGGCTTCTGGGCCAGCACACATTTTCACCTCCAAAGCTCACATTCCATAAAGAGAACAACACAAGTGCTAACAAAGCTTACATGGTTGGCAGACATTCTGAGGATGCGATCCTTTACTCCACACAAGTTAATATGCTTTATGTCAGGCCGAAAGCTGATTACGCTTAAGGAGATTTTTCGAATACCCTTACTCTTGGCGAACCTATGTTATGATAAGCTTTTTGATTTCTGAATGATCAGGATAACCCTAGTGATGAGGCAGTAATTGGAGAATACAAACGCTTTTTGATTGTAACGAGAATATAAAAGTCCTATTTCGATTAAAATCTTAAAGATTGGGACATTTTGGGGTAGTTTTTAAGGTTTTGGACGGCCGCGTAGCTCAGGCGTTAGAGCGACCTACCACGGCCCGGAGGACCGGGGTTCAATCCCCGACGAAGCCGAGGATCCTTCAGCGAAGATGAACGTTCGGAACGATTCCCCAGGCCCACTCAGCCTGACATCATTTGAAGTACCGTGGAAGAAACTCCGCGGGAAGGTAAAGAAAAAGGGCTGGACGGTGTCGCCGACCACGGCACGTCCACTCCAGTGCCTACGGCTAGGAAATAGGAATACGGGGCTCTACCTCCAATAATCCTACAGGAATACGGCTTCAAAGCTGTGGAAACTCACTGCATTTACCTTTTAAGGTTTTATGGAATATATGTATGAAAACATTACTGAAAAAATTCTTCGGGGGATGCACGGTAAGAAAGGATATGCGCGTGATTTTGGAGAAGAAAGACTGTGATTGTAAAATGAGATAACGAGGGATGATCAAGAGAAATTGTTTAATTTTAAAGTAGTATAAAACCAGTCAGCCAGTTCTCACCTTTCAGTAACTACTAGGGGCATGACCACCGATCACACCATCACAGTAAAACTTAACTTAGTCCTCAACCCGAAGGTTGGTTGGATCCTTCCGAAGGATGCATACTAATCCATTGTGTCAGAGGTAGGACGGCCAGTTCCTTTCCTACAGTTTAAAGTGGAATACGAACCAGGGACCGAGCGTGGTGGTGTAACGGATAGCGTTCTGGCCTCTCATTCGGGAGGATGGCGATTCGAATCCCCGTCCGGGCATCCAGATTTGGGTTTTCCATGGTTTCCCAAATCACTCCAGGCAAATGCCGGGATGCTTCCTTAAAAAGGCCATGGCCAAATTCCTTCCCATTCCTTGCCCCCATCCTTTCCCGTCTCTAAAGACCTCGATGTTAAGAGACGTAAAGCAGTTAAAAAAAAAAAAAAACGAACCAGGGAACCATAACAGTACCGTCAAGCAATCTACTCCATTTAAACCGGTTTGTACGCTGTAGTCAACAAAACGCAGACGTCCCTTCTTCTGCATCAAGCAACACTAGAGCTGTAGCAAACCGAATTTATTAGTTACTCAGTAACGAGTACATCCCCTGGTCTCCTGACGCGAAGTACCGAAACGTTACTCACAAATTCGTTTCCTTATTCGCATTTGTCACATGGATGTCAGTTTTATTCGGTAAACGAACAAATACGACGCTTCCTGCAGAAACTGCAAAGTATCGCCCAGTGACTAAATGAATCTGAATGAGAGAATGAACATCGTGTGTCGAGTATTTCTGGGATATTTGATCTGAATTTGTTTCGTTACAAAGTTTTACTGTTCAGTGTTGATATTTTTAACGAAGGAAGTAATTTTGACAACATAAAGAATTATTTTGTAGTTTTGCTTTCGCTTAACATTAAAATTTACAGTGCAAAATTTGTAAATAGAATACGACGAGTATTTGGATAGACAATTTGTGATGGTTATTGTTTATTTATTGGTCATACCTTACTGAGATTTTATTGATTTCAAACATTTATGAAGTGCGTTTATTCTAAAATGGAATATTCTATCTTCTATTTCATTTTAATTACACATTTTACCTTAATTTAATTCACTAAATGGACAACTTACTTCAACTTTACAAAGTACGAAGTCATCTTTTAACATGTACGCGACGCGACTCGACTCGACGCGATGCTTCATACTAGCAAAAGTAATAAATAACGAAACGAAACGATACGATAGAAACGAAGTTGTCCCGTACGCAGAGCGACTAGATACATTGCTTCACGCTAGCGCTCGAGTGCACCAAAAGTAACGTGTAACGATTCGATAGTAACGAGTAATGATTGGTTTAGTAACGAATAAATACGAGTACACAATTTCTCCTTACTTTTAAAGCTCTACGCAATACTCATGATTTTTTAACAAACATTGTACAGAAGAGCAAATCACTATAGATCATTCGTGTCTCTGCTTAACATAACTTATACGTTATCCACGTATTCAAAGCAACCGTTGTTTCGTTTCGTTGGAAATGGCCTCCAAGTGCCCAAGTGTGTCAAACAAAAAGAAGACACGAGAAATGTAGAAATGTAAACACGGGTCATCCGACAACATGTGATTGACAACATGTGCCTCCGTGTAGTCGCTCATTAGAAAATGTGAAAGCTCGCTAACTGCCTACGGGTAGCCGACAAGGGTCTCATCCCAAGGACAGAACCATATTTTGCGCAACAGTCCAGAACAACAGCAGGCAGCAGTTGTCAAAAGTGTTGTCAGCCGTGAAGCAGAGTTTTTCCTTTCGGCACCACAGGTACGCTTCACGTCTGCGACAGATTATTCCCAAATTATACAAAACTAGCCTCAAATCCAGTCAAAAATGAGGTGTTTAACGGAGTGTTCTGGCAATTAATTTCTTTGCGGTTGCTTACCTAAATAGAATTGGTATAAAATAAAGCTCGATTTAATTTCTCGTCCCTTGTGTTGTAGAAAAAAAGTTTCAGTTAACAACTTGGTCCAGGTAGCATTTCAGCCTAACCACAATCTCCGCTAATATTGCCTCTAGAAAATCAAAGCTACAATCGTACGCGAATTAGCACACTCCCTGTATCGCTTGTCAACGTCATCATGCTTCGCAATATAAACTTCATCCAAAATCTTCACAGTTTCTTACATCTTTGTTATTATCTGTGATGAAGATTGATGTTTTAACGGCTGACACATCTTACATGCGGCTGAAATAATCAGGGAAAACGAAGGATGCTAAAAATAACATACGTAATGCCACAGAATATTAGTTTTAATTGTTGATTAGGCCACATAGATCGCGATTAATTTGGAACTTCTTTCATTCACACCAAGTAATGATTTCAGTAAAAAAAAAAAAAGCAACTGATAATGCCAATTTAAACGAAATGCAAACTTTTCTTTCAGTGTTCTGGAAATTCATTTCTTAACAATTGCTTAGTTAAATAGAATTGTTATGAAATAAAGCTCAACGTAATTGCTCCTGCCTTGCGCTATAGCAAAAGGTTTCTGTTGCCATCCTGGTCCAGGTTGCTTTTCAATCTAACCACATACTACGCTAAACTTGCCGCGAGACAAACAATACTTCAATCATATTAATCCATGTACTGTATCACATTTCAGTTGCAATAATACATCGCGATATAAACTTGATAAAAAATCTCACAGTTTTTGTTATCCGTGATTCAGATCGATATTACCACGTTTGAATGGCGGCTGAAATATGGCATCAGTGATAGTAAAGGAAAGCAAAAATAAATCTTAATAACTTACGTCATGCTACGTAATATTATAGTCTAGTCTGTACAGATCGCTATTAGTGCGGAACAACTTTTATACAAATGAAGTAATGATTTAAGTAAAATGCCACAAATGAAAACATTTAAAATAATTTAAAAAGAAACTAAATTACTGATGCCCTCTGCTGTAACGTCAAGTTCCAATTGTAAAACAGTCTAATGAAAACTGCCACTAATCGGAAATTAAAGCTTTTAGTTACATATCTATTACCAAATATTTTAACGAATACTTGGTACGAATGAATATTAAAAAATATAAGCAACTAATAATATTAAGTCGATTTAAACTCAATACATACGTTTTTCAGTGTTCTGACAGTTAATTTATTCGCAGATGCTTGGAAATGTTATTAAGTAATGCGCATAACCTATAACAACATCTCGTGGTCGTAAGTTGGAGAACATAGGTGTAAAGCGTGACATCATTGCACGACGTCATAGAGTGACGTCATGGCATGACAGAAAATCTTGACCAAATATGCGTTTTTTAAGAATAGATACTTAATTCTAAGACAAACAGCTAGCGAGCAGCCAAAGTGATATGAATACCTAAGAAAAACGCAGGGCTAAAATCTTTTCTGAATGCGGAGAATAATGACTTACTGGATGCATTAAGGGATCCTATTTTGCTTTTTTTATTTTATTTTTTATTCATTTTGCTTTGCGCCTCGTCGATGTGGAGATCGTTAGAGGACTGGGATCAAGGAACGGAGAAAGATAGGTCAACTGCATTTTGAGGGCACCAACCCAGTTTTTTCATCTAGTGATTTGGGAAAACCATGGAAAACCGAAATCTGGATGGCCTGGCGGGGACTCGAACCTCCGTCCCCCAGAGTGCGATACCAAAACGTTACCACTCACCCCCCCCCCCCCCCCGTTTGATATCGTATCGCCGATATTGCAAGAAATTAGCCGCTGGCTGTAACATATCCTCTTTCTTCTACATCCAAATAACAATACAATGTAAAAAATAAATAAAAGGCTGTCAGAACTGTTGTCCTGGACTATTAATGTACTGACCGCTTTCTTAAACAAAAGAATTGGATAATTCTTCAAATTTTGGCTGAACTACAGAACTATGTGCAAAACAACAATAAATTCAGTACAATTTATATTTTCGGCGGTCTGAATAGACAATAAAAATTATTAGACACGGTTTACCCATTTATTTTCGGTTGAGGGATAAACTATTCTACAATCTTACTTCAACATCGAAACCGAACTACCATTTTAACTCCTTGTTGCAGTTGCGTTGTACCATCATATAACGATTCCTGTTGTGCGAGGAACAATCTCGGGAGTCGGCACGCAAGACGGTCAAACCATCGGGACTACTTTCACACACATGATGCACTGAAATTCTTCGTGTTAAATCCCGACAATCGTAACGACTGTGAAAATCAAATATAATAATTGTTAAAAAAAGCCTTCAAAAAAAGCACACTAAAAATTTTAATATAACTTTATACCTTGCTCAGAAAAAAGTAAATCTAAATGGACAATATTTTACATCACTGTTATTGAAATTTTTACCTTAATCAGTTATTTTTGGACTCGGTGCCAGCTGTCACATCGCGAAGATCGAATTACTGAACTTTATTTGGTGTTAGAGGCGAAACGGGGAGTACGAACAAAAATTCAAAATATTTTACAGCATTTAGTGATGCAGATGTTGTTATTGCGGGAGACTTTAGAGAAAAAAATTACAAAGTATTTTACACTGTGGCTCGGCCTCGTTTGTCGTCCAGGCATATTTCTGACGTTACATTGTGGCTGCATCATGCAGTAAACGCTCCGCCACACACTTTTAGTGAATAGCGGAGTAATAATAATAATAATAATAAAACGCTTTACAGTTAGTTTATCAGTGTATCATCTGTATGTTTCAGTTTTGAAGAAACATGTTTCTAGCATTAATTGTAGGTAAGTAGTAACATGATTTTTTACATATTATTGTTATTCATTATTGTTTTTATATTTTGTTTTCTTGCTTTGGCTAGCACCGACTCCAAAAACAACTAATTAATGTAAATGTAATGTTTCAATAACAATAATGTAAAATATTTTCCATTTATATTTACTTTCTTCTAAGCAAGGTATAAAGTTATTTTAATTTTTTTAGTTTTTTTAAGGCGGTTTTTTATTTTTGTAAAACAATTATTTTATTTTTAAGTTTTTAGTGGTATTATAGTTTGCTTTGTATTTTAAATACGACGCAGCAGTTCTTATTTTGCAAACTTCCTGGCAGCTCAGTGGTTAAACCGTTTGCTTAAAAAAAAAAAAAAAAAAAAAAAAAAATGTCTTTATATACCCAAAATCTTCCAGAATGGGGTGAATTGGATGCTGTGTTAAGGAATGTCAAGTTATATTTTGGTCCAGGCTGTGTTTCGACCTAATCACAACATCTGTTAAAGCTGCTACACGATAATAGAAACATGTAACATCTGGACATTAATAAATACCACATACACAAATCTGTCTCTGGAATATATCTTTTTGTTCCGGCATCACACAGAAAATATAGCTTTCTAATTGGTTTTCACAACGTGAAAACTTGGGGTCCAAGTTGAAACCTGAGGTGCATATTGAGACATTAGGACACATTTATTTTACGAATATTCTGCCATGACTTAAAAATAGCTTAATTGATATGGACAGGTTTTAAAACTGTGGATTATTGTAAAGAACATAATAAATTAAAAGGGGTAGGGGTAAAGGGGAAGAGGGATTGGGTTTTTTGTATATCAAATGTAGCTGTCTTTTCTGATCGATTTAAAGTATACGTGTGTAAATTTCTATTGATATCAGATAAAACTGTAGGTATGTAGAAAAAACCGTTATGGGGTGTAGAGGCAAAGAGTAGTTTGGTTTTTGTAAAGCTAGTGTTGACAGTATTTTTCCCTATTTTTTAAAGTATACATGTGCAATGTTCCGTCGAAACTGGATAAAAACTTCAGCTTTGTGTAAAGAACATGTGCAAAAATTAAACGGGGTAAGGGAGTGTTCGGTTGGGTTTTGTAAACAGAATGTAGACACTATGTTTTTCTTTGTTTTTAAGTACACAAGTGCAGTGTTCCATCGAAAGCTGTGGGTATCTATAAAGAACATTGGAAATTAGAAGGGGGGAGGGTAGAAAGGAAGATGGGTTGGGCTTCTGCAACAAAATTTAAACACATTTTATATATATATATTAAAGCATACGTGTGCAAATTTCCTTCAGTAGAAACTGCAGCTTTGTGTAGATTAATGGGATGGAAAGGGGAAGAGGAGTTTGGCTTCTCTAAACCAAATGTAGACAGTATTTTTCTTTTTGTTTTGAAGTATACATGTGCATACTACCTTCAAAATCAGATAAAAACTGTAGCTTTATATAAAGAAGATTGACAGTAATTAAAGGGGTAGAAAGGCGGATAGGGTTTGAGTTTTTGTGAAAGTAATGTGGGCAGTATTTTTCTTTTTCTCTTTGTTTTAAAGTGTACGCATGCGAAGTTCCACCGAAATCGGATTAAAATGAGGGTTTGTACAAAAATTAGGGGGTGTAAAAGGGGAGCTAGGGCAGTTTTTTTTATTTTTTGGTCAGAAATTTTCTCCATAAAACATTATATGGCTCAAAATCACCAAGGTGGCTAATTTCAAGTTTGGTTTTGTGATGAAAATATTTTTAAGCTATGAATATAAAAATAAGTCTAATTTGTTACTAAGCGTGTTTATAGTCAATAGTTAAAGTTAAGTAGGGCAAGCACAGAACTAATTACTTTTTTTATAATATCGTTTTTAATGAGACATATCCCCAAAATCGGTCATTTCGGGAACGTTTTTGTAAAGTCAATGAAGTATTAAAAAAAAACTTAAACATATATTTTTGCATTGGACAATAGCTTAGGCACATAGATAACAATAATAAATAAAAAAAAACATGTAAAATATTGTATACAAAATCGTTTTAAAACAAAATACCACCACAAATAAGAAAAAGTTACTATTTGTATGTGTAATATTTTCCAGACATAAAAATATCAGCAATTGTCACAGTAAAATTAACTTTAGGTACGCAGAACTAAACATTTTTAATGTAACTACGATATTTTTTAAATTAAAAAAATCTAAAATTGTCTGTTTTTCGTAATTTTAGTAACGTTCCCGGAAATGATCAGATGTTCACGGAATGACACATCTGTTTCCTGAATGACAATATAGTTACAATATTGAAATCATAAACAACAATTAAATTAAAGAACTATGCAGATTTATTTATTTGACATAAGGCTTGTAGGTACTTAACATATAATTAACTTTACTTAGTTTTAATCATTTTATGCAGTACCTGCAGTAGTACAATGAAATCTAAATTCATTTTTGTAGCAAAAAATATTTTCTTTACAGAATTAAGATTAATTAAGAAATAGTTGCAAAAAAAATATTTTTTTTTTCGAAAATATCCATCAGTATCGAAGTAATAATACTCTTTATTCTGTTCTTTTTTCAACAATGGAGTAGGAATAATACTAATTATTTGCTCAAAGCTAATAAATGACATATCATTAGTTTGTAGTTTGACTTTTCTGCCACTATTACGCACAGATTTTAAGAAAGTTACTAGAACTTCCCCGTCATCTTTATCAACATAAGTCTGACAAGTGGCGACATATTTGAAATGGATATTTGTTTTTTGAGTTGGCACTTTAATTATCAAAAATGTCCCAGGGGATATTAAATTTGGATGTAAGACTTCTGTGCGTTCGCCGTAAGATGTATCAGCTGCTGACGAGCAGAAATTGCCATTAAATCTTCCTCGTCTGATGAAGATGAGTTATAAATAGTTTTATAAGTTTTCAAATGTCATCAGGTCTCCAAAATTATTTTTATCCATGGGCTCTTCTAGTTTCGGAGATTCTATCGAAGTTTTACAAAGATCGATGGGTTCGAGTAAGTTCACATTTAAATGATTAGATAACATAGACAGTTTCAACTCCTTGTGGAAAAGTTCGTGTCGATGAATTTTTATTACAACTTCTGACCCTTTTTGCCAGGTAATTTTTGTGATATTCATAATACCTGGAATGGCATCCAAAGTTTTCGGAACGATGCTTTTTGCCCTAGTTATGTCATCGTAAGGTATCACTTTTACTTGGATAGCAGAATCTGTAAACAAACTGGCAAAGTCCGAGGCTGTTTTGATGTCCTTTTCCATCAACACATGACTATCGGCAGTCCTTTTCAGATAACCACCTACGCCATCCATCGGTCCTTTTCCATGCCCAGGTTCACTGTAAGTCCAAGTAGCTTTTGTTATTTGTTTGAATTTATTAATCAATGTTTGAAGCCACAGGTTTATATTCGTACGGTTCCGGTATTGTGATGTAGGACCGTCAGAATAAATGTGGAGAGTGTCAACATCTTTGTTTTCTAAAATTGTTGTTAAGATCGGTATCATGTGAGCCCACACTGCATGGGCTTGGTGATCCAAATTTTTACTCACTGTAGCAAAAGATCTTGATTGCAAAGCATTTTCAACGTTTATTGAATAGATAACTGATTTTTTGCAAAAATGTGTGGACTGAATTTCATTGTGAGAAGTCTATCTGAATCATAATCTCTTTTTCAGTTAAGTTTTCTTTCAACCTTTTCTTCAATTTGTTGTAACTGTAATACCATAGAGATGTCTTTTTATTACTGGAATGTCTTCAGCCAAAGCCATTTTTAATTCTTTGACTGTACTGGAAATAGTAACCTTTTTTGTGATCTTAAATGTCTTGTTCTCACCTTTTACAGTTTTGTCTTCGTTAACGGACTTCCACTGAAAATATGTTAAACAATCTGTGTTATCACCAGGCTCCAGTGTCACATTTTTGCATTTCTCACACAAACCGTTCATACATTCATAAGAAGTTACATCGCAACTGTAGTCCTCAATCAACTGGTCTGTGCTCCCGTAATTACCTGTAAGCTGTTGTAAGCTTTTCAACTTATTCAGTTTAAATTCATAGTTTTCATGTTTGACACAAAAACAAGTTCCTTTATCTCTTAATTTTGGAGCTACCACCCAAAACGGTTTTGCTCTGAGTAGTGTTGCATAACTTAAACTAACTTCAGTTTCTTGGACGAATTTTGGTGTCAGTTCTTTTACTGTGAGTGAAAGGATGCACCTTTGTTTCTTAACACCATTTTTTTTACAAAATCTCTCTTTGCTGGGCACATCCTACTGACATTATCTCTTTCAAAGAAATCTATGATCTTTCGACGAACTTCTGGCTTCAAAACTATCTCGCAAACTCGAGCATCTGACTTCAAAATGGATTTGTTATTTCTCTCCTTTGGTAAGAACTTCTTAGCCACATGGAGCAGTCTGTACTTCCTTATGACTTTTCCACTAATACATTTTTGAAAGAATTCTCTCTCTCTGGAATTTTTTCGTAAAGTATCAGACTTTACTTGTAATTGTGTTCACAATACTTCGCCGGACAATAGGTTTTTGCGTACTTCAAGAGGAACGTGAACGTCTTTTATTAAAGAATCAACTTTGCTGTTAGGATTTATAGGTACAGGTTCACTTTTTTCGTTCCGTCTTTGTAGTTTTTTCTTTAAAGTCTCTATTTTACGTTTCATTAGAACTATAGTTTGTTCCTGTTTTTTTATTGTACGGTATGCCTTGGATCTATCTTTGGGTACAATTTTTCTTCCTACGTGACTTCTCACTGAAGGTATTTCGGCTGAATCATCATCTGAATGTGGTGGCGTATTGATCACTATATTTGCTAATGCCTTTTTCTTTTCCCTGTAATTTTTTGATGCTTTATTCCAACTTTTTCTCTGCTTTCGTGTCTCCCGCTCTGTCATCTCAGTAATGTTCTTCACTTTTTGTTCTGATTTTTTTCTTCTGATAGTATGCTCTGTCCTTTGCCCTTTTTCTCTTTCTGTTCAACAGTCATCTTAGCTAAAAATTTCCTATTTCTGGTATTAGCTTTTTCTCTTTGGCGCAAATAAGCCGAGCCATCCTTTTTAAGCTGCTTTTGGGTATTTTTTTGTTTTCCTCAGTCTCGTGAGACACCATATGCTATGAAAAAATAACAAATACTAAAAACCTTGTAAACACAACACAAACAGTAAATTTACGGATAAATTATAATAGCTGATATCACCTCGGGAACGAAATAGTCATTTCGAAAACGTCATAATCATTTCGAGAACGTGTAATCATGTCCGGAAACGTTCCCAAAATGACTGTTCACGGAATGACGTTTTCTAATAAACGCGCGCTATTCGTTTAACGGCAGGCATTTTATCTGCGGTCTGACACTGTTAGCGTAATATGTATGGGGTTATGTTTCTAACATTGTTCTCTAAAAGATATTTTTTCAATATTCGAAACTGAAAAACGCATTCCCGGGATGATGATCTATTGATGTACGCACTGTAAATAACTAACTAAAAGGTACTTAACCTCTTAATTTTAATTAATTTGATGGAAGACACTTATCACACCGGCAATAATACTTTCTCGTAACACTACTGCGCCCTAGCACCTAAAGGCTGCATTCATTATAAACAACTTTCGGCCAGTCACAGCTGCGTTCACTGAAATGATGCTTACGTCGCCGGACAAAATATTTTAGCATATTTCTCCATAAAATAAATTTACTTTTGTATTATATTTACAAGATTTAGATATTAGATAAAATTTACTGCTAATAAGAAATGAAAACTGTTCCATGTCATTTGTTTTATGGAAATTATCGGTGTTTGTTTCCAAAGATCGTACTTTGGGACGCGTTCCCGAAATGATTTTCGATACATATATTATGAAATAATAATAAATCTTATTAATTTTTAGGTATATTATATAATGTACAGTTAAAACGAATAACGTTTAGCAATTATTAATGGTAATTTGATAAGAATAAAAATGATATTAGTCATTTATTTGCTGGCGAAGCAAATTTTCCACCTTGGTGATTTTGAGCCATATATATGTGCCAACCTTTATAAAAATCAGTCAAATAGTGTCGACTGCAGCGTTTTAAAAAGAAAATTGACAAAAATCAAGGGGTGGAAAAGGAGTTCAGTTTTTGCAAACTCTAAGTTGACATTTTTCATAGTAAAAGTGTGCTAAGTTCTATCCAAACCGGATAAAAACTGTGGGTTTGTACAAAAATTAATCAGTTTAATGGGAAGAGTAGGTAGATTTTGGATTTTTTGGTCAGAAACCTTCTCCATGAAGAATTACATGTATATGCCAACTTTAATGGAGATCAGTTAAATGGTATCAACTGTAGCCTTGTAATAAGAACATTGACAAAAATTAAGGGGGTGGATAGGGACAGAGAGGTTCAGTTTTTCAAACCAAACGTTAACGGTATTTTTTTCTTTATTTTTGACTATACATGTTCATTTATCGATTTCAGTTAGATATCCAGGGAGATAAAAGTCTCGAAACACAAAAAAAGAATTTTTGAAATATTGACATTTTTGCCTTTAAGGGTCGAATTACGAACAATTCCATTCTTAAAATATAATGTTACCACGACAGATACCTTAATCTTTAATATGATACCTCATTTATCTATATCGGTTAGATATGAAGGGAGATAAATGGCTTGTGACACAAAAACGCGTTGCAGATATTTTAGTACTTTTGCCCTTAAAGTGTCGAATTTCGAAAAATTCCTGTCTTAATATATGATGCCATCAAAGCTGAGATATAATCTTTAAAATAACACTTCATTAAATGATTTCAGATACGTATCCAGGGAGATAAATGACTAGTAACACAAAAATAGCATTTTAGAAATATTGACATTTTTGCCCTTTAAGGGTCGAATTACGAAAAATTTCTTTCTTAAAATATAACGTTACCACGGCGGAGACATTAGTCTTTAATATGATACCTTATTTATCTATATCGGTTAGATATCAATGGAGATAAATAGCTCGTGACACAAAAATGCGTTGTAAAACCATTTTTAAGGGTTGAATTCCAAAAAAACTTCTTTTTAAAAATATGATGTCACCAAAGCTGAGACATTACTCCTCATAATCTTACTTGATTTTTCGCTTTTAGTTAGATATCCAGGAAGATAAACGGCTCGAGGTACAAAAAACGCATTTTAGAAAAATTGACATTTTTGCCCTTTAAGGGTCGAATTACGAAAAATTCCTTTCTTAAAATGTAATGTTACCACGGCGGAAGCCATAGTCATTAATATGATACCTCATTTTTCTATATCGGTTAGATATGAAGTGAGATAAATCGCTCTGACACAAAAATGCATTGCAAAAATAGGGATTCTTTTGCCCTTTACGGGTCGAATTCCAAAAACATTTTGTCTTAGTATATGACGGCACTAAAGCGGAGATCTTAATCTTTGAAATGATACTTCATCAAACGATTTCAGATCGGTATCCAGGGAGATAAATGACTCGTAACACAGAAAACAGCATTTTAGACATATTGACGTTTTTGCCCTTTAAGGGTCGAATTCTGTAAACTTTCTTTCTTAAAATATGATTTGACTAAAGTGGAGACCATAAGCTTTAAAATGACACCTCATTAATTGATTTCGGTTAAGTATTAAGGAAGATACAGGCTTGTGACAAAAAAATACCTTATAGAAATAATATATATAATTGTGTGATCACACGAGATATGCCAGGTCGTTACGTGGTTTGGAACTCTCGTTAAACTGTAGGTCCCAGAGGAAAGGAAATAGTCGTCCTACCACTGATGCAATGGCTTAGTATGCCTTCTTTGGGAGGATCCAATCAATCTTCGGATTGTGTACTAAATTATATTTTAAGGTGCTTTTACTGCTTAAGTGGAAACAGTTTAGTTATTTTTGACTAAATTCGATTAAAATCGTGAATTAATTAATTCACTCCGCTATCTGCAACAGAGAACGTGTGAAATGTTGCTTTAAAATATTTGTAACAATAAACATTTTTGTGATCTGGCACCGAAATAATAGAGAACTACAAACTTGAGATTTCAGAGGCGGCTATCGTAGAAAAAAAGCACACTTCTGCTTACGGTAGTATTAATAGTCAACATCGGAGCTCACTGCTTCAGTATTTTGTGCACTTCTCAGAAGTTCAGATATAAAAAAAAAAAAAATACGATACGCCGGGCGGTTCTCTTATCCATTGATGTCGACTTATCTTAACAACAATTCCAATGTAAAAAACAAAACCCAGCGTCTCAGACTAAGTGGCAGGAAGAGTGTCGCTACCTCAGTGTTTGTGAAGTGATGAGTGCGGCCGATTGACGAGACAGAACACTTTCTCTAAGAGCAGGCGGGTCAATGCAGAGACCTCCATCTAGCTTTCCATCAGCTGCACAGTAGCCAACCTGCTGCCAAACGTAGTTCCGCTGGACGAGGAATGTGGTTTCATTCGTGCACTCACAGATCTTAGGCCTACTCTTTTACCCAGCTCAAGGTACAAGTGACTACCTGAAGGATCTGAATTCGATCCCACGTCCATCAACTAAGACTTCAGTTTCCAGCGGTTTCTCCGTTTCCTCGTCTATAAACATCCTTCCTACTATAATCATCAGAAAGATGGCAATGTTTCGTTCGAAGAAAATTTGCTGTCTGTAAATTAATGCAGCAGAGGAAGCGGTCTGGTAGTTAATGGTTCGTACAAGGAAGAGAGATATTCAAACTGAATATCTCTCCTCGTTGATATACTGAAGTTGCCTTTTCGAAAAGAAACGATACAGTCGACTGATGTAAATGCCGAAAATCCGCGTACAAAATGTGGAAAATCGACAGTTCTCTGTTTTGCGGACACATTGTAGCTGCGACAGAACTTTTTAGCACCGAGGACTGCATTGTTATCAGTAATTTAAATTCAACGCTAATCAGTATTCGACAACAGTACATATATTATCACTACATGCACAAAGAAAACAAGGACAACAACCCGTGAGCAAAAATGTTTTTCAAGTTGCTGACTTTTTTTTTTTTAACTGCTTTACGTCTCTCAACAGCGAGGTATTTAGAGACGGGAAAGGATGGGGGCAAGGAATGGGAAGGAATTCCGCCATGGCTTTTTTAAGGAAGCATCCCGGCATTTGCCTGGAGTGATTTGGGAAACCATGGAAAACCCAAATCTGGATGCCTGGACAGGGATTCGAACCGCCGTCCTCCCGAATGCGAGGCCAGAACGCTATCCGTTACACCACCACGCTCGGTAAGTTGCTGACGCTCACACAGGTACAAACAGTGCAGAAATCTGTTCATAAAAAACTGGAACCATAAGAAAGTCTCTGCATTTAAGATATTATTTAAAATATGAGTTTGAGTCACTGTTAATGGCCTACAGGAAACGAATAAACTGTTTTTAAAATGTTTATCTGTCTGTAAGGTGAGTAATGAGCTATCGGTAACGCTCTGGCGTTAAATTAGGGAGGACATGAGTTCGAATCCCCGTCCGGATTTGTGTTTTCCATGGTTTCCCCAAATCACTTCAGACGAATGCCGGAATGCTTCCTACAAAAGGCCGTGGCCGAATTCCTTCCCATTCCTTGTCGCTCACCCTTTCCCGCCTCTAATCACATCGACGAGACGTAAAACTACAATTAAAAACATCCATCCCGCTCCTTGCCCCCATAGATTTGGTGCCTCTAACCACATCGGCGACGATAAAGCGTTAAAGCCAGGAGCAAAAAAAATATCTCTCTGTCTGTTTGGATGAACGGGATTAAAGAAAACCCTGCTTGTGAGATTTTGATTGGTTTTGAGTTATGTTCAGTCACTTATGATGGGGATAAAATGGGGTATGTTTCATTTCGATGTGAATTCGGGAATACGAGAAATTTAAGATAAAATGTTTTCCACAAATTATTTTTCCTCAAACGCCACTTAAGCAAAAGCTACTGGTGGGATTTATTTCATTCTTACAGTCGAAATGCTTTGATTTCAAAATACGAACAGCATCGCGTTATTTGAAGGGATTAAGTAATATGGTTTCCTTGCTGACGACGAGCTAACTGTGACGTGATCGGTTTGAGCAGCACATTAACAGCCCACGTACACGAACTTGCGGGTAACGTAAAAGGCCAGAAAATAAAGTGATCAACCCAACTCTGCCACCCAGCTTCCATGCTTGGATCACAGCTTACTGCATATGCTATCTCAGAGCTAATCGGAGAAAGGCGAACCTGCTATTTTGGGCAAAACGCTTTGTAGAGAGGTAACGGTTGTATAGCCTAATATATGTATATATATATAAATAACGGAAAAACGAACGAAACACACGTGAGGAAAAAAAGTAAAGAAGGAAGACAATGAGTTTCGCCAGAAATATTGTGTTGTATGTTATTTTTTGTTACTGCTGCCCTCCTCCCTTCAACTTTGATAAGTGTTCAGTATAATTTACCTTTCCCTTCCACACAAATACAGCCTCACTGCAGATCTTCCCGCTCCATTATTACTGAAATAGAATATTTCAGATCAACAATACATAAAAAGTATAATGGCACCTTTGCTCGATTTCTTCTGGCAGTAATAGCATACTGACAGCAAAGAGAATACTTTAAAGGCATATTTGTATTCTTTTGCCTATAATATCTCAGTTTAATGTGTCAATAGATATGCCTAGTTTAAAAATGGTTAAGGTGCTTGCTATAAACATTCGGGGCCATGGGTTCAATTTCTATTGGGCCAGTTTTTTTCTGTCACCAAGTCAAAAACACACACTCAAATTTTCTAATATAGTAAAGGAGAAAGTGAAACGTTTTATTCCAGTGTTCTTTTTAAAATATATATATATATATATATATATATATATATATATATATATATGGCACTTTATCTGAAAGGTTTACTAACCATGACAATCCTATCGGGCCAGTCATACTCAAAATACCAGTGGAACAGTGACAATGTATTTTTGTTGCAGCTACGTTAGTGGAGGGAACTGTTAACTTGAAACGGCTTTTACTCCGAAGCACAGCTTCACCTCCGGCCGTGGGCTGTAATTTGCTGGTCACAACCCTTTTGTCTTCCCGAGCGGCTGAAGCGGAGACGCGCGTAGTCTACTGACGTCAGAGGTACAACTGCCGTTACATAACGAGGATGAATTTCGTGTTTCAGGGCGATAGTTCTCTGCTAACGGCGCTGACTCGGCACTTTCTGTATTTCCACTCTGGGTGAAGTCGTCCTGATACAGCAAAATGTTCCGAAGACTCTTAGATGTTCTTAACTAATATTGCTATTACTTTTTGACGGTGTAATTTCAAGATAACTGCTTTGTCACTCCTGAGTAGAACAATAGTATAAATCGCCTTATGATTCTTCACTATAGAAAAATCTATTTATCAAAGATATACTTAGAAGTACGATTAAGGATACAAAACTTCTTTGTCACAGAACTTTGAAATATTCTGTAACTTTCTTCTGACTTCAATTTGTCAGTTACCGTAAAAATCAAGAAACACAAACAGGGTTGAAATAATAAATTTACGCTTGAGATTTAATTCTTAAAATGTGGGCATCATGAAGTTATCAATTGTCTAATTCATGGCAACTGTAAAAAGATATTAAATATTTCTCCATTCACAATCGCCGATAAAAATGAATCTGTCATGCCACTGCATATTTCAACAACTCAGTGAAGAAGACATTTCGAAGACAATTTGTGAATTATGATCATCAATTCACTCTCTTTTCAGAGAGCTGTCTCCTCTCACAATTCATCCTGGCAGGCGTCGCCAGATATGAGCTGTATATTACTGTCGGCGTGTTATGTATGACTGGCCCGTCTGGTCAACACGAACATAGCAAGCCGAACAGCTCTTACTTTTAGTCACCAATTATTGATATCGTGTCAGTAAATATGCACACGATACTAATAATTCCTTATACCGACTTCAAGAAATCAAAACACACGGTTTTATTAACACCGGTGATCAATTTAATGTTTTCTAAACTGAATTTCAACAGAACATTACTGTTTACTACAATATGCACCAAAAATATCTTGCGGGGCCGATGAGCGACCTTTCCCGCGCGAGCATGCCACCATTCATCCGCGCAGACAAAGACTGTGTTATACTAAGACTTAACAACTAAGATACTATTGCTACCCAATCAACTATACAAACTACAATCTGTGGACCCTTTTATTACAATTATTTGTGTTAATTTTAATCAAAACATCACTAAACAGATACAGTTAATATCAAATTAATTAAACATTAAGTAAAAAAATAAAGAAAAGTGTTAGACATAAATGTCGCAAGTGTTGCAAAACTTGTCCCACAATTTTCTACGAATAAACACTGACCTCTGGTAAAATAATTGAATTGTTGAATTTCGCCACAGATTTGACCATTTAATTTTATGCACGAATATTTTTTACTTAAAAGGAATTATGATCTACTGAAAATTACCTTTAAAAAGAGAGAGAGTCAAATAACGACTAATTATTTCTATAAAACGTCTATAACTAAATCTGTCTTCTTTAAAAACTGATGTATTGAATTTCATAAGCAAATATTTACCTGTCCGAGTGTTGTTATTTCTTCATTATATACTATTTTCGTTATTAAAAAGTAAATCCTCAACCACTGAAGAGCATAAATTATGAAAGAAATTACAATTATGCTAGTAATATGGCATATCATATGAGATATACTAAAAGCATAATCTTGACATTGTTTTTATTATAACAGATATTTTAGTTGGCTTCTCAGAAAAATGTGCTGGTCCAGAGAATATATACTGACTTTAGTAGAAAGAAAATCTGATTATTTAAGTAATAAAGTAAGAAAGCATCCACTTCGTGACATAAAAAGAAACATTCGTAACAAAGAAATTTCATAGTAAGAAGTTCAATACTCATTCACACATATCTGCTGGTATTACCTATTGAAAATGAAGGCCACTATTAATATCACAGTTCCAGCGTGGTCTCCAGACGTGATAAAAATCGACCACGTTTCGGCGCTCGAACGCACCAGTCTGCAGGCCAATCACGATTGTGCTTAACGCACGTCACTGCTTCTCGTTGATTTCAAGTCTCCTTTCATACCGAGAAGAGACAAATCGTGAGGTGAAAACAGATGGTTAAGATCTCAAAGAAACAGCTGTCCACAGATTGGAAACTTTAATAAGCGCCGTTCATTGTTATTTAAATGTATTTGAAGCAATTCTGCACTAACAAACCGTCTTTTAGCATACAAGGAACTATACCTATAATTATTTTTTTGACTTCCGATATCTCGATAGCTAAGTAATATACCAAAAAAATTTATTCTTTACTTTTGATTTGTCTCGTCGAGTAAGAATTCATCATCAATTGCGGCGACACAGTTATTGTAGAACTGCCCTGATACAGAATTAAATACTTTAATATCGATAATAAGCACAATATTACTTACCGTAAATTAAATATCGCAGTTCCATTACGCTTATTCAAGTATGATTCTATTATACAGTGATTTAATTAACGTATTATGTTTAGTATAATTTACCAGATTTCAGACCCCATAAATATAACCAAAGACAAGAACAATATAAAAAACAATCAAAAGATTACTAATCTTAGATTATTATCTCTTCATACGATGTTTACAGTAACTTAAATATTACTTATGCTTATTACTTTAGATTCAAGTAACTAAAGATCTAATTAAAAAGTAAAATAATAAAACATAATTAAAAAAAGAAAATAGTAGACTTCCCGCAGTATTTCTTGAAAGGATGCTCATCTCAAATACAGAATGATATGTGGCGCACATTTGTTACATCTCGAACTAATATTAACTTCTCGCTCCGTTCCTCAGTACATGTAAGTCATTAGCTATAATCTCTAAACATTTGAAGACACCAACTAAATAGCTGCGGTAGTTCTTGCGTGGAGCCATTTCAATCGCTCAGTCACTTACAGCTCGCTTACAAGTTTATAGTAATACAAAACAGAAGTGATGTCCGGTTGCTCGTATCACTCACCAAGATCAAACGAAACTCCAGTTCTTTCTAATACACCTCAACCGATTCACTTTAAGGTGATTCCATAACACTCTTGGAACACTTCCTAGTTCTATTTCCATGATACAATGTACAGGGTGACCCAAAAGTAGGTATACAGTTACATATACAAAAGTTTTAAGATGAAATCCCAAACTTTTTCACTTTGGTTTCTGAATTCCATGTTAAAAGATTTAGCCAGAGTAAGTTTTATGTTCCAATTCAACAAATTCATTATTTTTCTAAGATTGCATAATTGATTGTGCCCTTTCTTTTGTGTCTAGGGTAAACGATGGCTGGAAATCTAAGAGAGGAGCAACGACGATGGATCCTTAAGATTTACTGGAAGTATGAAAATGCAGGAACCGTGCTTGGGTTGTGGGAAGAGGAATTTGGTTTGTCTGGGTCGTCACATCTTACGATTTACCGCATCAGAGTAAAGTCTGAGACCACGAGATCCGAAATCTGGACGACCACGCTCGAAGTCGATACAGGAAAATGAGATGTATTCCGGTGACATCATTACAACATCTGATGCAGCAGCTGCACCTTACGCCGTACCGCCCCAGACATGGCCTTGTTGAGGACGATCCGAACCACAGACCACAGTTCTGTGAGATAATGAGCAATCAGCTGACTTAACAACCAGACCTCCTTTCGAAAATCATGTGGACAGATGAATCCTGTTTTAAATTGTCTGGTCATAACTGTGCGTACTGGGCCGATGAAAACCCACATGTCGTTATGACTATGCAACTGAACCCAGGTGTCATAGTGTGGGGAGGCATATCCTGGGATGGTGTCGTGGGTCCTGTCTTTTCCGATACAACTCTTGATGGCCCCAAATATCTGGACATGTTGATGGAAGTTGTGGTGCCCCAATTGCAAACACGGCCCGAATACGTGGAATTGTTCTTTCAACAGGACGGCGCCTCACCACATTTTCTTTGGCGGTCCCTAGATACCTAGACGAGGCATTCCCGCTGCGTTGGATTGGACATCAGGGGAGCATTGACTGGCCAGCACGTTCCCCGGACTTTTCTTTATTGCTTTGCGCCTCGCCGACGGCTAAGGTCATTAGAGGCGGGATGGGACTGGGGACAGGGAACGGGAAGGAATTCGGCCATGGCCTTTTTGAAGGAAGCATCTCGGCATTCGCCTTGAGTGATTTGGGGAAACCATTAAAAACTCAAATCTGGATGCACGGACGGGGATTCGAACCCGCGTCCTCCCGAATGTGAGGCCAGAACGTTAACCGTTCACCCACCACGCTAGGTGGACATCTTCTTCTAGGGAGTAGTAAAGGATAAGGTTTATTCCAGAAAACCCGTCACAGTACTACAGTTGAAGAATTTCATCGATGATGCGTTTGAGGAAATTCGTTCTAACCGGAATTCATGTCGCACTGTGTGTGTGAGACTGTCGGGGACAGGTTACAGGAATGCATCAATGCCGAAGGTGGACATTTTGAGCACCCACTGGATTAAATATGCTGTATGTGTAGCTGTATACCTACTGCATATATTTTCCTGCAATTTTTCTTTGACTACAATTTGTTGTAAATATTAACACCAAATCTTAGTGAACCTGTCAATGTGGACACATGAAGTCTGCTCTTCGGGAAACATGTCAGCCAATAAGAAATAATGAAAGAACATATTCTCCTATCGGAAGAATAAAGGCTTTAACGTATTAGTAACTTTAAACAAACTACAAAGAAGATAAAAAACACGTTTATTTAAATATGAATTTAACAAATCCTAGGAGCTAAATATAACACTGTCAACATGGACTGAGGGGAAAAATAATGATTTTCAGGAAACCACTATAACGGCAAACCAGTAAGACAAGAAATAGGACGGAGCGTGGTGGGTGATGGGCGACGCTCTGGCTTCGCTTTTTGGAGGACTCGGGTTCGTATCCCCTTCCGGCCATCCAGATTTCTGTTTTTCGTGGTTCCCTGAAATGACGCCAGGTGAATGCTGATATGGCCTAACGGTCTGGCCTGACGCGACTCAGATGCCAGCTTTGTTTGGCTAAGTGACGTCACACATACACTGATTTCTGGAGTTACGCGGAGCGGATGAAGTTGGTTCTTTAAATGTTAGTACGTGTGGTCCTCAGGGCGAATGTAAGCCTGGTTACAGGGATGGAACGGCTGGTGCGGTATGAGTGCAGATAACAGATGAGAGATGGAAAGGTTAATGTGTTGCTTACAACAAGATGAAAGAAGAGAAAATGTTTAAGGTTGCATTCACCTAGAAGACGATCACTCAATCATACAATGGGAAATTTATATGGCTATATCAGAAAACTGTGGGAAAGAGAAGCTTTTCAGACAATGATATGAGAAAGGGAGTTATATTGAGTAACTGGTTTACTAAGTCAGTTTGGGGCTGTAACGCAGAGATGAGAAAAACTTATAGCACAAGTTTTTCCACAAAAGGAGAAACTAAGAGGCTATAAAAATTGGAAATAGACCGTGACGATATCATGACGAAACTGTGTACCGGTGAACTAGAAAAGATTAAAGGAGCCTGTTTCGATAATAACACTATAGTATATTAGAGAATGCTAAATGCACCACTGTACCATAACTTCAGATATCATTTAAACTAAGTCTGGAGACTTGCCGCGTGCCAGATAGCTTGAAGTATGTGATAGTACTACTGCTTCATAAAGGAAGGAATTTGGCATATTGTTAGAAATTCATCGCGATCTCGATGTTATTTCGGCATGGTGCGATGAATGGCACCTTACACTAAATTGTAAAAAGTGTAAGACAATGAGCATAACTAACAATAATAATCCGATTGTTCAGAACTACGAGGCAAACAATTCAGTTATTGATATGGTCGATTCTGTGAAATATTTGGGAGTAACAGTACACAGGAATATGAAATGGGACTTACACATTAATTCGATAGTAGGTAGAGCTACTTCTAGGCTGCGATTCCTAGCTCGAATCTTGAAAAACTGTAATGAACAAACAAAGGAGATAGCGTACAAATCTCTTGTGCGTCCACATTTGGACTACTGTTGTGCCATATGGGATCCGTTTCGTAAGGGGTTGATTGACAGTACAGAGAAAGTACAGAGAAGAGCCACTCGATTCGTGACCGCTTGCTACAGTTCTTATGAAAGCGTCACAGAACTGATTAGTAGACTTTGGTGGGAGTCTCTAGTAGATAGACGACGCACGTTTCGTTTAAACTTATTGGTAAGCATGTCTACTCCCACTTTCACTTACGAGTGTAGTGAAATACTTCATCCACCAACCTATTTGAGTCGGAATGAAAGGAAAGATAAGATTAGAGAAATAAGGTGCCGCATTGATTCTTATATGATTTCTTTTTTCCCTCGTACCATTCGGGATTGGAATGCACAGCAATAAGATTAGTTTTGGTGCTGAGCAACTTCGGCCACCCACAATTTTGTGAATTGCAGAGTATATATGTAGATGTAGATGGGCGGAGCCTGGGTGGGGCGAAAAATATATGAAAACAAAAATTCCCACTTTTATTGTAGAAAAGTAAATTTTGTCGAAATATACCAGAACCTTCGTACATTAGTGCTTAAATAAGTTAAATGTTGTTTAATTTTTTTTTCCAAGTCAATCCATTGTCAACAAGTATTTTTTCTTGTTTTTGTCCCACCCTGAAGCTAATCCTTCACTGAAAGGTAATAATTGAGTAATTTAAAATTAGGTGTATACTAAGGTGTAATCGGAGCAAGCTTTTTTTTCGTCATTAGGGTCGCTGGGGATCATATGAGCACCAGCCGCCTGTTTATTCATCTGGTCCATATGGTAAGTTTATGTTATAAAACATAAACTTATCATGTGTGTAGTTTATGAGTCGAAATCGCAATCAGGACGACTGGTATGTGCGTACCAGGACTCGAATCTGGTTCCCTTGCATCTTGACCCGCGCAGCCACACTGGCTGGCACAATTAACCCGATGTCAGCTCAATCAGGCCGGCTATTCCCAAGCACACAATCCAACAACGTCGTACGCTCTCACGCCATACCCACTGCATGATTTAGCCCAGAACTGCGACACATAACCACCTAAAACTACCTGCGTCCCGAATGATAAAGTTTTGTCCGCCACCGGGGATCGAATCAGCAAAAGCCATGCAGATTGTCAGTCACCTTTAGGTTTTATCGGTGAGGAGGCGGATTTATTAAATGCTTGCTTCAGCACTATCAAAAGTTTTCCAACATTCTGCACAGCTTTTACTGTACTTATTCACTCGTTGCATCACTTACTTGAATGTAAATTCTTCGTGCGCTGAACACTCACCTCAGTTTTTGTTTACCTCACGTGGCAGTATCTATGTTTCTTATCACAGTTTGCTCTTTAACAAATTGCGACTATATCAGTACTTCGTAGCAGTTATATTTCTACAATAGGGTTCAGACCAAATCTATATCCTTAGTTGATTCAGTTTTTCCCTTGTTCATACCAGTAAGTAATCGCAAGAAAATCTGAGTTTGGTTAGAAGAAACATCATAGAATTTTTGGACTTCTATTTGCCATTAATTCCAGTATTTCTGATTCCATATCATCACTTTCAAAACAAACACACCATCCTTTGTTCGATGTCGTTAATTTTCAAATATTCTCCTTCGCAGAAACCCTCGGAAAATGCCCAACAGTAAACCAGACAAGATCTCCATTACCCATGCTACTTAAGAAGATATAAAATTTAAGCTACAAACATCGTGATAATTTACTTAATTCTGTTTGGTTTAATTGTGATGGACCTCACGCTCCTGTGGAAATTTCCCAACACATCAATTTTCTCATTCTTGTAACCGTCCAGTTTTCTCTTTCATGGATTTTTATTTTAAATTCTTTCAGTGTGTTTGGTAATTTCCTTCCCCTGATAATTTATTCAAGAGCCTGAATCCTTACCTGCAAGCCTGAAATCGAGTTCCAGCTTATGGTCACCAATATCTTTACAAGCCTCACTAACAATATACTCCTTGTACACACCCAAAGCTCTCTTTGTCCTCCTTTTTATTGTGATTATGGCTTTATGCCTCGACGTGGAGATCATTAGAAGCGGTAAACTACGGGGGCCAGGAACGTGAACGAATTCGGCCGTGGCTTTTTTTAAGGAAGCAACCCGGTATTCGTCTGAAGTGGTTTGCGGAAATAATGGAAAACCGAAATATAGATCCCCGTATGGGGATTCGAACCCACGTCCTACCGAATGCGAGATCAGAGCGTTACCGCTCCCCCACCACGTTCGGTTTCACCCTCCTCCTGTCTTCCAATAAGTTGTATTCTAGATCCTTTATCGCATCAGTTACTGATTGTGTTCTGCGGTAATATCCAAAGACAAATCTAGCTGCCCTTCTTTACACTCCCTTCAACGTCTGAACTCTGATACTCACATTTGGACTACGATATTAAAACAATGCTCTGACCAAATTTTTACTCATTGTGTTGTGCAGTAAATTTCAGAAATAAATCTAACAGCCCTTCTTTGCACCTCCTTCAGCTCCCGTATTTTATACTCAAAATGTTGGACCCATACTAAACCACCATATTCAAAAAATGGCCTGAGCAGAATTTTGTAAACCAATTCTCTCACTTCTCTGGAACATTCCCTCTTGAATAAATTAATGATTTTGAAATCTTTTTCCTACCACCCGCCAATGTGTCCAACAAAGTCAAATATTATGCCAAAAAATTACACTTTAGGTGTTCAACAAGCAATTCCTTGCACATTGCATAGTCAATATTCCACGGATGAACTTGATGGGTACATTGCACTCGTTTCTTGCAACCAGAAGAGCCATGATTGAAATTGCAGTTTAATGGAAGCTTGGCTAATCTCTAAAATTAATAATGTAATGCGCCGGACCAAGTGAACGCTAACCCGTGACCTGAGTTCACTTTCTACCAATGGCTTTCTACGAGCATTCCACAGCCAGGGAGCAAGCGAGCAGATGTGCTATCGGAACAAGTACTTTTCTTCCGCATCCTGGACCCTCTGCTCGTGCCCTCAGAGTATTTAGACTTCCTTTCAATTCTGAAGAAAGCAGTCAATCTTAGAGCGCCACACTCAGAACGTGAGCGATAACTTTAACCCCACTTTCACTGGTCGCGGTTAAGAAGTACGAAAAGGGAACGCGCTAATTTCCTGGTGTGATCGCGATCACACCACCAAGTGTGAACCTCAGCAAAACTTCGCAATCAAATTCAAGAACGCCAAATTACGAACATAATTTAGTAATACGTGTATTTTTAATGGTATTGATTAAGGTCAGTTCTACCATGATATATATTGTATTCAGATAATTTTTTAAAACACTAATATAAACACTTTAATACCATCATCATATTATATGTTCATCAAATGCAGCTTCCTTATTTATTTTACGATTTTTTTTTTTATTTTTTTTGGTACTTCTGAATGTTTTTAAATCTTCAAAGCACGCTAGATTATGAGGATTGAGAGAACGACTCTAGATAATTTACCACACGCCACAATTATGTCATTCGCTAGTGTGATTTCTGGATACGGTGAAAAAAAGAAATCAATAGCATATGTTTTGAACACGGCTGCTCCCGTATTCGAAAATCAGAATTCTCGCGTCCCTGCTGGTGTCCGCAGTAATATAGTCCTATAGTTTAAATGAACATTGTTTTATGGAGAGAAACTATGTAAATGGGGTGTAATATGTTCATGGACAGTATTATGTATGAAATATTAATTAGAAGTTTATAGTTGTAAGTATTGATATGAGCTACGACGTTTGCGACGGTTTGGACTGGTTTTGTTTATGTGTAAATGCATGTAAACAGTATTAACTTTCATTTCAAGATATTTTCTAATGATTGTGAGTGATTTTGTACAATCTGTTTCTTGTATGAATTTAATAATTAAAGTGTTGTTAGAACTCTTTGAATTATTCTGGATGTTTCTGGAACGTCTGTATCAACAAGTGGCAGAGACGAGTTAGTTATTTGTGTTGAGCAGAGAGTTGCAGAGAGTTGGAGGAAGGAGTATGTGGAGACGAAATAACGCCAAACCGGTGAAACCGCATATAAAATCTCGTCTCCTACTGCGCATGCGCGGCGGCCACTGGCGGCCATAGGAATAACCCCAAAACATTCCGCTGTTTGCACTGTGTATACTGCTGTGAACATTTAATTTTCTAATGTTTCAAAGTTTTTATAATGACAAGTTGTGTTGCATACGGTTGCACAAATAGACAAGATAGGAAACAACATAGAATAACGTTTCGTAACTAAATCACATTGTAATTGTTGTTCCTGAAGAGTCTGATAGATAACGGCAAGATTAGAGCCTATCGATATAAATTTATTCATTGCTCTCAATAAGATGATATCGTTCTCAAATGTTTGTTGGTGTAGTGTAGACAATCAGTATATGTTACTACTTTGCACCTAAAAGCTAGCCTAATTGAAAGTCTAATTTAAGCAAGTCAAGTTTACATCGCGATACGGTGAATGTGCATACTTTAGTCCAGTTTCAGTTTACACTGAAAGTGTATGATGAAATTAATTGTGATAATTTTTGCTGTGTGAACTACTTAACTTGATGAAGCAAACGTTGTTGTTACCCGAAATGTAGTTCGCGATGCATTTCATGAGTTTAGATCTGTCCACATAGTTTGATTTTGTAGCGGCAATATTAATGGAAATGTGGGTAGGTTGAAATGCGGCGTGTACCAGAAGGGTACAAACAATTTATTTATTATTAGTTGTTACTAATTTCCTGAGCACTATGTTAGTGACACAATGTGTATCGCGATGTAAACTGCTCCCATCTAAGCTTCTGACGTTTGATGCATGGTAAGAAAATAAATCCACTGATGTTGCTAGCAAAGTTACATAGGCCACTAACAGTACAATAGTAAGCTCAGAAGCTATGAGGTCTTTTGAAGGGTTCAAAAGTTCTAAACATTGACTTAACATAATCTAACCACCCCAATTTGGAGACAGCATATATCGAGAACTAAGCGAGATATCGAAAATGTATATTCTTCACTTTCGAGTTACCTCGTCTTGTTACATAAGAATCTATCATCAAATTTGACCTTAGGGGAATTTTTCTTCTGAATTTTAACCGGAAATCCTCTATCTTGAGACAGTATATCCCGAGAACTAAGCACGATATCAAAACATTTTATCCTTCATTTTTAATTTGTCTCGTCGAGTTACATAATAATCCATCATAAAATTGCGGTGACACGGTTGTCTTATGATTCCCTTGAGGTTTTTGTGCCTTTTCCCTATGTTTCTATGGCCAAGCAATATTGCGGCCTTCCCACCCCATTTCTCTGTACCCGGTTTTACTCCAGTGCGTGGTGAAGGTCCCTTGCGTCGTCTCCATATATTCCTTCCTCCATGGTTGCAAGTTAATTGAAAGTTAGAACCGCTGGAATATTTGTATGATTGTGTTTAGTACCTTTGGCCGAGGTGATGGCTATGCCGTGTGTAATGTTATTATAGCGCTTGTGGAGAAATAAATCTAAGTGATTGTTAGGAGT
Source organism: Vandiemenella viatica (assembly GCA_031002005.1). Taxonomy (NCBI): domain Eukaryota; kingdom Metazoa; phylum Arthropoda; class Insecta; order Orthoptera; family Morabidae; genus Vandiemenella; species Vandiemenella viatica. The sequence continues at coordinate 22,198,222 of CM061920.1, read as the reverse complement.
ATTTACTTCTAGCAACCAAATGCTGATCACGGCCTCCGCGATGGAACTGAACAGCAAGAAATAGTAATTACCCAATACACTGTCGAGTTAAGTGCAGTGTAATGTACACAAACTCGAGAAGAGGTTTTGAAATAGAAAAACAAATTAGTAAGTGAGGGGAAGAAAACAGTGTTTCCAGCAGGCGGAAGATTGGTGTTCGTCACTATAGCATTTTACGAACGTGACCGATGCCACGTATTGCGGCAGCCAAAGAGAAAGTGCGAATAGCGTGTGTGGGTAACTAGCCTGTAGCGGGCCATATATTGTTTAACATACTATAATGACGAACACATTGAGTGCACGATTAGAAAATACCGGTATACGAAACACTAGTTGGAACTACAAAATAAGTCGAGGTTAAAGGAGCAAATAATCATTTAACAACATACGAAAAGAAAAAGGAAAATGCAACGAATATAAATATCTCGTTATACTATTGGATAGGGAAGGATACAGCAATAGGAAAAGGGTTATCCCATTCACAAACTACACCAATAACACATGAATTGATGAGTATTGGTATATTCTTTTAATTTTTAATGGCATTCGGCATCTATGCCATACAGCCAGCAGGATAGTAATTTTTTCAGTTATTTAGACAACCCACAGAAGGGGCATGATATTCACAGACAAAACACTTAAACACCAATGCCCGCGGCCGGACTCGAAGGGGCGACCTTCGACACGCGGAGCTAGCACTCTAGCACCTACGCTACCGAGGGCGACGCGTATGGGTATAAGAAGTGTCAATAAATCATTACCGAGAGTGGTGGTGTAACGGTTAGCGTTGTCGCCTCGCATTCGGGAGGACGCCGGTTCGAATCCCCATCCGGGCATCCAGATTTGGGTTTTCCATGGTTTCCCCAAATCACTCCAGGCAAATGCCGGGATGCTTCCTTCTAAAAGGCCATGGCCGAATTCCTTCCCATTCCTTGCCCCCCATCCTTTCCCGTCTCTAAAGACCTCGCTGTTAAGAGACGCTAAGCAGTTTTAAAAAAAAAATCATTGTTCCGGTTGAGTTAGTTTGGAAAATCATGATTTAGAAGTGCGGTGCTCAGGACCGCATTTAAGCGCTGGCTACCCAGGCTGTAGCCTGTGGGATCGTACCACACGCAAAATAAATAAGAATCAAACATGTGCAAAGAGAGTAAGCTATTTTTGAAACGATTTTAGCACATAAATTCCGGAAATACTCAAGAAAACCGAAAACAGTGTTCGCGCATACCAGTTCAATCCCTTGAAGTACAGGCGTACTGTAAAGTAAAATTTCAGTACACCTATATTGAAAAGTAACAACTTTGCAGCACAACTATGAGGAATTATAACTCTTGTAATATGATGTTGCAGTATACTGTGCTCGGGCTGTATAAATGGCGAAAGTAGGTGTGTACGAGAAAGGGGAAAAATGGGTGTGTAGGGAAACTACCACCGAAGCGTGCGCTCCGTCGCATTTAAATTAAATTGAAGTCATTGTCGTGCAACTGCAATACCAACTAAAATTCCCTAGCCTTCGTCCAGAAGGTTAGGTGAGATAAAACAGCGAGTAGCGGCGGAATAGAGGTTAGAGATTTAATGTTATGTTTGAAAGTAAGTATTTATATTTTTTTTATAAATCGTTCATAATTGGAATGGGCGTATTTGAAATACAATATTAATTCTAATTTTAATTCGTGTTTATTTATTTTACTGTACGTGATTTTTTATTTCTTTTTAAAACTTTATTTTAACATGCACTCGATTTCATGCATAAAGGAGTGCGAAAATTTTCTTTTATTGGTAAGTGTGTCAGGGATTGGAACAAATTACCAAGTGTAGTGATGAATAATTTTCCAAAAACGCTTAAGGAATTTAGAATTGAAATTTTTAAATCAGAATAGTAAATGGAGGAGGAATTTAACATTTCAATTATAAAAGAAATTAAAAAAAAATATCTATATAAAAAAGGGGTAAACGGATGACTGGGGGAATTGCCACCTGAGTTTTAGCTCCATCGCAATTTTTTTTAAACAAAAAATCAGGAATCTCGACCGATTGTGAAGGCTCTGATTAGTGGAACGCAGTCTATTAACACTTGAGTCGCTGTGTTCTGTTGACGCGCGTGTGTGTGTTTGTGTGTGTGGATAATAATACTGCGTTTTTAATCTTTCTCTGTTGCGTGCTTTGGTGACCGTAATCATCATTTTATCTTAATATGTACAGACTTGAAATGTAAATATCTTGGCATTACATTTGATAACCAGCTTAACTGGGCAGGACATTGGACAGGTGGTAGGAAAAGGTTTCAAAATTCTGAACTTGTTGGAGAGAGTGATGAGGGAATGCACGAGATTAGTAAAGGAATTGAGTTACAAAACTTTGGTCAGACCATTGCACGAATATGGTAGTGTAGTATGGGACCCACATTTTGAGTATCAAATACAGGAGTTGGAGAAGGTGCAAAGAAGGGCTGCTAGATTTGTTTCTGGAAATTATCGCAGAATGCAATCAGTGACAGATATGATAAAGGAACTGGAATTGGATTCATTGCAAGACAGGAGGAGGATGAGGAGGGTCATGGGAGTGTACAGGGCGTATACTGGCGATGAGGCATGGAAAGATATTGCAGTAGGGATGAAAAGTAGTTCATGGAGGGGAAAAGATGACCATGACTACAAGCTGGCACTCGATTTCAGGCACAAGGGAGTGGGAAGATTTTCTTTTTTAGTTAAGTGTGTCAGGGATTGGAATGAGTTACCGAGGGGAATTTATTTATTTATTTAGCTTATGGCCATTGCACAAAAATAATACAATACAACATTAAATTACAATTAAAATTCAAAATTAACATGGTGTAGCCAATCTAAAGCTTCATTTGAAATGTTAATAAAATCTATTGGTGATCCCCTGAATGCTCGAAGTGGGCAGTCAAATGTCACGTGACGGATGGTTTGTTTTTCCTCACCACAGTCGCATCTCGGTGAATCTCTCATTCCCCATGTATACAAAGATGAAGCAGATCTTCCATGACCAGTCCTAACTCTGTTAAGAGCTGCCCAGGTCTTGCGAGGAAGGTCGAGTCCCTTTAGTGCCTGTTGACTGTCAAACAGGGAGTGCCATTCTGGTGGGGCTGAGGCTATCCACTCCAATTTCCAAGCTTCTCTCCCATTAAAATTATCAGATATAATCTGTTTTACAGTCTTTACACTTGGATTTCTCGATTTAAGTCTCACAAACATATTATCCATGTCGTCATGGATGGGCAGATCCAAGTTATCACAGATCTTATTATACTGGGCAATTAGGAGATTGAGTCGTCTTATCGTAGGCGGTTCGATGTTGCACAAAACAGGTAGCCAGTACAGTGGAGTGGTCTTAATACATCCGCTAATTATCCGCATTGTCTGGTTTAAAACTGTGTCGATCTTTTTGACGTGGGCGCTATTTATCCAGACAGATGAGCAGTACTCAGCTGCAGAATATACAAGGCTCAGTGCTGATGTGCGGAGTGTAGAGGCGGATGCTCCCCAGGAGGTGCCAGTTAACTTCTGCAGAATATTATTCCTGGTTCTTAGTTTTGCTGCAAGGTTGTTTAGATGTTTATTGTACGACAAGGTGCGATCCATTACGACTCCCAAATACTTGGGGAAGGGGTTGTGTCGAATGGGAGTGCCATCAAGAAGAACGTCAAGTGAGAGATTCGCCACCCGATTGTTAAGATGGAAGACACTAGTTTCCGTCTTGCTGGAACTGGGTACGAGACGCCATTTCCGAAAATAGTTGCTCAGGGTTTTGAGGTCTGCTGTTAAACTATTTTCAATTTGCTAAACGTTATCAGATTGTTGTACTACTGCCAGATCGTCAGCATAAGAGAACTGTCTGGATTCTGTTTGAGGAATGTCAGAAATATAAACATTAAAAAGAAGTGGGGCAAGAACTGAGCCTTGAGGCAGACCATTATTCACTCTTCTTACTTTGCTTATCTTATTGTCTGAAACAACCTGGAATGTTCGGTTAGCTAGCATGGTATTGATCAGACAAGTGATTTTTTTACACTTCAAAATGTTCAGCAGTTTATATACCAGGCCCTCTCGCCACACTGTATCATAGGCTGCGGTAAGGTCAACAAATACAGCACCAGTCTTCAATCGTCTCTCGAATCCTGCTTCTATGTGAGTTGCCAATGCCAGGACCTGATCCTCGCAGTTTCTTGCAGGTCTAAAACCTGCCTGTTCAACTGGGAGGTTTGCAAAAATAATTGGACTGATTCTATTGTAGATGATCCTTTCAAATAACTTGTAAGTAGTACTTAGCAGTGAAATAGGTCTAAAATTCTCTGAAACATCAGGGCTTTTTCCAGGCTTCAGAATGGCTATGATCTTTGCCCGTTTAAATTCTGCAGGAATAACATTTGTCTGTAGTATGTTAGTAAAGAAGCGGGCCAACCATTTTTTTGGTATGTTTTCCACAGTGTGTAAGGAACTCTGGGTGAACTTCGTCAAAACCTGGAGCCTTCCCATTCTTCATTTGTTTGATGGCCCTTGCCACCTCTATATCGGTGACAGGGGATGAGAGGTTTGTAGGGGCAGAGTACAATCGTTTTAGATGGAACAATAGTTTTTTCACTTTCCGAGTATGATCTTTATCGGCGCTCACTCTAGACATGTTGGCAAGTCGACTTGCTATTTGGTCTGGAGTGATCTGATGCTTTGATTGAGTGTTATGTGGGGTTCCACCTAGCTTTTTAAGGAGGCTCCATGCTTTCCGGCTGGACTTCTTGAAATTTAAGGTTTGCACCGTATCATTCCATTTTCGTTTTCGGGCATTGTCCAGGCTCTGCAGCAGTTCGTCGGCTGCTTCTGTACGTCCGTTCTGTTGGAAATCATCATAGAGCATTTCGCATGTTTCGTTCCAACACGGGATATATTCTTTTCTAAAGCCTCTAGGAATAGACTTTTTAGCTGTCGCTATGGTTACTCTGACAAATCTATTATAATTTTTTACTAATGGAGGTATCCATCTTAGGTTTTTATCCAGGTTATTGGCAAATTCTTCCCACTTTGCTTTCCCAAAGTTCCATCTAGGTAAAGGAGAGGATCTAATTATGGGAATTGTTAGACCAACTTCTAGCAGGACTGGTCGGTGTTGACTATGTGGAAAGGCTTGTAGGACTCGTCTTGTAGTTGGTAAAGGGTGGCTTTGATCGTCACAGGAGACAAAACATAGATCTGGGTTGGTTTCGGTGTTCCATCTTCCCGAGTTAAAAGTACCTGCGTCTTTCGGGTTAAAAACTAAGTTCATGTTATTTGCTGCCGCCCATTCCTCTAGCCTGATTCCATCTTGGTTATTTTCTGTGTACTTCCAATCTGTATGGTGGCTGTTAAAATCGCCAATATACATAACGGGATGTCGAGACTTTAGTAGAACTTCACTCGGCCATGAAACGGAAGGGGGTTTATACACATTAATAATTTAATGTTGTTCACCACCGTGGTAATAATGTGGATGTTATTTTCGCTGCATGCTGAGACGAGGTAGGCATTGGTAACAGTATTTCGCACATATGTTGCGCACCCGTAATTTTGATGATGAGTGGCACCTAAAATTTTGTAGCCTTGTACTTTCCCTCTCAGACTCAGCTGCAAATCATCCTTGGTGTGGGTTTCTTGAACGCAGGCTATATCGACGTTGTGGTCAAGTAATAACTTTGAAAGGCAATCGCTTTTAGATCGGCTTATTCCTTCCATGTTAAGTTGGCAAACCCTTAGTGAAGGTCCAAGGGTTCTTGCCTTTTGGTTCTGATAAGAACCGTTAGGTGACATGACGATTACTGTGCTCTGGTTGCCAGGAGATCCTGTAGGATTGTCTGGCAGGCCAACTGTGTAGACTATTTAGCCGTGCAAGCACGTTGCCCAGGGTGTACCACGAGGAGGCTAGTCTACTTTACACCCCACCGAGGGGAATGATGAATAACTTACCGAAAATGTTAAACGAATTTAAAGATAAAATTTGTAGAGGGCAAATGTAGGTGGGTGCAGGATAGGGGGAAGTTGGGTGTGTAGGGAAATTGCCACCGGAGCCTGTGCTCCATTGCAATTAAATTAAATATTTCAATATTACTGTTTCATATTGCTATAACTTTTGAGTTGTAATCCCGTGTTCTTTTGCTGAGGGTGTTTGTTGCAACGACGCGACTACGATAGGCAGCACCTTATATCGATCATCAGTCGGAGAATTGACGTGCGATAATTTCTTTGCTAACCTCGTTTACTTCAGTGTTGGAAACGATTTAGAGAGAACGCTTCAAATTTTTGATACTTCACTAAGTTATCCTCGTGTATTTTTACAATCATTACATTATCCAATATTTTGAATTAAAAAGTTTACTAACTGAATGATAAGTAATCTATATTAACGAATACCTAAATACAGACCTGGTGGTGCTTGTAGAACAGTGGGGAAATTTATTTATCGCGCTGTGGGTGTGAGAAACGATTCTACTTGGATCAGTGATGGAATGGGGGAAGTGAATGAGGCTCTCCCGTCATACTCTCGTCCTTGAATTAAATATGGGAAGTTAGCAGACCTAGAAGAATCGGTCACTATCCTAAGGGCACAACTGACATAGGCGAAAAGGAAAGACGATAAATATGAAGGGAGAGAAGAGTCGTTTAGAAGTTGCAGAATATGATTGAATAAAATAACAGAATGAAGTAGGTCGAACCTGCTATCATAGTTAAGGGTGGAGGAGTCTATTGCAGCTATACGAACAGGTTGGGGCTCTAGGATTAGTGGAGGGAGCAGTCATGGAAGAGGTATACAATCACATCTGCAGGATCAGTTAGGCTTGGTTATCGGGTCACAATTGATTTAAACTTGCTTCTATGGTTGTTCAGGTAAGAAAGGGTAGTGTTTTTCGCAAGGAAGTGTAGTACAGTGGGATTGGGAGAAGCGGCATTAATTTTATTTATTTCTCGTGTCCAGGACATACCATTACAAGTTGAAGGAAAACATATAAAATCAATTAATTAATATTAAGCTTATGGACTATAGAACACAATTAAATTGAATGTGACCAGAATTCCGCAATCCTGATGGCCTTCTCATTTGCCCTAAAAAGGTCGTCGTTAGTGCAGGTTTCATGTAGATTCCTGCATACCACAAGATGTTGTGGGTCCTGCAGCTCACCACATTCACATAGTTCGTTTTCAGTAGTGTAACCCCATTTTTTTAATATTAGATCTACATCGGGACACTTCATTTCTTAATTGTTTAATGCCTTCCATATGGCATATGGTTGATTACACCCCGCGGCCATAGTTGTACACGGCGTGGTCCAGGTGAAGATGTTATGGCTGTAGTTGACTGTAAGAAGCTGTTTCTAGACTTTAGCCTTGCGGGTTTAGGTTCTTGTCCAAACAAAGGGTGTATGTGGTCTGTTTCCTTTTTCCATCTCTGCAGCTGTTTTCCTTTGAATGTCAGGTGGTGCTGTACCCATGATTTGGTATATTTTGCTGACAGGAGTTGGTTTCAGGCAACCCGTGACAATGCGGCCAGTATCATTAATAAAGATTGGCTAATCGAATAGAGAGTAACATCAGGAAGGTAGTGAAACAGACACAGCATGCCGTTATAGAATCTCGTTACCATGGTCGACCACAGTTACAATCGAGTGTGAGGTAGAAGAACATTTGGGAAGAAATCGGTTCTGTCATGGATATTTTCCCAATGGACACCATTGGAAATGGTTTAACACTAGGCATGGCGTACACATAAATAACGGAGCTGCTTTCTGGCCTCGCATTCGGGAGGACGCCGGTTCGAATCCCCGTCCGGAAATCCAGATTTGGGTTTTCCATAGTTTCCCCAAATCACTCCAGGTGAATGCCGGAATGCTTCCTTCAAAAGGCCTTGGCCTAAGTCCTTGTCCCCAGTTCCATCCCGCCTCTAATGACCTCGATGTCGACGAGCCGTAAAGCTACAAGTAAAAAAAGAACGGAGCCCACTTGAAGTTATGATGCATTTTTTAGTTTAGACTTTAGACACTGTTGGCAATGGGATAAAAGCAGCTGACGAAAGGAGCATTAATTACATATGCACAATATATGAAACTGTAAATACCAAAAAAGAAAGTGAAGATGATGAAATAATTCAAGGGGGAAATAATGGAGAGGGAAAAATTTATATAGTGTGGTAAGTTGTCAGAGGCAGGAAAAAATTATCGAAAGATGTTCTAGGGAAATTGCGTCAAAAATTTGAGGTATTTTAATCAAAATTAATGCAATACAATAGTAAAGAAGCTGGAACAGCGACATGTGGTTCATCGCAGTGATTTAATATTAGTGTAAGCACGTGTCCACATTGATCGCGATAAAGACAACATGAACCAAGATTAATGTTGCTAACAATCCTAGTAGTCTGATAAATACGGAAAAGTCACAGTAAAGAAATACGCAATGAAAAAATATTCATAATAACGTAATGAGCAAGCTGCAGCGAACAAGCACACAACGTAAAAAACAAATAACTAAAACGTAATTAAAAAAATTACCTACTATAGTAGATACCTATGGAGATAGAATATAATATCATCATTAGTGTTCTGCTGTAAGACAGGTTTCCACATGGCTGATCTCCATGCTCTCCTGTCTTCTGCCCTTCTCTTGGTGTTCACGTATTTCCCGTTTCCTTTGATGTTATCAGTAATCTTGCAGCTCCTTCTTCCTCTCACTCTCCTCTCACAAACTAGTCCCTTCCAAGGCGTCTTTCAGCAAGCACTCCCCTCTCATCCATCCATTTCTTCTTTCTTTCTTTTATGATTCAGAGTAGTTTCCTCCTCAGATCATTCCTTTCCAGCGCTTCAATCACTTCTTCCGTCCTACTTATCATCTTCATTCTCCTCCGCATCCACATCTCAAACTCTGAATATAGTATAATATCAATGTAATATAATATAACATCAAATGAATATAAATTAACAAGAAGCAACTAACAATTAATATTCTTCAAGTGGGTGCGCAGACTTCCGCGGTCGTTGTCAATGTAATCTTGGTTGTCCGGGTTGAACCGCGTCAATTTGTTGAAACCTAACGTTTCGACCATCATTTTGTGGCCTTCATTTTGTGGCCTTCTTGAAGAAGGCCACAAAATGATGGCCGAAACGTTAGGTTTCAACAAATTGACGCGGTTCAACCCGAGAAGGCCACAAAATGATGGCCGAAACGTTAGGTTTCAACAAATTGACGCGGTTCAACCCGGATAGAGTACTCTGAAGAAGGCCACAAAATGATGGCCGAAACGTTAGGTTTAAACAAATTGACGCGGTTCAACCCGGACAGAGTACTCTGAAGAAGGCCACAAAATGATGGCCGAAACGTTATGTTTCAACAAATTGACGCGGTTCATCCCGGACAACCAAGATTACAATTAATATTCTTATTTAAATCACATACATTTTTTTCTTTTAGCGTTCTGTCAATTAATTTCTCAGCAGTTGCTTAGCTAAATAGATTTTTTCCCCTGTAGATGAAGCTCTGGAGATGGGATGATTTTTTTCCCCTATGGCTTTACGCCTCGTCAACGTCGAGATCATTAGAGGCGGAATGGGACTTGGGACAAGGAACGGGGAGGAATTCGGCCACGGCCTTTTGAAGGAAGCATCCCGGCATTAGTCTGGAGTGTTTTGGGTAAACCATGGAAAACGCAAATCTGGATGCCCGAACGAGGATTGGAACCTGCGTCCCGGTGTAAGATCCCAGTTCCGCTTTTCATTCAACATAACCTATCTCTTTCCCCATTTGTTATCAAACAACGCTGAAATTTCAGTTTTGTAGTAAGATCTATGGCTGTTGCTAGTTCTGAAACGAAGACCAGGTGTGTCACGTGACAGCGTGAAAGACCAATAGCTACTCATGGCCAACTAAAGATGAAGATATCTTTAGTGGGCCGTGATAGCTACTGAGGTGACGTCGGGGAACGGCAGACGGAATAAGCCAACGAAATTATATAGTTGTAGATATGAACGATATTTCGTTTTAATTCAAAAAATACCGCCACCATTGTCTCGTCAGACACAGTGATTTTTGTTGTTGGAATTATTATGGTCCACGCAGCCTTTAACAGAACACAAGACTCAGTTAGGAGCGAGTCGGTTAACTCGGCTCGAGGCACGTGAGCCCCAGGGCGCTTTCCTTTGTTCGGCAGTGGGGCGTCGCAGACAGTAAACCTTGGGAATCGGTGCCACTCAAAGGCGGTAAATGACTTCATAACACCCGAGTAATGGGTGGGAAAAAGTGAATTGCGGGCTAAGTAGGCCGCTGCAGCAGAGGTTTCCCATTCGGCTCACGCGGTGCAGAGGCATCAGGCGAGACAATCTGAGGCACGGACTCTGAGGAGGCTAACTAGAAACGGAATGAGCGGGCGCCCATTGTGCAAACGCCCTCCAGTGGGAGACGCCATCTGCTCCGCTTGACTCTTATCTACTGCATGATATAAATTACAGATACGTCTTGGTTACTGTTGTTGCATACTTATACTACAGTAGTATTTATAATGAATAAAACGGAAGTTAGCAGAATTTTATAAAAATTAAGTGTTAAATAGAATCAATAAACACTATTACGAAAGTTTTGTTCTCACAGCACGACTGCGCATATTGTATGTAGTTAACAATCCATAGATGAAATTTGGGGTACATAAAAGGAGCCTCCCCGTAGATTGCAATGCTAAGCGACCAAGATAAGAATAGCATTCAGAGAGTGAATCGAAATGACCTGACGCATGATTCTTTCTCACCAGAAACATTACTATCTAAGCCCTTTTCAGGGCGATTTCAGCAGTAATAGCAATGTTTGCGGCTATGACCATGAAGATGAGAATGGTACATCAGTACAAGAACAGGCTGAAATTAACTTACTCTAATCCATGGTGTAAAGCTACTTGCACCATTCAACAATGGTCGGTGGAGGTGTGGTTTCAACCCTGACCTCATATTCAGTAGTATCAGCCACCAATACGTTAAACCTGACTATTCCCCAGTACCTAACTCACAGCATAGGCCAATAATGTGTCAGATATATGCCGCACTTAGACCACAGGAAGTACCTTTCCGTAGGAGGTACAACTTCAAAAAGGCAAATAGGTCGGAATAATAACGCTCTTAAAGGTCTGTCAAGACATTATGCCACACTTCTTGAACCAAATCCTTTAAAGACACAAGTATGCGCTACCTATTTAAGGAATAGAGAAGCCACTCGTAGGTTAAAGGTAATATGGTAGGTGGTTGAAGTGGACCACTGCACCATTCCAAGATATCTAGGAGTGACACTTGATAGATCCCGTCCATTCAGAAAACACTGCATGAATTCCAAGCTGAAAATTTCCAATAGGAACAATCTCCTTAGAAATCTAACTGGATCACAGTGGGGTAGCCAAACTGAAACCATTCGAACTTCTGCCGCCTTAGCACGGTGCTATTCGGCTGAAGGGTATGCCTGTCCTGTATGGTACAACTCAACACATACCAAACAGGTGGACACATGCAGGATCATAACAGGTTGTTTAAAATCCACTCCAGTCGAATGGATCCACTACTTCGCAAGGATATCACCACATTCTGTTCGAAGAGAAATATCAGTGAACAAGGAAAAGAAGAAAGTTGATAATGAAAGAACTCATCCACTACATGGGCGTTTATCGCACAGGCAAGGACTGAAGTCCGGGAAAAGTTTTATAAGAACATCAAAGGAACTTAAGACCACAACTGTAACAGCCAGTTTACAACTGTGGGAAGCTAGGTCTCCCCTCCCCCCTGGCTGGGGAAGATTGTCTGAAACCTTACCACTTGGCTACGACATGGAAGTCTCTGAATAGTCTGAGATCAGGAGTGGGAAGATCCAAAGTCAACCAAGCAAGCAAGCAAGGTCACAGACAACAAATACGACTATGGAGAGAATCACACTGTTCAAAACATGCCCTAGTGTCGAATGTATCCAACCTTCTGCTTGGAAGTTAACTTATACGAGGCCTCGGAAAGTACACCGGAAGTGGCCAAGTTTTGGTTAACTGTAATTGTATAACTGTGTATGTTTTTGACACCAAATAAATGAATAAAATATCATAATATTATAATATACTTTTTCTAAGTTTTGAGCGAAAAAAAAATAGTTTTAGTCGCTGTTAATGAGTTACAGCAGGTATGGGCAACCTTTGCTTAGCTGAGGGCGTAATTTCTGGACTTAATCAGGTCGCGGGCCGTAGGTAAGAAAAAAGTAGATAGTAGTGAATAAAAAGGCGATAAAAATTCACACATTTTTTATTTAGCAAAATTACAATAGGATAATCAAACATACAAAAAGAAAATTAACAAAAACAAATAGAAAAATCAAATGAAAATTAATGGGAGACTTGAGTTTGAAGCGTTATTTGAAATTTCTGAATCTCTCGCGGGCCGGACTGAAGTTGGTGGAGGGCCGCGGGTTGCCCATATATGAGCTGCAGGAAGGAACCAACTGCTTTTAATATTTGTGTCTGCCTGTCTATTTGTTTGAATGACCTGGATTCACGCAAAAACGGACAGTTATATGTCTGTCGGGTTTTGAGTGACGTGCAGCCCATGGTCCCGGGGGTTAGATAGGATGTGTTTCATTTTGGTGTGAAATATGGAAGCTGAAATTTTTTAAAAAAATATTCACAAATTAGTACCAATTTTTCTCTGAACGCGATTCGAAAAAACTACTTGTCGGATTTTGATGGGATTTCGAAATACATGCAGCTTGTAGTACCAGAACGGGGATCAAATAGGATATGTTTCATTTTGACGTCAAATCCGAAAACTGAGAAATTATCACAAATTACTATCCATTTTTCGTTTAACGCGATTCACGCAAGAACTGCTTGTGGAATGTACATAATTCTCACATCGAAATTCCACTATACAAAAGGAATCGTATTATTCATATGAGTTCAGTTACATTTTCCCCCCTCGCTGTCGATGTGTTGACTGTGAAGTAACTGATTTAAACTGTCTTTTATGAGTCCACGTAAACAAAACTCTGGGCAGCAGCTGCTTAAAAACATAAACTGGGTTTATATATCCCATTATTCTCAATGTTAACAACCTGCTAGGGTTAGATATGATCTTTAAACGTAGAGGATTTGCCGTAATTTAAACTACTTAGATGAAATGACACATTTAAACCAGCATGTCATTCTCTTTTTGGTGACAATGTCAGTCTGACCGCAACCATCTCGTACGATATGGTTTTAAAGGACACTGGATGGAATCCGTACCCACACGGTCAAATTTATTTTGCAAACAAAAGCTCGGAATTAAGTGACTGCGTAAGAATACTGCAGAGGATGGACTTTCTCATAACATCAGGAATCAGGACGACTCTAGAAGGGAGTGGAACGCATAGCGTCTGACTGAAGTGTTGAGAAACCTGTTGAGGGGGTTGTGGCCAAGAAAAAAGTGAAAGGAGAATCGCAGAGGAGGTTAATGAAAGGCGGAATGATGTCTCCACCAGTTTCCAGTTAAAATAAAACTGTTATCGTAGGCCAGAGAAACTTTTTAAAACAAAAATCTTACATTCATCCACAGTTTTCGAGATCAGTTAAAACAAACAATACCATATTGCATTTTAAATATTTGTCATGTCACCCCAACGCTTTGGCCCTAAATCCAAATGATTTTTGTTCTGTTGTCATTATTGTTTGAGTCTTCAATATGTTTCATTCATTTCATCTGAATTTCCATCACAAGCTCTCCACTTTCATTTATTGCGAGTTTTTGTACATCCAGTGCTTTCTTGGTGTTGCTGACTACAACCAGATTTGTTGATTACAATAACAGCAAAAAAATCCCTCTTGACCCAAACTCACAAGAACTTTTCGTTTAATTGCTATTTTGGTTCACAGAACAGAAGCAATTTACAATCACAAGCTGTTATATATCCTGTGTCCTTTTTTATAAAAATTTGCTCACGTTTCATCTCTTGTGACAAATGATTCTTATTTAACAACTCTCTCTATTTCCGATACTTAATTCCAGCCGGTGACACCCTTACCTACAAACGAAAACTAAATCCTTACACGGTCTAGAGAAAAGTTTTACCACATTGTTAATATTTATTCTATATAGGCCTCTGGAAGGTTAAATTTTAACTGTTAATTATCTGTTATACTGTTTCCCTTTTAATACTTCTTAAAAATTTTACTTTTTTTATCTATGTCTACAGAGCAAATGCTATAAATTCAATTTGCTGAGACTTGTTTTAAGCAAACCAAATTCTATGTGTAACGTGTTCTGACTGTATGGCCCCCACACCAAGCGTGAAATAAATAAATTTTTAAAAATACTCATTCATTTATATTGTAAATCCAGTACTAATTTATGGTAGTAACCATCTTTTCCCTTCCACCTACTGCAGCAATTCTTTTCCTTACATCATACACGTCCCATCGCCCATGTATGTCTCATACACTCCCAGCCCTCTCTCCTCCTGCGTCCTATCTTCCGGTGACTCCCAATTCAGCTCTTTTACAACAACAATCACTCCGCATTGTACGACAACTTTCACCAAAAAATCCATCTTCCCTCCTTTGCGCCCTTTTAATTGTAGTATTCAATACCCATAATGCGATACCAAACCAAGGTTTTGTATCCCAATTCCTTTACATAAGTGAAGCATTCCTCCCAATACCTGTCCAATACGTGCAGAACTTGAAAAATTATTACAAATCCCTCCTGCCGAACTGAGTTCATTACGAAATCTTACACAGCTAGGTTTAACGTCACTGTCCAGTTGATGAATGTCTGTCGACAACGCCATGCGCACTGCCAAGAAACTTATGTTACACATTCAGCATTTGGGCACCTGCATCTGTCTCTCTTTGCTGCTGCTGCTCTCTGCTTATTGATATACGTCTCGTCGACGTCGAGGTCATTAGAGTTGGGAAAGGACTGGGTACAAGAAATGGGAAGTAATTCAGCCATGGCCTTTGAGAAGGAACCGTGCCGTAATTCTCCTGAAGTGATTTTGGGAAAATATAGATATACCGAATCCGGACGGGTATACGGGGATTCGAACCCGCGTCGTACCGGATGCGAGGCCAGAGCGTTACCACTCACTCACCACGCTCGGTGTCTCTCTTCGCACTTGTCAGCTACCTGAATCTGATTGTGCCTATCACCACCGCGACTCAAAGTAGATGGACTCAACGGGAGTAAGTACAGTTCTGCGAGAAAAAGCCTCTCGACAAAGTACTACTATAAAATTAGTTTCCCACTAATTGGGACATCCGCTATCCGTATCAAACGAATCTCAGAGTGTAATACTCGAGAGTATTCGCTGTGTTTGAGTCTGAGATGGTCGTTGTGTTTGCGGCCCGCTGCGCGTAACGTGACATAACCATAATGACTGTCATCTCGACGCATCAGGAAGACGGCCGTATTGTACTCCACATGCAACGAGTTACACAAATACGAGCGGCAAATTGACGTGCTCTGACGAAAGTGAAAAACTTCGCTGCGGTTACTCTGCAAGAAATTATGTGAACGTTATCTCAGTGCACTAAGATGTTACGTAAATAGGACAAGTCGTTCGAAAGTACTCGTAAACCACATGTCGTAAAGAACATTGACACTAAGCATTCTCTTTTCTGCGAGTAAAAAAGGAAAATACATATTTCCTGTTTGCGACAAGATTTCACCGCAGAAAGATAATAACGAGAACATCTTGACACTTTAGCAAACATTTCAATGAAGATACGTATTTCTGTCCACCTGTGTATTGCTGTAGTAGGTCATTTCGAATTACGAGTACTGCTTCGGGGTGGAAAAGGTTCCGTGTACCTATCTCGCCGCTTCATGTATTTTCGTAGACCCTTCGTGCACAGAAACATCGTTTAGTGTGTGACGTATGTTAGAAAACCTCGCGGATCGTCAAGTAATAAGTTAGACTAAATGCGTGGCAACTTTGTCAACTGCCGGCCTCGGTAGCGTAGGGGCTAGAGTGCTAGCTCCACGTGCCGAAGGTCGCCGGTTCGAATCCGGCCGCGGGCATGGATGTTAAGTGTTGTGTGTCTGTGTGTGTGTCCTGTCCGTCCTGTGGCGTCCGCACTTTGAAGACTATATAAACACTGGATTTAACTGATTCACTGGAAGCTTTAATATAACACATTGAGCTGGCTGTATGGCCTCAGCTGCCAAAAGCCATAAATTAAAAAAAAAAAAAAAAAGCTTTGTCAACGCAACAACCAAATCAATCAATACTACTATAAATCCATTAGTTCGTTTGAAATAAGATCGCGTAAAAACTACCCCAGCAATTTGGATGGTGTTTTCACATTTTGAGAAAATAGCGTATTACTCAAATGTACCGAAGAACGGAGGAAGATGATATAATAATTTTGAGATAGGAGATAAAAGGGCCACGGATCACTATGTATTTGAGGTGATCGACCGCGATCGATCTTACTACATCAATTTATCCTGACAGGCTAAGCCATTTATAACGAGCCTGTCAAGAGACGCCAGTTATATCCTACTCTTAATAAAAGTCGTTACATATGACCTTCCAATAAATATTAATTAACTGCTTCTGCAGATAATTACTTGTTATAAGCTTCACGATTATTGACGACTTTCTACTATAAGTCTTTGGATGGTATTTTTTTGGTCCCTTTATACACCGTCTCTCGACTGTGCACGTAGTATGGAAATTATCGTTTAATACATAGTCAATTCATACTTGAGTTCAGGTGACTGCTTCTAATTAAAGACGAATACTCTGTGAAAATTCGCTATAGTTGGATTTAATATTAAACAAAACCACCAACATACACTCCAACAAACAAGAATAAGGAATGAACAGGAATGTCGCAGCATTCATGATTCGCCGTGCGCGCTAGGTATAACCTCTGCGATTACCACCTTCCTCTTTCAGAGCGCTACTTTAACTCCCCTCTTCGGCTGCGCCCGCACACCAAAGACTCTAGTAACTTAAAAATACCCAAGGATATTACAATTATTAATGGTCTGTGGAATTCGTGAGAAATTATACTATACAAATTATTACATTTCATTCATATAATACATTGACCATTGATTTAATAAGTATTAATATTTACAAAAAACTATATATACAATAGGGGTGGTAGCATATATGTTACAACTCCTTTTTAAAAAAAATTAAAAATATCACTCTACGATCATGCTTGGGTTCTGTTTCATTTTTTTACTTCGGTTATTTATGTCTTCAGTTTTATACACTAAAATAAGCTTAGCAAATGTAATAAGGATCCAAAAAAAAAAAAAATTCATTTGTGAATTGTCAATCCATTCGCATTTTACAACACCAAAGAACCTTCCACTTCGTAACTGGTACTGTAACCTTTAATAATATTTAATTAAACTGCAATGGTGCGCACGCTCCGATGGCAATTTCTCTACCACCCATCCTCCCCCTTCCCTGCACCCACCTACATTTGCCCTCGGCAAACCTTTACTCGTTGCTTTTAACAGATATCGAATACAATACTTTTCAAATATGAAATCAAGAACGTTATCACATTTTCAATGAAGTGTTCCGTTTAAAAGCGCGAAAATTACTGCACTAATATTTCCGGAGCAGGAAATATAAACCTGTTCATAAATTTAAATTTTGTAAAGTCGTATCATCTTATTTTCTATGAGTTCTCAACGAGAAATCTTCAGTTGCAGAAACTGAAGAAGTATAACAATCAAGGTTCCTCGCCGTAATTTTGTTCTCAATACATGGGTCGCAATCTATGAGGATTCAAAGTTGGAAAAAAGTAAAATTATGATTAAACATCAACCACCTCGATGACTGTCAGAATTGACCGTTTGGGAGCAGTGCTCTGGTAATTTATTTTTCGCAGTTGCTTGATTAAATAGAAATTTTATTTGATAAAGCTCATAACACTTAATTTATACCGGCATAAAGTTGGAACTTCTTACGTGCTATTGAGTTGATGACGACAGCAATATGAAACAAATGAAATTAAAAATTACTAGGAATTTTAGAATCTTATGCTACACCGCATACATTATAAAATAAATCCACCGTGCCTTATGCTTTAAAAAACCGTGCCAGTAGTCATTATTTATTTATTTCTCGTGTCCAGGACATAACATTACAAGTTGAAACAAAACAAATAAAATTAATTAATTAATATCAAGCTTATGGACTACAGAAAACATTTAAATGGAATTTGGTCAGAATTCCGCAATCCTGATGGCCTTCTCGTTTACCCTAAAAAGGTCGTCGATAGTGCAGGCTTCAGGTAGATTCCTGCATACCAGAAGATGTTGTGGGTCCTGCAGCTCACCACATTCACATAGTTTGTTTTCAGTAGTGTAATTATGATCGAGGCTGAATTTCGACTTACCTACAACCTCCACTAATATTGCTGTTCGACAGTGATAACTTCTTTCACATGCGCATTGATACATCTATTGTCTCGCGATCGAAACTTGGAACTGCTTTCAGGCGGCTGAAATAAATGATATCGCAATTCTTAACGAACTGTGATACCACATAAGATCACTTTTAATCTGCATAAATTACTATTTTAAATCAGAAATAATTGATCGAATCAACATATCGTCAAAATAAAAACAATATGAGAAACCAAATAATTCTACTAAATCATTATATAAATGTTATGGAAGTTTTTATTATTATATTGCAATATTTATTATTATGACTGTTATTATTGTTAAAGAAAACTATTTTACTATAAAAACTTCCTAGTGGACTTAATCGCGGGTAAATGTTGGTCTTTAGATAAATTTCTTCACTACAGTAGGGGTTGACGGGACAGCCATACTCGTGGGTTCACGTTTGTGATTTTCACGCGTCCTGTTTTCCGCACGCGGAAACTGTATTCCATAATGGCCTCTTATATCAGTAGGAAAAGTGTTACTCTCGTAAAAACACAAGACACAACAATTTATCGGAAATTTCTTGCACTAAAGCTTCTAAAAAACAGTAAAAATATCTTTAATGTAGACTGTTTCGAAGACCTTATAGTTTCTCTAGAAACACCAGAGTCTATTCTAAGTAGATAGCAAATATTAATAGAATAAATAGTCATTAGTCTTTTTAAATAAAAATATAAATGATTCAACTTATAAACAAAGATTTTTTTACAATAATTACACAGAAGCAATAAACAAAATCAATCTGATTCTCTTTTTTCCTTTGACTTTCTTTTACATTTGGCTTTATGCCTCTTCGATGTCGGTGTCATTAGAGGTGGGAGAGCGTTAGGGACAAGGAACCGGAAGGAAATTAGTCATTTCCTTTTGAAGGAACCATCCTAGCATTCGCTTGCAGTGATTTTGGAATATTATGTAAAACCGGTATCTGGAAAGCCAGACGGGGATTTGAACCGACGTCCTCCGAGCTCCAAGCCTTACCACTCACCATCAAGATCGACGCATTTGACTTAAAATAAGTGTAGCAAATTTAGAAGGAAGTACCCTGGCGCCAAAGAAGTTATTCGAAATGCAGTTACAATATGATTTTGTAACTTGTTAATTTACAGTTAAACCATTTGAAAAATTCAAATCTATATGGGAATACCAGAAGCCTCACAGCTCCGGCGCTTGATAAAGATTATCGAGTCTACAGATTAGCCCACATCATGAAAGATATAGTATCGAATGTTACATTGTTTCACAATACAAACGTTGTTTACCGAAAGGACTGATTCAACAAGTGTTGTAAGTGAAAAATCATTGTGCAATTTTGTAGATAACGTTAAGAGACCTTGGTCAAAATTAACGAAAAATCATGAAAGAATCGATAACTCACTTTCTTCTAGCCATCAAACTGCTTAAGATCAATGATTGTTTGTTCTTTAACAAATGGGCATTGGAATAACGTAAACATTATCACTATTTTATGAAGACTTTTTTTAAAATAAGTTTGATAAGTGCTAAGTAATTTATGATTCAGAACCCTTCAGTGTCTGTTAGGAACAGATGCAGCGACAGTACCAATTAATTTTCCCCTGTGTAGTTCTTCTACAGGATCAATAAATTCAGAATGAAACTTAAAAGATATCTTCTTCTTCTTTTTTGGTAGTCAATCCTGGGATCGGTCTACGGCGGTCTTCCATTCAGCTTTACTCTCTGCCCTCCTCGTCATATCTACGTATCACCTGCAGCCAACATCTTCCATTATCTGCTGGATGTGTTTTAAACGTAGTCTTCCTCGATATCTTTTTCCTTCTACCATTCCCTCCATTATTGTTTTTAATAAGCTCTCGTGTCTTAAGATATGTCCAATTAATATTGTCCTCCGTGTTTTTATACTCTTCCATATAGAGTTATACTCTCCTGCCTTCTCAAAAATTTCCTTTTTTAATAATCTTTACCAACCTTCTGTAGCACCATTGCTCAAATAAAATTAATCTTCTGTTCTCTTCTTTACCAACTGTTCTGGTTTCACATACATTCAGCGCAATAATCCAGACATAACCTTTTAATAGTCTTTTCCTCGCTGTCCAGCTGATGTTATTTGTTCTAAAAATTCGTTTCTTTTTGATGAACGCTATTTTTGCTTGTGCAATCCTGAATTTCATCTCATTCTTGCTTGCTCCATCTTTTGTGATTTTGCTTCCTAGGTAGCAGAATTCTTGCACATCCTCCAATATTTCTCCATTAACTTTAATTTTAATTTTAGAGTTTTTATCTTTGCCACATACCATGACTTTCGTCTTCGCTTTATTAATTTTCATATTGTACTCATTCGCCATTGTTTCCAAAATCTTCTTAAGATCCTCTTCAATTTATGTCATTATCACAATGTCACATGTGAATCGACTCATATTTACTAGTTTTTCCTGTATCTTTATCCCAGCATCAATTTCGTATCTGATCTTATCGAGTTAGTCTTGAATGTAGGCATTGAAAAAAAGGAGAAATGGCACGTCCTTGTCTGATTCCTTTACGTATTAGAAGATATACTAACTGTAATTGACTTCAACAATAATTGCCTTAAGGAAACACCGTGTTGAGCCACTTGCGAGACTTCCTGCAGCTTCTCCTTGAATCTTCGTCAAGGTTGTCCGACATCCTGGCAGCTGCTAAGACAAAAACCTTGCTTGTTGGAGCCTTCTGCGGGTCTCCCACTTGACAGTGTTGTATCCGGGATTGCTTCTGACAGATCTACAGCAAGTATTCACATCAGTATCGTGTCTTTCATTTACACATGACGTGTTCTCCAGCTGAATCGACATTAAGTGTCGACTGCAGTGCTACTCATAAAACATGGTCCATCCTAACAGAAACAAGTCCTGCTCACACTCACATAACGGTCACCAAGGAAACGGTTCACCGACCTACAGAAGTCTCTGTTCAGTGTCTTTTATTGCTTCTATCAAATATGCAACAACAAAAGAGCTACCGTCTTGCCGAAAATCCAAGAATACTTTTCACTACGGTTATTATTAATCTTGTTTGTATATACAGGGTGTTACAAAAAGGTACGGCCAAACTTTCAGGAAACATTCCTCACACACAAACAAAGAAAATATGATATGTGGACATGTGTCCGGAAACGCTTACTTTCCATGTTAGAGCTCGTTTTAGTTTCGTTAGTATGTTAGTACGCTCTCCTGACCTCAACCCTCTAGACTTCCATTTATGGGGGCATTTGAAATCCCTTGTCTACGCAACCCCGGTACCAAACGTAGAGACTCTTCGTGCTCGTATGGTTGACGGCTGTGATACAATACGCCATTCTCCAGGGCTGCATCAGCGCATCAGGGATTCCATGCGACGGAGGGTGGATGCATGTATCCTCGCTAACGGAGGACATTTTGAACATTTCCTGTAACAAAGTGTTTGAAGTCACGCTGGTACGTTCTGTTGCTGTGTGTTTCCATTCCATGTTTAATGTGATTTGAAGAGAAGTAATAAAATGAGCTCTAACATGGAAAGTAAGCGTTTCCGGACACATGTCCACATAGCATATTTTCTTTGTTTGTGTGTGAGGAATGTTTCCTGAAAGTTTGGCCGTACCTTTTTGTAACACCCTGTATATTAACCACGGAACAAGGGTATAAATTAAATAAGTAAAATGATTTTTGTGAAAAATTCAGTATATAAATGAAAGGCACCAGAACAATAGAAAGTTAGTGGAAACAGTTAAAATATCAAAGAAGACTCTCTTCTATAATAGGGATGTGAGGAGATCAAAAAAGAACGAAGGCATTAGCGGCGTATGATTGCAACGAAATCTAATCCCCTTCCTAACATTCAGATTCCGGTATGGTAATAGGCCATCTTCCCGCAGTTGCTGAACAATAATTTTGTAAATAAATCCGTCGAAAACAACCCGACATGTAAAGGAATACCAGTATATATGTGAGTACAGTGTGTACATATGTATATACATATTTATTAAGAGTTATATTGAATGTAATTATTGTAACAACACATGTAAAAACACTTTACAGCCACTGAAGATGCCCTACACCACAAGGGCGAAACGCGTCTGGGGAATTAAATAAAAAGCAAAATTCACCAAACCAGTTGTTTTCGACGGATTTATTTACAAAATTATTCAGATTCCGGTATTCCATGATTTACCGAAATCACTCTATTCAAATGGTGGGATGGTTCCTTCAAAAGTCCATGGCCGAATTCCTTCCCTTCCTTGCCCCCAGTCCTAATAACTTTGACGTTGCCGTGGCGTAAAGCCATAATCAAAAAAACGGGGGAGAGAGAATTAAACCCGCGTCCTCTAGATTGCAGGCCCGAACATTAGCACTTAATAGCAAACACGTTGGTTACGATATTTGTATGGAAGTGTATGCTCAGATAGAAACTTGCACTTTTCCAGAAATAGAAATCTTAAAATACGTTCCAGAATAAGATCAGTTAAGAAAGATGGATTGCGTAAATGACTTTATTCGTTTACCGTAACTGCAAGGTATGTGGTGTCCGCTCCGCAACAACACGCAACCGGCAGCTGGAGCGAATTTCTTGTGCTTTACAGCCAGACCACAGGGAATGTGATTTGCGGATTCCGTCCTGCGTGTGCGGTTGAAAGAATGAAAGTGATCAACCACATTACAAGAAACGGGCTTGAAATAGTTTGTGCCGGACGCGAAGCAAACACCATTACATCACTCAGTGGAGCGGCGAATAAAATAAAACTGATTAAACAACAAGCGCATATTGTTTACTGTAACGGTAACAACCAAAAGGAATTCATTTCCCGGTAATAAAAACAGATAAACATTGTTCAGCTTATTTACAAGCGAAGCTTATTAACAAGACACACATGCACGAGATATGTTAATATTTTAATGGTCTCTTCGTGTTCTAATCGACGTATTTAATAGCTTTCTGCCATGTTAAACAGAAGGAGTGCAAACATGAAAGTGTTACTCTCTTTCTTTTCGTGTCAGCCTGTTTGTGAAAAGTGTATCCTTTTAGCCAGAGATACTGTCCCTGTTCACTTATGCCACCTCCTTCTGAGTAAATTCTTCACAAACACGGAAGGTATTTACGTCACAAAAAAGGTGCATTACGAATTATTTCGCGCAGAAATCTGTTCAGAAATGTAGGTATTCTTACAACACCTGCCCAATGCATACACTACCTACTGACATTTTTATTATAAAATTCTGGACATTTAATGCTGACAAACATAGTTTATTAGATACACAAATAAAAAAACTAAAGGTTGATTGTGATTATAAAGTGGAGAAAGAATTGCTTGTTGAAGACTTGAAATGTAAATATCTTGGCTTTACATTTGATAACAAGCTCAACTGGGCAGGACAACTGGACAGGTAGTAGGAAAAGGTTTCCAAATTCTACACTTGTTGGCGAGAGAGATGAGGCGATGTACGCCACGCGAGAAGTAAGGAATTGGGTTACAAAACTTTTTTCAGACCATTTCTTGAATATGGTAGTGTAGTATGGGACTCACATATTGAGTATCAAATACAGGAGTTGGAGAGGGTGAAAAAAATGGCTGCTAGATTTGTTTCCGGAAATTATCGCAGAACGCAATCAGTAAGAGATGTGATAAAAGAGCTGGGATGGGATTCATTGCAAGACAGGAAGAGGGTGAAGAGGGTCATGGGAGTTTACAAGGCGTATACTGGTGATGAGGCATGGATAGATATTGGTGTAAGAATTAAAAGTCATGGATGGAATGGAAAAGACGACCATGACCACAAGCTGGCACTCCATTTCAGGCACAAGTGTGTGGGAAGAGGCTCTTTTTTAGATAAGGGTGTCACCGATTGGAATAAGTTACCAAGAGAACTGATGAATAATTTACTAAAAACGTTGAAAGAATTTAAAGTTAAAATTTATAGAGGGCATATGTTGGTGGGTGCAGGATAGGGGAAAGATAGGTGTTTAGGGAAATTGCAACCGGAGCGTGCACTCCATTACAACTTTAATTAAATATTATAACAATCATTCATTAGAATAACTAATACCCTGTGACACTCCCATTTTCTTGATACTGTATTCCTTACCCTAAGTATTTGCTTTATATGTACATTTTAACAATGCCTCTACCGAGAAAGTCACTCCAACGCTATATATCTTATTTAACACTCTCACTCTTTAAACTGGCTTGGAGAGATCTAGTGCTACACTATCAACTTGCCTTGCATATAGCCTACTGAGAGCCATATGAGGCCATGTTGTCGGTTTGAAAACCAGTTTCCTTTTTTACAGACATTTCTGAGATGGTTTCTTATCACTGTCTCCTTAATTTACGTACAATTGATGTCAAACTAAACGGTCTCTAATTTTCAACCCTATTTTTCACCCTCTATTATGGATAGGTACTACTATCGCACTTTTTCGGTCCTCTAGTAATCAGCAAGTATCCAGATTCAATCTAAGCAATATTGCAAGGTATGGTACTAAATCATATATGTCTACCTTTAACACACCTGGACAATACATTGAGTCACCTTAAGGACCAAAAATATACTTTTAAGATTCAGGACATGGCTCTGGGACCTGAACTGATCTAATATTTCTGGAGAGTGATCATTGTTTGTGCTCTTAAGGTCGGTTAGAAATACATTTCATTGAGTCTAAAAGTGACTGACAATGTATTTTTTCTGTTCAAATGGCTGAAATACGAACTTGAACTGTGTTTGGCCCTAAGGATTCATTCTGCAAATTTATGTTGTATTATAAGGGGTGGAGATGATCACGCTGCATAGTATTAAAAATATGAATTAATAAAAAAAAAAGCAGAAAAGGAGATAGACTAGAGAAGACTTGGGGCTGTTATAGGTTGACGAAGATAAATGATTACTTCATTTCTATTTTTTTTTTTTTTTATCTATGTAATGATTACAGTAAACAAGAGGAGATTTGGAAAAATTCAACACGAAAGCCATCACTGATTGACGCTTCAAAGCTGCAGCCTGAAAGAGTGATGTCAAATGCATGGAAACAGTCTATCAGCAAAGACACGAAGATGTTCCAGAATGAGAAGGAAACAAGGATTGTACTATGGTCGTGTAAGCTGGCAATAAGTGGTGAAAGGCGTAATAAAATATCATTATGAATTCTTGAAACGTTGTCCCTACGAGTACCATTTAAGGTGTTGTAGTTCTGTAGCCATTAGATACGTTGTAGTTTCTTTTTCTTTTTTGGGAGAAATTATAACAATTAGATTAATAACATTTGTTAGTTTCTGACAGTTGGAGAAGCGATTAATAGGCCTGAAAATCACCTGCTGAAATTTAATTTGAGTTACTGCAACACAACAGACATCTTGAGATCAAGATCCATTTGCCTTCCAAACAGCTTCTTACGTCACATCCGAAACCAGAGATGTTTATTTTCTGCACTGATCAAACTAAAGTGCAGTAAGGAAGAGTTTTGTTGTTAGACACGCAGGATGGCTATCGTAGAATTTATTCGGAAACTTTAGAAATCTGAAGTAGGCAGCTAATTGCAGGAGTGTTGTTCCGGATGCCAGCGGCGACTGAGGCAACAAGAGAAAGTGACAATTAGCGAAGATAGCTCCCAGTGCGTTCCTCGGCGCACTACGCAGAACATCAAACTCTGCCGTCAAAATAAATACAAATTACTGTGCCATTAGGACGCAACAGTTGAAAAGAACAACAATCAATCGTTGCATTTAATATAATTATTTAATTAGCTTCTAAGCCCGTCGAAAATCGCGGGCTAGACACAGAGTTCAGGCAATTCATTTTTTGAGGTTACTACGACAATGACAATGGATACGGCGAAAACATCTGCATCAAATATAAATAGCTTCTAAGCTCAACTAAAATAAAGGATTTAAATAACTCTCATAAACAGAAAATGATGTAAGTGTTACATATTACTTAGTTTACTGTAACAGCGACATCTCTGCTCATAGAGTGTAAGAAAATATGTACATCAAGTGAACAAAAAATAAAAAATGTTGATTTAAACAATATACATGCTTCTCTTTCGCAGTTACTTCACTAAACAGAACCGTCATTAAATTACGCTGATTATCTCGATTTTTCAGAAACCTCTCTGCCCGCTGTGAGTTCGGCAACGAAGGCTGGGAGCGTGACGTCAGCGTTACGGACACAGCTAATTTTAGCCTTTTATTAGTAGATACTAGCTTCAAAACACGTCAAAAATTACTGGTTGAACGGAGAATTCTGTGCCCTTATCTTAGCAGTTGATTAATTAAAAATAATTATTATAAAATGAAGCTGCATGCGATTCCTCGTGCCTTGCGCTCTAGCAAAAAGTTTCAGTTGTCACCGTGGCCCAGGATCCATTTCAATCTAGCCACAAACTTCGCTAAAATTGCCGCTAGAAAATCAAGGCTTCAATTACCGCATGTTAGTGGCAATAATGCATCGCGATATAAACTTTATCCGAAATCTTCGCAAGTTATTACAACTTTCTGTTTTGTTATTCGTGATTCAGACTGATATTACAAAGTTTGCATGGCTGATAAGTTTACATGCGGCTGAAATAATGGGCTCAGTGTAAGCAAAGGAAATTAAAAATAAATCTTAGTAACTCACGTTATGCCAGGTAATACTAGTTTTAATTGTAGTCTAGGCTGCATAGATCGCGATCAATGTAGAACTAGTTTCGTTCAAACGAAATAATGATTTCAGTAGCAGAACGCTCATGAAAACAATATATTTTTTTAAGTTACTCATGTCCTCTGCTTTAACGTTAAATGCCAGTTTTAATTCTGACCGGGGCTAAATATAAATCTAATCAAAACTGATGCTTTCATTACCCATCAAAAATTAAAATCATTTATCTTATATATCAGTGGTCAAAGAATTTAAGGAATACTTCTACATCGAAATAACATTAAATAAATATAAGCAGCTAAAATTAATATGCCAATTTAAATCAAATACATATTTTTCTTTCAGTGTTCTGACACTTCATTTATTCGCGGATGTTTATCTAAATAGAACTGTCATTACATAACGCGCACAGCCTCCAACTATATCTCTGACCGTTGTTATTTGGACAGCGAATGCGGTAAGCATGACGTCACAGCGTGAAAGACATTGCTGCATCGTGACCAAGATTAACGTTTATTAACATAGATGATGCCTGAAATCGAGTGCCATCTTGCAGTCATTGTCAGTGACATTCCTTCCACGAACTACACAAAACAGTGTAACATACAAATCAATACATGAAAATAGCAAGTTCTTATATTTTTACATTTTATGTGTAAAATTAATAGGTGTACTGAAGAGAATACACTGTCTTTAAAAATCTCTGAACAATGCTTAATCTACCATCATAAAAATGAGCAAATATGCAACTGATACATGTGCACGAGTATGGTCACGTGTTATCCTTTTTTAACGAAAAAGAGAAAAAAAGGAAATCTTCATTTAAAAGTATATACCGATAGTATTTTGATGTAGGAATAATAACACAATCAGTACTACAGAGGATACCGAAAACGAAGAAGCAAATCACTACCCGGGACCTACACAGCTAAAAATAGAATAACTAGTGAAATAAAAAATATAACCAAGCATAGATTTTGAACAAACCGCGTTATTCTACCGTATTGTAGAGCATTAACTTGATTCCCTCAAAGCTATCGAACAATCTATGTTAAAATATAATAGCGATTCTTTAGATGTGTTCAAACATTGCTCTCAGTTCTCTTATACTGCATAAACAAATAATTACCAGTTTAAGGTAATATTTGAACATGGTTTGAGGGAGCGAAACTGAAATAAAACTTTACGGTTAGACTATCATAACAGGGGGGTTTAGTTCTCTAAAACAATTCGGAGTTTCAATTTTTTTTTAATCTGAACTATACTTAGTTCCGTGTCGCACCTTCCACAGATAATGTCTTCTTTTAATTCTTCTCTTTAGCTAAGCGGACACATCTCACTTCCTGCTTGGTTATTAACACACACTTTCGCTTTAGCTCCATGCCGCTATTCAAGCATAGCTTCCACTATCACCTCTCTCTCCAAATGTGTCGTTCAGATAGAAGCATCCAATAAAATCACACTTTCGTTCTCAAAAAGAAATCAGCTTAATACATATTATGTCACCGGTATGATGAAAGTTTAAACCGACTAACATTGTTACATCACACAGTAAAACATTTTTTAAGAAAAAGAATTACTTTTATATGTTTTGTGATCACTCTTACAACCTATTTCCTGCAATACTTTATCATAAAATCTTTTCCAACCATCCCCTGCAACTCTATCCTCCGCTTTGCCTTTTTCTCCCATTAGACTGCAACCTCTACTAAAAAATTAAGCTAACTTGTAGGCCTCGAAATTTTTAACCCGCTCAAGCATCTCTGTCCCTTTTTAAGAACATTCCACAAAATTCTTCATATTTTTTACTTCCTGTGTGTTTCTTTCCTTTATTTATGCATACTTCGCATTATGGCATTATTAACTGAAAACAGCGTCATTTCTTATGATACCATATTAGATTCCGGGTGTAGTGGGCCCACTGGGTAGGAGAGGTGTTGGTCCACAATTCCTCTTCACCAGACTGTGCACCAAAGTCCCGGGTTAAACCTCTCCGCAATGCGTATGGAGTGAGGGCGTACGACACTGTTGATGGTGATTCGTACGTCGGGTGGGGGCTTTAAGCATGGTGGTTCCCTCTTCGGAAGCGTAAGCATGAATTGGTCGGCACTGAGTTGCACCGTCTCCCTTCCTTAATGTTTCATGCATTCACAATGCAGCCAATACACCGAACACACACACAGGTCGAGCGTTTTGGGTGAGTGGTTAACGCTCTGGCCTCGCATTAGGGAGGAGGCGTGTTCGAATCCCTGTTCGGGCATCCAGATTTGGGTTTTCCATGGTTTCCCCAAATCACTTCAGGCAAATGTCGGAATGCTTCCTTCAAAAGGCCATGACCGAATTCCTTCCTGTTCCTTGTACCCAGTCCCATCCCGCTTCTAATGACCTCGAGGCGTAAAACCATAAGTAATAAAAAAACACACACACATACGCGCGTCACAATCATCCACACAAAAACGCTACCATCACTGGGGAAATCTCTTCAGTTAAATATCCATCTGAAGAAATAATTCCCTCCAGGATAGCCACCAAGCCGGAGTCACCAGAACATTAAGATATTCCATGTAAAATGAAGGTATGTTCCCCACAAAAAATACGTAGTTATAAGTAAGAAACCTTGGTTTTATCAAGTAAATTTGATGATATTCATACACAGTTTGAATTCAAACTTTAATTCAAAAATAAATTATATTCTACTTACAATTATTTCTTTTTACAGCCATTATGTTATTTTACTGTTATCAGCCTTGTTTAGACGTAGTAGATAGATTTTGTTAAGCGGAATTGTGCTCAAATTCCATCTATTTCCACCAAACCAGTCCAATTTTTACATTCCACATCGCTGTCAGTAAGTTCTTTGGTTTTGTTGGCTGTTTTCATTCGACTATTTCTTCACGCTCAGTCCACGTTATTTCTTGTGCTTCATGAGCGCTGTTGTCTCAATAGGTTGAGCGGGAAAACACACATACTGCATTGTTTACCTCAACCATGGCAATGTTATTCACAGATTTTAGGATAAATCTCGGGAGTTTTGCACTGAGATAATAGTACGTGACGACGATTTAGTAATGTAAATTCGACATGATTGGTGTCCACGTTCTCTATTAGAGAGCATTGAAGTCCGGTACAGGAAATAGCCTGTAACGGACGAGTCACAAAGGACGGAAGACTCTCTCACGTGACTGGGCGGGCACGGAATCGAACAATCGCCATTGTCTCTAACAACCTCTTCGAACATGAAAAATATTATCTGAGTTGCAAAGGAGAAATTCTGGTATGATAGATTGTAATTGCCGATGTGAAATGCGCTTCGTGGACAATTGCTCTTACGTCACGATGCCGCCTGGTAGGATATATGTTCTATCACAGGGACATCTTCCTCGTTCAAGCACGTCAGCGCAGGGGATTAGCATTGCCGCATCGCTTCAACACAAGACCTGACTCAACGAGGCAGTCGTCACCTCAGCAGAACGCCGTGGTAGTGGCATAGCTGGTTCCATAGACTTCCAGTAGGTGAATAATACCATCTGTCTTGGCGCAGTATAATATGACGCGAACGGACTGATCTGATAGTCCTCCACTCGTTCCATCTTCATCCTGAACGTCGAGACCACGACCAGCTTCTCGCAACAGTCTTGCCTATGTGTTGCCATCCTCGCAAATTTTAAAATTCTCTGACAGCCTGCTGAAGAGGTAAAACGGTGATATTCTCCACGGAATCAATGCGGCCATGGCATTTTTAAGGAACCACCTTGAGTGATTTCGGTAAATCATGGAAAAACGAATTTTGGTTGGCCGGAAAATAATTTATTTGTTTTGCCGATTGCCATACTTTCATTTCTGAAAAGAGAAAATTCTTCTTCTTCTTCCTCTCAATATAACATTAAAGTAACGAACTGTTGCTTCTGTCGTTAGTGTAAAAACCAAAACAACTTATGTTTCAGAAAAAAATTTTAACTGATTGTTTGAGAACACGGTCCTCTTTGAACAAGTGAATTCACAGCATGTATCTGTTGTGTGTAAACACAAACAGTACGTACTTACCGCACTAATTAACCCAGCTATTATTAGCAGTTCGTATAAGGAATTAACATTAGACGGGTAAGTTGTTTCATTTTTCTTGCTAAAACCGTGAACAGCCAATATTACTTGGACTAGGGATTGCAATCCAGCAAAGCGGGATCCCGCAATCCCGCGGGATCCCGCATCATTAGACAGTCTGGCGGATCCCGCACAAAATTAAGCGGATCCGCAATCCGCAAAATCCGGCGGAAACGCATGTCAGTCTGCGTGACTCGCTGCCACACTCGGTCTCTGTTCGATATTTTGCACTGTTTGCCTGTACCCTTCCAGTTGGCATTTGACTCATGTGAACAAGCGTTTGTTTTTGTCAACGTTCGTCATTCGTAAGTAAATAAATACACTTTTACGTATTCATCAAAACTTACGTTTGTTTCGAGTACACATTTCTATTGAGTTATGGTGCGTATTTAGTACGATTTTCTAACTATATTATTATTTTTTAAGTGTCGCACACGTTATCTGAACTACAAGGTTACAGCTTTTTATTCACGGTTTCATTATTCCCATTTTCTGTATTTGCAGATAAAGTAATTGTGACAATTTCCTAATTTGCGGCTGAAAATTTTATTATTCGTTGATATGAAACTAATGTTATCGTAATTTTAACGATCGCGTACCTATTTATTTAACAGCTATCAAAAGGAAATTGTATATCCATTGACTTATTGTTGTTTTGGCCACTGCCTCAATGCGTTTCTTTGACGAAAGCCACCTGCTTACATGTGCCGCTCAGGACTTTCGATTAATCCCTCTTCTCCTTGTTATTATTTCGACTAAAGGTATAATGAAACTTTCACGGGTGTATCGTCGAATTGTGTTGTAGGAACACCATACTTCGACGGCTGCCTCCGCTGTCTTCCTCACGTGTGTAATTTCGTGTGTTTGCAATGAAATCAGGAGATACAACCCATGAGGACTTCACTGCAATCATTCGCCGAGAAAGTCTCCTTTCTTACTAAAAAATAATAATTTCCACTCTAAAAACGACGTTACGCCACATAAGTAAATCTGAAATACTTGATAGTTTACGTTTTGGTGAGTAGTTTCTTTTAATAACATTGAATCAACTGTAATATCAATCAAGGAATCAGGAGATATAATAATGAATCACGCAAAAAAGGCCAAGTCTCGTGCTTGTGCAGTGACAAAAAGTTATGAGATCTGGTTCTGAGCCAAGTCTACACTTTACAGAGTATATTCATTTCACTTTGTGAAATGGAATGCTTTTCTCGGTGTTACGGAACGTTTATTTAGAATTAAAAAAAAACTCTGGTAACTTGGCCACTAAGCAAACCATTTTTTTAAACTTATGTGATGTACATATTGTAAGGCACATAATATTACCTAAGACTCAATATTTTCCATTTTTATTATTTATTTAAAAATTGGTTTAGATTAAAAAACAAAAATGTAAAACCTCGAAATACACTTAAGACACGCTAAAAAGTTTTAATGTTATTTTGCCAATAAAAATATTGTTAACTGTTAATTTTTATCATTTAATATATAAATTATTTATTAATTTAGTTATTATTTAATTTATTAACGTTTTAAGTAACTATGTTTAAAATAAATGCGTTAAAAAACTGTTTGTACCAATCCCGCACGGATCCCGCGGGATTGGCGCAAATCCCGCGCGGATCCCGCGGGATTGAAAACACTGCGGGATTGCAATCCTTAACTTGGACATTAAATGTAATAAGCTGTTGGTTAGGATCCAATCCATCGACATTTACTCATTCCTAACTCCTTACCATGAACAATGAGCTGCAAAAGTTTTCTGACAAAAACATGTTTCTTTCTTTTTAATTTCTGCTGATGGAAAAAAGTATCTACTCACTACGAATGTTCAAAACATATCGTTTTTAATTTTCAGTGGCGGATAAAAACTGAAGAACATTAACTAACCGGACAGAATATTTAGCGGAGCTTCGTGCGACCACAGAAATGGCTGTCGGACTGTGAGTGAGACAGCAAAGTGAACGCAGTTGGAATCTTCATTTGTAGTGGAATTCGAGAACGAAGATGGCATGCGTTATTTAATTAGATTCTCTACATGATAAACAAGGTGATATCCAATGGAAACTTTTCAGAATGTTCAATAAACTATCTTTAATGTCAAAACATAGGCATCGGTTACCCTCCAAAGGATATAAAACATACGAAAACACATTATAGCAAAGTAGAACTCAGGTCTCTGTTGTGGCGTAATGATTGAAAAACATGTATCACAATTTTTTATTTTTTTTAATACTTAGGTCAATATCCTTAGCGAAAAGTTGTCAAAGAGTACGATTCATAGGTAAACAGTCCCAAATCTTCTAGGGAATTTTTGCTACTCCATAATGTCATTGAAAGCGACCAGTTGGAGTGGTAATGACACGTTATTGGTAACCAGCTCCAATAAGATCATTCCTAATTTGCTTGCAGGACTGCGGGACAGTGACAAGTGAGGCTCCCGAGCTGCACGGAAGAAAACTCTTGCTCGTAGTCGGCTGAGAGTAGTAACTCACTGTGACAGGGCGTCGTGACAGCGTCAGCCAATCAGCTGGTTGCGACACCGACGCCCATAAACCTGCGGAGGTGGCTCGTAAATCACACACCTGGCAGACTCTTCATTCCTTACATATCACTACACGATAGGAGTGGTACTACAACTGATCGCAGTGGAGGATTTGTTTACAACAAGGAAAAACAGCAGTGTAATAAATACAAGTGAGGTATTTTCAATATACTGAATCGAAACGCCAGAACCGCGCCTCGTTAAAGAGAGTAGTTTTGTTCGATTCGGACATTCCGGAACACCCGTGTTCAATTTCCTGCCTACCACATCTCGATTTTACACGGTTTTGCGAAATCTTTTGAGGCGAAAACCTCAGCAGTTCGTTCATAGAGGACATCGTCCTTGTTCACAATTCTCTTCTGGTTTAAATGGCGTCGCACAACTCTATAGATCTACAACTAATAAAATGGTAAAGACGTCTTCGCACTGAAAATATATATCCAAAAAATGAATTTGGGCACTGATTTTAAACATTTTTGTCTATCTTTGAACATGAATAAAACTACCGGACGGATTTTCATGAGGTTTGGAGCATTAAAAAGCACAGCGTTTCAAGAGAAAAAAAAGTTATGTTTTACCTTGTGAGGATATTGGTGTCCCTTTCCAGGATTTTCATCCTGTGGGAATATTACTGTCCCCTACTAGAAGTTGCATTGCTTTTATACTACGGAATTAACCTTGCCTGCAACTTCTCTCGTCCGGCCATAAGTGCACAAATAAACAACAACATGCAGTCCACTCTGTTTTGATCTAAAGCATAAACTTTGGTTAGGATTTTAACTGTGATTTTTTGTAATGTAGAATATTTGCAACATTTAATGCATTTGGCTAAATCTCTTTCGATATAGATCAGAATATTAGGGCAAAATTTTGTTTGTTGCGTGTAAAATAGCATCATTGAGACAATTAACATAAATCTTTTCCCTGGTCTTTCCATTACCAAAGGAGGACAAATTTTAATCGAAGTTAAACATTAATTTTGTTACGTTAAAAGCTAGGTAATAAAGAAGAAAGTTTCCTCAAATTTAATTGTTCCGCACGCCAGCAAGTCAGTGGAATGGTGTTCGGGCCGTGGACGTGGTTCGCCGCTGCGTCACTCGCCGCTGAAGCTGCTAACGAAACACATTGCCTGCTGGGGTTCTGAGTCTTCATACTCTCCGCAACGAAGCAGCCAGAAGGAAGTACAGACTTCCGGCATGGAAGCGGGGCGTCTACTACTAACACAAGTCACATCACAACTGGGTGTGCCTGCTCGACCTGCTGCAGCAAGACACAATGCTACTCTTGCTTGCCTGGCTGACAGTTAAGCTAGTAGATTCAAGATCATCTCACCTTGACTGATGGACTTAAAGTCAGCAGCCTGCAAGAGCTGGTAGTAGCATTCAAGAGGCTCTTCCCTCCACTCAACAAACCAAGAAATAAGGACAATAACACTAAAGCCAAAAAGCCTTCGTCAGATCCTGTCCAATATTTCAGATGCCAGCGGTTCCACCACTACACGCGACAATGCACAGCCAAGCAGAGATGCTTTCGCTGGGAGGTGGGGGACCATCTGTTTCAGGATTGCCCAATACCTTAGTACGAAGCTGTGTGCTACAACTGCGGTGGACCCCATGCTGCCTGTTTCTGTGGGTGCGCTAAGAGTAAATCGTTAAGAACCTTCAGAAGACAAGAGAAGCGCTGTCACACCGGACCTGCCACCAAGGGGCAAGAAGACATGGAAGCCCGGCCGGTATGCGCGGGTAGCCAAGACATTTGGCCAGTCGACATACCACCACCCTCGCCATTGCTGCTGGCGAGAAACGGTCGACATCTAGACTTGCCAAGACATGAGGCAAACAACCAGAACATCACATGGAACTACACACAGCAGGCCATCAGGCCACATTGACCGCCTCGGCCACTGCTGCGGGCTCTACACTGACTATAACCAGTGGGATTCCAAGCTGACAACAAGTGTCGACTTGTTAAGACAATTCATCGCAAGAATGTCCAACCAAACCACCAATGACGAAACGACAGAGACCGTCAAAAGTCACCCACTAATTAATCCAGTTTAGAGCACAAGAAAAGACATACCAAAATAAAAACAACCATGACGTCAGAAGGAAATGTCAACAGGCAAAAACCTTCGTCATAATCTACACGATTAAGAAGAGACAGTCAATTAATTGCTCTTGGCAGCGGTGGTGGCCGCCGACTGTCACCACACCTAGCATCTAGCTATTTCGGATCTCTGTTTGAGTATTGTTAATAGTGTCGTCATGCGCATGTTTGTCAGACTTTTGCATTGAAGCAATGCGAGTTGTAGCCAGCGGGTTCAGCCGCCACAGTTGGACACAGACTCGGGCGTTGTGATCTGCGGTCGATCGAGTCTGACGGAAGATGGCCCGTGTGAAGATCTTCGCGTACGCCGTAGCGACATCTCTTCACGTACTGGCAAAGTGATATCCGTAACAATCCCACACCCTGCAACAAAGTATCTCTCCATCCAGTAACGACCCTTGTCAATTCATGCTGACCAAGTGTGACTTCAACTTAAGTAATCTAAACAAATCAACGACGAATTCGTATCGTGAGTATCTTAAATCTGTTAGAATTCGATACCACGTCTCTCCTGCCCTGAAACATCAAGATATCTTGTAGAATCATTTATTTCATGTTTGAAGATTCTGTGATTTCGTACTCTCATCTAGTGATAATTATTATTGTGCTGGGGCAATGTTACATGCTTTCGTTATGGCGCTCTACATTGTATTATGTTCACTGTTTTGATAATGTTGATACTGTGCACTAAATTAAGTGCTAATGCTGTTTTACGTTCGTTTAATAGGATATTGTTCTCCCGATTGATTTCACAAAGTTCACAATTTTTTTAAAAAAGGTGGCACAGATAAAATTATCTACTATAATTTCGTAAGCTCACTCACTCACGTCGATAGCTATTGGCTGGAGAATGGTTTCGTCACGTTCCAACCTTCGTTCACAAAATTAACAGCGGCCAGAGATATCTTCAGAAATTAGAGGTTATGTGCACAATTTAATAACTAAGAAACTGCTATGAAATTAATTGACAGAATACATTCATTAAGTTTGATTTTCGCAGCGTTTTATTCTTTAAAATATATGCAAAAACTTTACGGCCGAGAAAAAAGCGGAACTACTTTTTAGTAACACGTCCCTAGTGAAAACAACATAAAAAAAAAAACTTAAATTACTCATGATCTCTGCTGTTACAGTGAATACCAATTGTCACCCCGGCCAAGGCTAAATTTGAATTTAATTCAGACTTCCACTAATGTGTCTGCTTGACTAAAGTTTATAATTTGCGGTTTATTTGGTTTTTTATATATTTTACTGACCACTTTCGTTAGTGGTATTTGTTCGTGTTTACAATACGTGAGTTATTAGGTTATTTCAAGTCGACATCAGACTTTAGATTTGTTACCTAAACGAGTATTCTTGCTTTTCATTTCTTCGAAGTTGCTTAGCTATTTAATAATATGGAATCTATAGTAAGATCTCTGGTCGTAATGGACACGATGACCAAACATAACATTATTAAGGTTGGGCCAGTCTCAATTAAGAACAACGTGATGTTTTCCAAGCAATTGTTGCTGCGATTGATGATCGCACTTCCTTGAAATTAAGTGGATTTTCTTCAAATTTTGCAGATTGAGACTTTGGGGTCAAATACAGGTCAAGTTTGTGTTATAGCCAGTTCGAGACAAGACGACCTTTAAAATAATTATACAATAGCGCGATCGTCTATTAATACTTTAAGGTATTCAAGCTCAAGAGATTTTATTTAAATTTCGCAGAGTGGACCCTTGGGGTGAAACACAGGTTTATGTTCGTATTTGGTCAGATCAGGTCAATCTGTCATAACCTTTGACCCTAAAAACGGGAACTATTCTAGACCCGCGACCATACGCAAAAATCGGCCACGGGCTCACACTAATTATTAATAATCAGTTAAAATTCTCAACCGCAATGGCTCTTTTAGGACCACACATCCCTATTTGCAGTACCACAGAAAAATGAAACGTCGCTTTGGTGAATTGTTCGACTTTGTGTGTTTGACTTCTGTTGACTGGTATAAGCGGCGAGTTACGTATCAGTGCACTGAAACAAATGTACGAAACTGGAATTCACAAACTTAAGCAAATTTTGTACAAATGAGGATTTTAAATCTTGGCGAGAAGACTTAGTTCACAAGTTTGATTCTATTACAGTCTGAACTTGGAACAGTTTTTTAATATCACCAATCTAAGACAAAATTATGTTTATTTTGTAAACTGGGAATTTTAGTGATCTGTGATCCTTTAATCCCTTCTCCTAACTAACATTTTTCAGCTTATTTTATCGTAACTGATTATTTTTTGCCATACGAAACAACGAAATTTCGTTTGGTACCCACAAATGTATAGAGAGGGCTCCTAAAACGATTTTATCGCAGATAAGAAAAAAATTGTGTCATGTTTATGTTTTAATCTAATTTTACATATAATCAGGATAGAATGGAGAATCTGGTACAATGATGACAAATTGATTTTTGAGCATTGTTATCCTTAATTTCAAATTTTTGGAGGATTCAATACCCACTTTTTATTCACACTGATGAATAACATACGTTTCAGATTATTCTGTCAGTATATAATATGTTCTCCTCAGTTCAATATCATTTGCCGCAGTGTGCTTCTTGCGTAGTGCATAACCAGTGCCCTCTGTGTTTATACACCTACTACATGAGCGGAGATACCTGCTTTCAATGCGAAGTTTAATTATTTATGTGTCATAACCTGTTCACACCGTGTTATATTAATGACGTGTTGAAAGAGTTTCTTAATGGCTGCGCTATTCACACGAAATTATGTTACTACTTGTCATATTTCTTTCAACTTACCAACAATTGTCTACTGTGTCGTAATGAACTGTAGAACGAATTACATTTCAAGCGGTACGTTGTATATATAACGAACAACTTCTGTTAGAAGTCTTTTTATCTTGTTCAACTTTTATTTACTTGTTTATCACACATAAATTACTGCTCAACACCGTATCTCGTTACAAAAACAATAGTTTACTTTACGTCTTACCGATATCTACGGATCCTGCTGTCAGAGAGAGTACATTATGCTTCCTCTGTTCTGCATTACACGACAGCTAGTGTCGACTCTCCTGTTCTATTTTGTATCAATGTACTTGCTTTTACCTGAAAGGAAAACTTACACTCCACCTTTCTTTTTCTCTACGTAAAGGGATTCATCATCTATTTACCAAATATTATTCGCATTATAATACACATTATACCGCAGTCAACTTATATTCTTATACAACTATACTCTCTTGTTGGCCGCAACCATAAAAATATTTAGACAAATCGTATTTCTGACAATTTAAAGCCCAGTT
Source organism: Vandiemenella viatica (assembly GCA_031002005.1). Taxonomy (NCBI): domain Eukaryota; kingdom Metazoa; phylum Arthropoda; class Insecta; order Orthoptera; family Morabidae; genus Vandiemenella; species Vandiemenella viatica. The sequence goes on along the minus strand of CM061920.1, from coordinate 22,159,065 downwards.
ATTCCACAGGTGATCTCTTGCCGCGTCCATTCCATCTCTCTCCCTTGTTCCACCCTTCTCCTCTTATACGAAACTTCTCTTTGTCATCGAATCTTCTGTGGCCCGCTTCATTCCTTTCTGTTAACAATGTTCCAAAACAGCGCTACTGTTATTGGTATTTATGAAAGATCATAAACATAAGGTAATACATTTACAAATGCGTTAGCAAGTCAGAATGACGTATACTTAGCTGTCAGTATTTCCATTAATAATGGTAACCGAAATTCTGACTCAGAAAAATAAAGCTAACATTTTACTGTATTTTCATTTCCTGCTTCTGCAGAGTTATGCTCCACTGGAATTTTTAGGCAATTTCCAAATAACATATCATCACAGTTACGTATAAGGTGAATCTAAGAACATCGCGTAGAAAAGTATTCAAAGAGTTGATTTCCTTTCTGAAACTACACATTCTCTCCTTGTTTTTAACCCCTTCAGTCACCAGAGCAATCATAGGAAACCATAACACCAGGGACTGTAATAAAATCCGCAAATAGCAAAAGCAGCTGGCGACTAACAACCGTCCATAGACAATAACATGATCGAAGAACAAAAAAAATAATTGTAACTGTAGCACTGAAAATATTGTCTAACTACCTTTTATATTTTTCTAAAAAAAAAAAAAAAAATTGAACTTTAATAGGATTTAAATTATGAAGAGTTTGCTGCAAATGTAAATGTGAGTCGTATAATTACCTGTAATTAATATTTGCCTGAAAATTTTGGAGCCAGTGATTAATTTTGAAAATTTTACTTATAATTTTAAAACCATAATGATTTGGAAACAAAGCTTAACATATTTAGATAATTTTTTATGATGTGAAGGTTTTAAAGGGAAACATACACAAACTAATTTTATATTAATTACTTTTTTGGTTATTTATTCTATCGTTAAATGGAAATGATAAACATCCGGGAGTGTACTTCTCGAATCCTCGTCCTGACACGTAGATACCGGTTTTCCATGGTTTCCCGAAGTCACTCCAAACGAATACCTTGAAGATTCCTTGAAAGGGCAATGGAAAAATTCCTTCCCGTTCCTTGCTCCAGTCGTTTCCCGCCTATTATGAATGACGAGGTTTAAAACTATAGATCCTAAGAAAATGATAGCCGCATTTTCAAGTTCAGCGCAAAAGCGCACATTGTTTTTGATCATAAAACTTACGTGTTGGTTTTGCATCAAGATGAAAATTACTGAACAGAAAAAGCATAAAAATATTTTAAAAAATTTGACACTGAATCAAGTGCATTAAAATTAAAAAAAACGCAGACTATACCATCAAGGGTAGATCCAAGATTACTTTACATTAGAGAATAACTGAATCTATTTTCTACTAGCAGGTACAAAAACATAGGATGATCGTTGGAACGATGGCGTCAGTGATTCGGAGACGAAACAGTCCAAGAGACCCAACAAGCAATCCGGATAGCCTCTGATGGCCAGTTAAAAGAGGGCGATTGCTGATGATGAAAATACTGTTTTGTAGTTTGATGTCTGGTAGCTGAAATGAATATCTTAACTACTTAAAAAAAAAAAAATAATAAAAAAAAAAATACGTGTACCACTCATGCCCTAACATTTCCGACAAGTTTCTGGCACCAAATGGCACCTGTTGCAGCAATCACACAGAAGTAGCCGCTCACTACTTGCTCGAGTCTCAGATAAGAGCAAGTTGTGGATGTGTTATTTACCCACTTAACTATGGGGGAAGTCATGTTCTGGTGTCCGGGGAACGTGTTTAGAATCGGGCCAAAGGCAGACAGTCGCCCGAGCCCTGGAAAAACCGCAGCTGGTGACACCAGGCACTGCGAGGGCAAAACACGGCTGGGGATACCCACAGCGGAGTCACCGGCCCAGCACAACCCACTGCCGCTCCTCATCAGCCTGCATAATCAGTAGGTACCACATGCCTGTAGAGGCAGGGGCTGGGACCCACCCCAGTCTCAGGCCATTTAACTGCACGGAAACAAATGGCAACACAACATCGCTCGAATATATGTCCAAAGAATAGGGACACTACCACACGTATGCTTCTCTAGTACCGTAAGGTGTTACTCTCTTCGAACATTAAATAAACCCTGGCAGGTCTCGTCAATTTGCGAGTCTCTCCTAATTGACTGAATAATGGTAGCCCGCTGAGGACGATATGTAGACCACAAAATATTGTCTCGCACAGTTTTACATCCTTTTATAATTCTTGGTATCTGGATTTTTCTAAAACAATCACGATTTATTTTCACACAGCTTAATCAATACACTGTTTTTTTTTTTTTTTTTTTTTTCAAATTCATAAAACCCGATATATAATACTGTCAATTTATACAAACATTCCAACACTTCTACTATGTGCCACTATATTCACGTTCTCCGCCATTTTTATTCTTGTCTCGCGCCTTCTAGTCTAGTCGGCTACTCCAATTACACAGTCTTACCAACTTCAACAAATGAAATATAGCAAAAAAAAACACTTAAAATTAACCAACGTTCTACACATACTACTACACTGTGAGGCTTTCTTTAAACAATAATACACATACTATTTACATTAATATTCCCAGTAGCTGGTGAAGTGGGACATCACAAGAGCAACCATGTAATGGTAGGGGTTCGTGTGGTCGTAATGACCTGGCGGTAGAGTTTTTACTGGATTCGCAATCCATTCCTATAATAGCAGCCTTAATCTAACCTGGTAATCCTTCAGTTTATAGAGGACCTACAGTGTACCAGAGAAGTTAGGGAATTGGGTTACATAACTTTGGTCAGACCATTGGTTGAATATGCTGGTCTAGTTTAGGACCCACATTTTGGGTATCAAATACAGGACTTGGAAGGCGTGCAAAGAAGAACAGCAAGATTTGTTTGTGGAAATTATCGCAGGACCCAATCAGAAACTGACATGATTAAGGAGCTGGATTAGGACTCATTGGAGGGAAGGAGGAGGCTGAAGAGAGTGCTGGGAATGCACAGTTGGTATGTTGGTAATGGGGCTTGGAGGGATATTGGTCAAAGAATTAGGAATAGTGCATGGAAGGGGAAAGGTGACCATGACCACTCGATTTCATGCATAAGGAGTGGAAAAATTTTCTTTTGTGGATAAGGGTGTCAGTGATTGGAACAAATTACCAAGTGATGAATAATGTGCCAAAACCGCTGACGGAATTCAAAATTAAAATTCGTAAATCGAAAAAGTATATGGGGGAGGAATTTAATGGTCAAATTATATATTTTAAAGCTTTTTAACATGTTTCGCTGGAAACTTCAAGGAGGTTTGTAAGCAACTTCATCTGGTTTACGATTACGTGCACCTCGGATACCTGGATTCTGCGAAAGCTGAGGTTTGTACTGGAGAAAAGTGACAGGTTTTGGACGAAGAGAGTGAGGAAGTTTTTGGAAAGAGATGATACAACATTTACTGTGCCAATCAAGCTGGTTCAACACCTTGCTCGAAGGATCTATGGAAGGACACCTCGGAGGAGAGTATTTGGACGACATCAAGGAGCGAAATGTATACAGAAGTAAAGATACTAACTCTGCACAGAACGATATTGCAGGTGCGTCAGTTTCCGAGTTAAGGAGAAGACGGCTTTACTAGCAGGGTTAACCCGAATGGTAGCTAGGACATCTAACCTCTCTCCTTTCCCAAGGCTCCGACACTTGTCCACTGTGAGCCACCTTCGGTTCTATACTTTGTTCTTTCGGTGATCGCTCCAGCATCTTGGAACAACCTTAGTGATGGTCTGCCTCGTCGTCTTTGGTTAGTTGGTTGGTAAGTAAAGATTACTTTTGGTTTTCTTACTTTAACCCTTCTGGTTAGATTCCCTAACCGTAATAGTTGTTTCCTTTCAGTGTTTTGGACTGTTTTGTATTTGATGCCAGTCTGGTCTTCTAATTTAGACACTCCGGAAACACTTCGAAGGAAATTATCTCCACTGCTTCTGTCTTCTTGCGATTTCCTTCTGTAGTTGTCCAACATTCTGCCTCGTAGGCGGTAACTGGCCACGATGGCTCTGTACAAACTGAGCTATGTTTTGAGGCCAATCTTAGTGGACCATAGAAGAAAATTTAATTTTTGTTTGGCGGACCTATCTTGGTTGAGTATTGGTATGATATCTTCTTCAAATCTCCCTTTATCAGTAATAATGCTTCCCAGATATTGATACCTTTCACATATATTTATCATTATGTTATCAGATAGTTTGAGAGATTATGTCACTAGTCAACCGCCAGTTATTCCGTCTTGGTGGTGTTGACTTTCGGTCCTCTCCTAACTTCCTTAGCGTGTTCAGTAATTCCTCTTCAGCCACTGCTACCAATATCGATCGTCTGCAAATAACATACTACATAAATAGGTTCCACCCATTTCTATCCCAGTTCTTAAGCGCTCTCTTGTAGCACCTTGGATGTATTTTCAACTAAGTTGCGGTAAGGCAAATACCTTGTTTTAGGTAGTTGTTAATTACAGTATAAATGGTGCAAGACTTTCTTTCTTAACTTCCTTACACATTCTCATAAATATTCCGAATGGCTCTTACTTATACTCTATGGATGGTACCATTCTCCGACATGTTGAACGGTTTACATTATGACACACTATCATAAGCTTTATCCCAGTAGATTCATGAAACCAATAACATGATTTTAATAAATTTCTCTCGGGCTAACATGATTTTAACTAGCTTAATTTCGTCATCTGCTGAATCTAATTTCCTTCTTTTATCTCTCGATTTTGCTTTTCTTTTCTTTATTAAAAACTAGTTTGTAATTTACTTAATTGGTCAAAATTCTGTTTAAAACATCCTTGTTGATGCTGATTACAATTTTGGCTATAAATTATGATATAACTCTTCGTATTGATTGAAAATTCTGAAAATTTCATTTTGCCTCCTTGAAGACATGTTTTTACATCACTAAAACTGAAATAGCTTCCAAACTAAATTTTCCAAGCCTATAAAAATTACGCTTTAAATTGATCATCATGGTAAGCTCTCTTAGTGAAAATTGATTTGGAAAGATCCATGACGCTTGAAAAACAACTTTATCTATATCTAACGTCTTTTACGACAGTGATTTAGAAATGCTAACCGCTAAAGGCATGTATAAGTTTATTTCTCACGTTTCCCCTATTATCTGTTTCGAGAAAAAAATTATCAGTTAAGGATCTCCCTGCTTGAAATTTGCTTTGCTCTTCAGTAATCACTATTTCCTTTTCCATCCTGTTTTGCAGTATGCGACACCTGACCAACTACTTCAATTAGTAGTTGCCGTTGACGTTGCCGTTTAGCCTTACACAGTGTAAGGTGGAAATACAGCACAGTTTGAAATTGTACACGCAAACCGAGTGTGGTGGGGGAGCGGTAACGCGCTGGACTCGCATGCGGGAGGACACGGGTTCAAAGCTCTTTCGGGAATCCAGATTTCTATGTTTTCCTGAAATCACTCCAAGCGAATGCCGGGAGATTTCCTTCGAAAGGCGATAGTAGCAATCGTTCCCCTTACTTGTCATCTGTACTTTCCCAGCTATAATGACCTCGATATCGACGAGGCGTAAAGGCAGAAGTAAAACGGAAAAAAGTGAACGCACGCAATCGTAACATACTTATCACGCTTTACAGAAGTAAAAAAAAAAGTAAGCCCGTTATAGTGCTAGTATGGTTGGTCGGCCAATTAACGACAAAGTTTCAATTTTCCACGCAATCCACCTTTGTCGTGGCTACCCTAACGTAATCCGATAATCCTTCCGGGTTCCGAGCCACGTAGCGTCCTAGCATACTCTTTTTTTCCTCGGCGTCGAAGTCATTAGAAATGAAAAATGACTGCTGGAAATGAACGGGAAGGAATTCAGTCGTAGCCTTTTGAAAGAACCATCACCTGTTGTTAATGGTGTTAGGGCAGCTCCTTTTTTAGATTAGGATCATGTATTAGGCAGAGAGTTTTAAAAGAAATTAGTTTAAACAATAATGAGTTTTCAGATACCAAAATTAAAAATTGTTTAGGGATTAATTTATTACATCAGAATATCAGAGGGTTAACAAATAAAGTGGATGAATTGCTAGTCCACATAAATGAATTAAATGATATCAATAGAATTGATGTTTTATGCTTGTCTGAACACCATATAACTTCAGGAATAGGTATGTCAAATGTAACTGACTTTAATTTAGCTTCTCATTATTGTAGAACGAAATTGGAGAAAGGAGGATTTGTCACTTATGTTAGAAATGGTTATAGTTTTGAGGATATAAGTATTAGCGAATATTGTGTTGACCAACATTTTGAAGCCTGTGCTATACAGCTAAGTTTCAATAATGAAATTTTCATAATAGTAACAGTATATAGAGCACCATCGGGAAACTTTTCTGTTTTTATGAATCAGTTTGAATTCTTATTAACATTTTCAAGCAGAAAAGAAGTCAACATAGTTGTATGTGGTGATTTTAATGTAGATTTACTAAATAACTTACCCTGTAATGTTATGTTACAATCATTAGTCAGGTCATTCAATTTAACTCAGGTAGTTAATTTTCCAACGAGAATAATGAATAATAGTCACTCAGCTATAGACAATGTTTTCCTAGATACCTCTAAATTCAGTTATACCATCAAGCTATCCATCAATGGACTTTCGGATCACGATGCCCAGTTATTAACCATCAACACTTCAATAGGAATTGGCACTAAGAGTAATGTCTTCAAACTTCAGCGTGTAATAAATGATGAGTCAGTTACTTGTTTTAGAAAGTGCCTGAATACCACAAACTGGGAACAGGTTTACAGTGCTCAAGGTTTGGATGAAAAATACAACATTTTTAGTAACATTGTATTAAATTTGCTTCCCCTTGAAAAAGTGTCCTGCTTCTCAAAAAGAACAAAAGCCTTGGATGACTATTGGCATTAGAACATCATGCATTAATAAAAGGACGTTGTATATTGCCTCTAGGAACAGTGAGAATGCTAATGTTAAAACACATTACAAACAGTACTGCAAAATACTGAAAAAGGTTATTAAAGAATCTAAAAGAATGTACTACAAACATAAAATTCATGATTCTGAAAATAAAATTAAGACAACATGGGACATTGTAAAAAAGGAAACAGGAAAGAGTAATCAAACAAGTAATGATATTTTAGTGAAAGAAAATTCAGTAGAATCTAATTTTTCAATTGCTGATAATTTTAATAAACTATTTTATCTGTTGCTGATAAGTTGACTGCTAAGTGACACACAGTATGGATTTTGTCAAAAAAGGCTTCCAAGAAAAATTTAACTCTATGTCTATAAAATTAGCTAGTCCAGAAGAAATAAGAAAAATTATCAAATCCCTTAAGAGCAAATACTCAAGTGGTTATGATGGGATTTCCAACAGATTAATTAAATTGTGCTCCACAGAATTAAGTAATATACTAAGTTATCTATTTAATATATCTTTACTTGAGGGTACTTTTCCAGAAAGGCTTAAGTATGCTGTAGTTAAACCACTCTATAAAAAGGGAGATAAGGCAGCCGTATCGAATTACGGACCAATTTCATCACTAAACAGCCTTCTCCAAAGTTTTTGAGAAAGCAATGTACAATAGAGTTTATGAACATCTAAAAAATAATAATATTCTAACTAAATCACAATTTGGTTTTCAAAAGGGTCATTCAACAGAACAAGCTATATTTGCATTCACTGACAATATTTTAGAAGGAATAAATGATAAATTAATTCCTGTGGGAATTTTTTGTGACTTATCTAAAGCATTCGACTGTGTAGATCATAAAATTCTGATACAGAAACTTAAGTATTATGGTATAGATGGCATTGTTAATAAATGGCTTAGTTCTTACCTTCTAAATAGAAAACAGAAAGTGTCAATGGATAATTTTAAGGCTGCCTTAAGAGGTCCACTGTTTTCTGAGTGGAAATTAATCAGATGTGGAGTACCTCAGGGTTCTACACAGTCCAGTCACATTAATGTGACCACCTCTCAAAAGCCAGAATAACCACCTTTGGCAGAGCGGATCGCTGCGAGGGGTGCAGTAAGAGAGTCAATTAGGTTTCTGAAGGTGTTCACTGGGATGTTGAGCCATACTGACTCCAGTGCCGTGGCCAGCTGTGCTAGATTACGTGGTTGAGGATCCATGGCGCGAACAACCCGATCGAGGTGGTCCCACAGATTCTCGATTGGGTTTAAATCCAGTGAGTTTGCTGGCCAGGGGAGTAAGGTAAACTCATCCTGGTGCTCTTCGAACCACTCACATACACTGCGAGCTGTATGACACCTCGCATTGTCCTGCTGGTAGATGCCAACATTCTGAGGAAAATTATTCTCATGTAGGGGTAGACATGATCCGCAAGGACAGATACGTACTTGTGCTGATCCATCGTGCCTTCCACAAAGATGAGTTCACCCAGTAATGCCAGGAAAATACTACCCTAACCATAACCTTCCTTCAATTGTCGCAGGGTGTTTGCTTTCAGACGTTTCACATCATATGCGCCAACGTCCATCTGTCCAATGGAGCATAAAACGTGATTCATCGGAAAAAGCCAGCTGTCACCTCTCTGTGGACGTCCAGTTGCGGTACTGGCGTGCAAATTCCAGCCTTCGTCGCCGATGAACAGCAGTCAGCATAGGTGCATTAACCAGGCGTCTGCTGCGGAGGCCCATGCGCAGCAACGTTCGCTGAACCGTTGTTGAGGATACACTCTTGGTAGCCCCTTGGTTCATCTGGGCGGCCAGGTGCTCAACAGTTGCACGTCTATTTGCCCGAACGCAACTCCGTTGCCTTCGTTCGCCTCTGTCATCTATAGCCCGTGGTGCACCACATGTTCCACGCCGCTGATTTTGAATAGTGCCATTTTGCCATGCACGGTATACTTTCACCACGGTGGCACGTGAACAGTTCACAAAATTAGCCGTTTCCGAAATGCTTCCACCCTTGCCCCGAAAGCCAATAATCATGCCCTTTTGGACGTCGGATAAATCACTGCGTTTCTGCATTACGCCAACGATTGAAATACTTTCCGATGCCCTAGGACATCCTTTATATACACTCCACAGTAATGTGCTGCCACCTGCCTTCTGTGATTGGTTATTTCAAGTTGACGTCGAAAGTAGGTGGTGGTCACATTAATGTGACTGGACTGTGTATATTGGGGCCACTATTGTTTTTAATATATATAAATGATCTACCCTGTGTTTCATCTAAAAACTCAAAATTTGTCCAATTTGTAGATGACACAAACATAGGAAATAAAAACACTCCAGATTTATCTGCAGAATATATTTCAAATTATGTCTTTGAACTGATTAATAAATGGTTTACAGCTAATGGCTTGTCTTTAAACTTTGATAAAACTAAGTATATGCAATTCAGTACATCACACAGATTAACACCTGATATAGACATAAAATTTGCAGGCCAGTCCATTCAAGAGGTAGAGAGTGTGAAATTTCTAGGTTTGTATATTGATCATAATTTAAATTGGAATGTACATGTTTCTGACTTACTAAAGCAATTGGAAGCAGCCACGTTTGCAATTCGTACAATTTCAGCTTTAGGTGATCTCCGTATGAGGCAGCTAGTATATTTTGCTTATTTTCACTCCTTATTGTCATATGGAATAATATTCTGGGGCAATTCTACTCATAGAGACAAAGTGTTCAGAGCCCAAAAGCGTGTAATAAGAATTATGTGTGGGGTTAGCAATAGAACTTCATGTAGAGAGCTGTTCAAGAAGTTAGGAATTTTGACATTAGCATCTGAGTATACATACACATTAATGTCCTTTGTAGTCACAAATTATACTTTCTTTGGAACTAATAGTAAAATACACAATTATGGCACTAGAAGTAAAAATGATCTTCACAAGACTTACAAGTCATTGTCATTTGTTCAAAAAGGGGTCCGATATTCAGGGATACATATCTTCAATATGCTCCCAACACATATTAAATGTCTAGTAGATGATAAGAATAAATTCAGGAAAAAATTTAAATAATTTTTAAGTGAAAACTCCTTCTACTATGTCGAAGAATTTATTTCTAAGGTATCTAAAAAATAACTGTCAGTATCTTGTGTAAATATAGTTCACATAATTAATTTACCATGTATGCTATGACTGTACATCTCCTGGTGTATGTATTTAGTTTGTTACGTAATTGTTTACGGTACCATATATGTTATGACTGTGCATCTTGTGGTGTATGTATTATTTTGTTAGGGATTTTTTTTAAAAATGTACAGTATATGCTATGACTGTACATCTTCTGGTGTATGTATTATTTTGTAATGTTCCATGTATACTGTGACTGTACATCTAGTGATGTACTTATTATTTTGTTATGCAACTGTTTATCTTTAAATTGACAACTTTCCACATCCCACAGAGCCAGTCTCTTATATTGGGATCAATGGAAAATGAATGTATTGTATTGTACTGCGTGAGTCTAGAATGATTTCTGAAAACCAAGGTAAGCCTGAATCTGGATGGCCGGAAGAGGATTAGCGCCAGCGTCCTCCACTCTCTCGGTTTGCAACTTGAAACTGCCGCCTGGCTGTCGCTTGTTGATGGCCACATTGACACCGCGTTACCTGTACGAGAGTCGTCGCGCTTCCGCTGTTAATCTGTGTTTTAGTACCGCCAGTGCGTACGGCCGCGCCTCCTCCCTGCAATTAACTGCAAATTGTCGGCGTTACGTCACATAGCTCTCTCCACCACACTCGGCCTGAGCGATGGGAACGACATTTCTTGTCGCCGTTTGATGTCAATCAGTGCAGACAATGACTCGCGCGCGGCAACACAACTCTCAGAGGTGTCGTTACCACAGGCGATACAGATTACATCACATCGCCTTGTTTCTATGGTTACAGTAGATACTTTTACAGTAAAAGCAAATAGTAAAATTCTTCTGACTTCCACCAGCTAGATTAAGATGTGTCCAATTGACAAAACAAAATAATTTATTAAATGGGAATTCAAATTAAATAAATTGAAACTTCTATTCTAGTTCTATTGTAACACATTGTAATGCACAAAATGGTCTTAAGACAATTTAATCAACAGATTTTTAAAAAGTTTTTTTTAACAGTTTTATGTTCCCCACATTGTAAGGAACAATTTTGAAGTTCAAATATTCTTTACATAGTGGATTCATGAAATTACAATTAGGTTTATGAAAACTTGCAGTAGGAAAAATCATTGTATGCAAAATTGGAGCATTATCAATGTAAGTTAATCGAAGAAACATTATTGTTAGCACCATTTTTACAAGAACCTGATTTAATAAATAAAAAATAATTTAGTTGATAAAAATCCAGCTATAAGAATCTTATACGTGATTGGCTAGCTGCATATCGACTACAATAATCTTGAGGTCTTGTATTCCTGCTAGACACACAAACGTGTAGCTAAAATCTGATAAGCTGATATCATACACAAATACTTTAGTATGATTCATAGCAACTGTAATAAAATACTGAGCATAATCCTTAACTCGTAATGTTGTTAAAATTTATAATCTTTGTACAGGCTGCAGACAGACAACTAGAAGTCACATTTAAATCACCTTTATGGTCTACTTTTAAATAAAATTTCTTCCCTCCCGCAGCTCCAATAATTCAACAGCCGAAATAGAGCTCTCCTAGATAAAACGATAGGACAAGCACTCATCATTTGTGTTTACTGTGGAGAGCTGGTGTCCTCCTAGGTTTTATTCGACGATTCATGGCGATATTATTGTATAGACCTAGAAGAACGATTATTTGGTGAGAAAATATGCATTTGTATCGAAAAAAGTATAACTGAGTGGGTTCTCATTTTTATCTATTTATTCTAGTTCATAAACATATAGAGAAGGTCAAGAAGAGAAAATATTAGAGCGTTAGTTGCTCTTGTTACTCTGAAAAGAGAAATACCATGTTTAGTAGATTCTGCAAGAAAGGCTTAATTCTCTGCGTAGACAAATTTATATTCTGTGAACATAAGAGGAATTGAGGTTAACATGAAGTTCACAGTATTCCAATATTTTCATAAAATCTTTAGAAAATGTAAACTGTCATATGGACATTATCTTCTAGAACTATTTTCAGCCTAATGGTCCAAATCGCAGATGGAATGTAATTGAGCCTAAAGCTCTACATGAAATTAGCTGGACCAACTGTTAAGCCGTAAAAAGATTATCCGGTTTGAGCGGTGGGGTGGTGGTGGAAACAAACAAATATTGCAATAATACATATACCACTATTGGTCACAAATCCTAGAAGGTAGTTAAGGGGGCGTCCATTAATCACGTGAGGTGTTTTTCCGGAATTTCGGAACCCCCCCCCCTTTCTGGTGAGACATCATGAGGCCCCCATACTAATCGACCTCGCAAAGTTTTTGAGACCTTTTTTGTTTTTCCAAGGGCGGTTATACATAGCCCCACTTTTCGACGAAATACCCCAGCTAAATTCGACTTCCGCGTCATTTGTAGACCTTTTTTTTTTTTTTTTTGGCTCTACGATCCTACAAGAATTTCAAAACCTCACGTGAGATTTCCGTTGTCACCCTCCCTCCCCGTAGTGAGGTTTCGTCAGATTTCGCTGGAACCCGCCCCCACCCCTCTCTATTTCACCTCAAGTAATTAATGGATGCCCCCCTCCCCAAGCATCTTAAGTGACAATAATTTCAATCCACTTCTGTTATGACAACATGCGATGCTACCGGGACCTACATGGAATCCAGACTAAACATCTTCCTTGCGTACTTCACGCGTGCAAAGCAAATCTTTGCCAGAGTTAAGGGCTCAGGTTAAAGGCCCGGCAGGGGGATTGTGGCTGGGGATACGAGTTAAGCACCTTGGGGGAAGGGGGGATGTAACCAATCAGAGATCAAATAAATGATTTTTTTTTCAAAATTATGTTTTCCGGTTATATGGTTATTTATTTATACTGTGTGAAAGTTTTAAGTTTTAACTCAATAGGAAGTATTTTAAAAATAATTTTTTATCTGTTGCTGCCTCGTGCATCAAATGCAAGTAAAAAATCTTCCTAAACCTAACAACCTTATGAAAACAGTATAGATGCAGTTGTTGAAACATTATGCGTCAAAGACACAATTCGGCTGGACACCTGTCAATGTTATATACTCTGGGAAAAGTCAATTGTCAATTAGTAGCTCCTTCTGATACTTTTGCCGACAGTTTACATCCATCCAAGTGTATCACTAATTTTCAATTTTTGTCATTAGATACATCTCTTTAAAAAAGAAAAGAACGTGGCACATACTATTGAACTTACCAGAGAGGTCAGATTTGATGAAAGCATCATATTTTTCATTAAATTAAGTTTACGTTTCGTAGAAGGATCTTCTAAAATATGACTATACGAAAAAAATGTGGCATACATCTACAAGATTTTAAAGGGAGCTGTCTTTTCATTTCACAGTGGAAATTGTTGTTTTCCGTGAAGTAAATCGCGTATTGTTTAAATGAGCAGTACGGAAGTACAATACGGACAGCCCACATGGGTTTTCGTAATAGTTCCTAATCATGTCAGTCGCGCCCTTGTCGGATATGCCAGTATTACTCATTCCGGAACAGGATCTGCTCAAAAAACCCACTGCCTTCCGTGATTTGGCAGTGAAAGTGACCACTAGGATACGTACTCTCACCGTCTCCATGAAGGAGGATGTGTCTGTTCCAAATTAAACCTCTGCCAGCGGATCCGCCATTGTGTCACAGCCGTTAATGTTTCTGAGTCGTAACCATGCCAACGGAACGGTTCCAAATCTTTCCACAATGATTATCTGTGCGAGGCAAAACGCGTTAAACAAGTCCGCCAACTTAGGCGCTGCTATTTACACTCATCTGTTCCTTTAGAACTTCACGCACACAAGTATATATTTTATTTATATATTATCTTAATGTCGCTCTGATTGATTTCACTTCCTGAACCATCGGAAACAAATTGCTTGTTCGCGTTGTTGTTGATCAAGTGTTTTTGGTGTTTTATTGAGTGTGCTTTGTTGATGGTGAGTTTGAAGTTTGCAGGCAAAAAACCTGTGTATATGTTGCTTAGTTTTGTCGATATAGGAGATAGAAAATAATTTTTAATTTTAAGTCTTATGCTGCCGCGTTGATGGAAGTTGTGCGTTTAGTACTGTTTTGTGTTTATTAATTTGAAAAAGGTTTGATTGGTTCAGTTTAATAATTCCTTGAGTTAGTGTTTTCCTATGGTCATTGCCTTTTGTACGAGTATTTGTTTGTTTTCTTATAAAGTTTGATTTACTTTAATTTAATTACGATGGAAATCACACTCCGGTGGCGATTTTCCTACGCACCCATTTTCCCCCGTTCCTGTACCCTCCTTCTTATGCCCTCTCCAAACTTCACCTTTAAATTCTTTTAGCGTTTTTGGAAAAGTATTCATCAGCTCTTTTGGTAATCTATTTCAATATCTGACTCCCTTACCTACAAAAGAAAATCTTCCCACACCCTCGAAGCTGAACTCGAGTGCCAGCTTGTGGGCATGGTCATCTTCTCCCTTCCACTGGATGTTGATTTTGATGTTGTTGAATGTTACGACTTTCCTTATTGTATTTATGTTTGTGAGTCATTGTCTATAAGGTGTTCAGAATAAGAGGACCAGTTACCATACTTAAAAGCCGTTAAGTAATTTTTGCAAGGTGTCTGGAAATGTCATCTTGCTTGGCCGATGTATATTGCCTAACTTGTGTGACATGTTAGATGTTTTTAACGTTCTTTAACCGTTTAATGCTTTACTTCTACTGTTTTAGAACTTTCAAAAACATGCAATACCAATAACACAACAAAATCAACTACACAGATCTTCATGCGACCAAAGAGATTCTCACACTTCATCGTCAGCGATGTTCACTCCCTAGTTTACACGAGTATTTTTTTTTTAACTGCTTTACGTCTCTCAACAGCGAGGTCTTTAGAGACGGGAAAGGATGGGGACAAGGAATGGGAAGGAATTCGGCCATGTCCTTTTTATGGAAGCATCCCGGCATCTGGATGCCCGGATGGGGATACGAATCGCCGTCCTCCCGAATGCGAGGCCAGAACGCTATCCGTTACACCACCACGCTCGGTGTTTACACGAATCGTTAAACACAACTCCCTTTAGATCTACCCGCCCCGGATAGATGGCGTAGTACGACCGAAACTTTGCCAGCCAGTCAGTGTGATCAATCTTCTTTCGGCCATGTGGTAACTTCTTGATTCTGTATGTCATGAATTCTCTTCACAACAATGTAAGATCCTTCCCATTTTACAGTCAACTTTGGGGACATCCCTTTTCTTCTCCGTGGGTTGTCAACCAGCCTTTATCGCCTTCTACAAAGAGTTCTCGCTATTATGTATTCAAGCAGAATCGCTGCGCATGTTTTTCCCTTCCACTGGACTTGAAGCAGTTCATTCACATTAGCGTTTCATGATGATGCTCACCTGAATATTCAGATCTGTGACAGATCAGACTGCAGAGTGTGCTCCGAATCACTTGTGCCAGTATTGTATTCTGCTGTCAGATCTGCCACAGATCGTCGCTTATCCCGCTTTAAAGAGCGAACAAGCCTCTGACCTCCACGTTCTGTGATGAGGGGTGGACGTCCACCACCTTGTCGCCCAGTCGTGGTTTACCGTCCTTCAAGCTGTCTGCATAGATGCTCACTACAGTAGAACGCGAATAGCCGACCAGCCTCGCCATTTCCGAGATGCTCATTCCCAGACGCCGCGCCCACAAACCATCTGCCCATAATTTACGGGAATTGCGTGACCTGTGCGTAGACAACTCTGGAAACCTAACAAAGACTTTTCGAATCCGTGCCACGCCGAATCGCTGCTGTATTGCGCTCCAAAGATGGAACATCACACTAGTAAGCAGGTGGTCAAAATGTTTTGGCTGATCAGAGTATATTATCCAGTATGTTCTTGCTATTATCTTTTCTATACAGACTGGGGCTGGCTTTGCGTTGTTAGTTCCGACATTTGTGTTAATGAGTTGACTTATTGCTGACCGCTGACCTGTCGGTTGTAACGCCCACTAAGGAGAGATTGTTTCGCCGCTTTCACACGGAGCCTCTGCTCTGGCCGGAGTGAAAGGACTCCTAAAAACCAATGTCCGCTCCCTCTCTCACTCACGCTATCCGATACGTGCCTTTCCTCAGTAAATTCATAACAAGTGCTGTCTGTTTGGTTCAACTTTTCTTAAGATAAGGGAATCAGTGAGTGCAATAAATTATCTAGTCACCTGTTACACATTAAAAAAGTAAAGAAATTAAATTACAATTTGCCTAACAAAGAAGTAGTTTACTTACAATAGTGACTTGAGTTCAGTCGCAATCAATACTCATTTTTGAACAAAAACTTTATCTCAACTTCACTCATTATTACAATGTGTGGTTGGTAAGAAAAACACCAAAATGTAAGTGAATAACAAACTTGTGCACCAAAAAAAATAAAACAAAAAATAATAATAATAAGTGACGCTACTTATTATTTCTTAAATAGTGTGAGCTTAACGGACACATGAATTTCTACCAAGCACTTTTAACAGTGCTTTGAATAAATCGCAATGTTATTTGCTTAAAATCCATAATTCACTTAAATAATTCAAAATTGACTATCGTCAGTGTTCAACCTGTTGCACACGGTGTATAAAATGATTTAAGATTCGAAGCTACGGAGATAAAAAGGGGTAACAGAATAACTGATTTTTTCTATGTTGATCTTATAAAGTCTATTAGGAAATCTTCTTTCTGGTGCAATCATTCGAGTGTGTTACGTTGGCAGAAGACATGACACATTAAATTATGGGAAATATCCCATGATTACTAGCAGCGCTATTAAGTTCCGAGTGCTGTTTTCAGTTTTTGTACAGCCGAAGAAAGTGTGAGTTTTATAGAGAAACGACTGGCCTACCACTCTAAATGTGTACAGACATGTTCAAAAACGAATGCAAATAAAATACTTATGACCTCTTTTACACCGCGGTCGGTTTGAGAATATTCTATGTTCGAATATCATTGCGTTTCTCGACGAAAGTAACATTGTGTTTATAATATAATATCAATTTTGTGTTTACTCTGTGACGTTATAAATTACCTCCTCAGTTTGCATATGCGCACGCGGGATCTAACGAAGTACACCTAAGCATATGCACGTATAACCTTTAAATGTCTTTTGGCTATACCTTCCTGGGTTGACACATTGTACTGTACATACTTACTGCAAGTAATTAATATATTATGATTATGTCCAATCACGATATACTGAACCAATTACAAAGCCGTTGCCTTTTCTCTCATTTATAACTTCCAATCATTATCTTCAGTGGCCCGGTCTTCTCCTAGTTACTATTAATTATTACCTCAGTGTTTCTTGTCTTTCGGTCCCAAACAGGTTGAGAACATTTTACATCGACCTTTGCCTTAGAAGACCTGAGATGATCGCTCTTCCGTCACATTTCCCAAACACATCTTCGCATCTTTCTACCATGTTACATGAAATAAACTTTTACACTACTTTTTCTTAGTATTTATTCTCTCAGAACAAAGTATTTGTCAAAAATACTTTCCTCCAAATAATTTCGAAAGTTGATCTCAACCAACTTTAACCCTCAAACTCTTCTTAACACCTCACAACTTTTGACAATCTCTGCTTATAATATCTGCTTATATGCCATCGCTTGAAAATAATTTTTTCAATACTGTTAACTCTTCCTCGTAAGTTCAGCCAACTTGTTTTGGTTCACGCAGCGCCCCCTCGTCCGCTAGCAACATCTCACCATGGACTCTCTGTTTTTCTATTCTTGAATTATAAATTTATTGTTTGTATATGACTCGCTTACCGCCTATTATCCCCCCCCCCGTCCTCCCCCCCCCAAACACAGATACTACTAAATTCTTATCAATATCATACATTTATAATTCTTAATACAATATATCAAATATATTATCTTTACATTAACTTAAAATATTTTACCTTCATTTTAAAATACGTAGTCGTGATGTATGAGTCTTACAACCCACAATTATAAAACTAATCGAAAGAATGTGTATCAGCATAGTAAACACAAATCTTTACATTAATGATGTTGCACTTTCTGGCAGCTTGGCAGAACATAATGAGGTTGTAAAGAGAAAGGTACAAAATACAATTAACGAGTATACTTATAACAGTAATCATGAAGTTCATAATAAAGCTAATAAAAAAATATTCACGAAACAGAAAAATAGAAGTTGTGTTGGAATCTATTACAAAAATCCCTACTCTCGTTAGTAGGTAATATTGAGCGGTGTAGTGGCTCGGAGGCTAAAGTGTCTGGTCGGAGACCGAAAGATCCTGCTCTAGACCCCTGGCACAGCTTGGTGTGTGAAGTACGCCATAACGCTTACGTCATTCGGATTCCCCGTTAAACTGAAGGTCCCCTGTACCGGGTTAGATAAGACAGGCACGATGGCGCAATCAGTAGAGTGCCTGTCACCAGGTCATTACCACTACACGAACCTTTAGCTTCCTACTGATACGAAGTTATAAAACCAAAAAGACTAATTTTTATTCGACATTGTTTTTCAAAAAACTGTGAACGTGGAAAAGAAAATAATTATTCGCTCAAACAATTATTATAATCTAGAGTGAGGATCAAAACAAGTCACTGAAGTGTTGTAGAAAGCTAACAAATTTTCGATTTATAAAAACTATTTGCTCATAAAATTCTTTTTTTCTTTACTTATGGCTTTACGCGTCGAGGTCATTAGAGGCGGGATGGGACTGGGGACAAAGGAACGGGAAGTAATTCGGTCATGCCCTTTTGTAGGAAGCATCCCGGCATTCGCCTGGAGTGGTTTAGGGAAACCACGGAAAACCCAAATATGGATGCCCGGACGGGGATTCGAAACGGCGTCCTCCCGAATGCGAGGATGATACAGGTTTTTCAAAACCGTGACATGTATTTTGTATCATAGAAGCTTTGTAGGTAGTTTTTGGATATCTCTCTAAGCGTGAAATATATTAATTGTGACATAGATAACTAACCACTAGGCATAATGCAAGGAATTGTTTAAGGAGCATTATTCTTTACAAATCATGAAATATTTTGATCAAAATATAACATTTTGGATTTGCAGTAATGCGTTTTGTGGCCTCCGTTTTCTTGTAGCCGTAGGTGGCTACCATTGAGTGTTACCCCCTGCAATGAACCAGGTCTCGCGGTATTGCAGTCACGATTTGTCAATTATTGGAACACACACTATGTTAATGGAGGCGAGATTTAAGAATGCGGAACTAAGGTATTTCCCAAATCCCCCAGCCGAAGCAATGTACTGATGTCTGTGTGTCGGATAATCACTGTCAGCCTGATCACATTGCACCCCTTAGCCACAGGCGTGCCAACACAAGGCGTAAACCAGAAGGGACCGCGCCCTCTCACGTCAGCTGACATTAAGTGGTTGGGCTTTTGGGATTATCAAAACGAGAGATGGCCAAACCAAACGGTTTTGCGGGCCACTTTGGAAATGCATCATAACTCCGCGGGCCGTATATAAAATTATATGTCCCCATATTAGATTTAGACCCACTATAGATATTTTTTTGAGTGAACATAATTTAATTATTCTACGAAATGATAACTGTAAACTCATAAATAAAACATTCAATATCTGTCATATATTCGCAAGATAATTATTTTAAAATCAAAGTTAATTTTTCTTTTTATTTCGACAGTTAATTTTTGAATATATGGATGCACAAATAATGTATTTTTTTAATTCATTTGTTTCACTATTTTCGCCATTATAAAATAAATATATTTTGTAAAAGTGTGATGAATCTCGCGGGCCGCAAAAATGTTCAAGGCGGGCTGCATGCGGCCCACTGGCCACGGTTTGTCCACCCCTGATCTAAACGAAAAAATAATAAGGCGAAGATACGAACAACCGAAACAGGCAAAACCGAAGTTCCTACTACACAGAAACAGAGAATTGGAAAGGATTGGGCATTGATACATGGACTCATGTTACTTGCAAAATAACATACAATGGATAAACTGAACACTGGATGATCTGAAATCACCCTTGAGCTTGCTTTATGGCTTTGTGGTGGATATGCATGAGAAGAACGAGTTAAACACGGTAACAGCCCGTTCACGGTAACACTGTCCTATGGCATCTAGATGGATGTCGATTTTAATGTCCAAATACAACGACCACTTCCAGCACTCAGCCCATACGCACTACGAAAACGTTTTGCGTTTAGTACACATCCCGGTGATTATAAACTGTGAACCGCCAGCCCTCTCAACCTTCTAGCTGAGTACTGTATGACGAAAACCCCTGCCACCGCCGGGACCGAGCCAGCTGAACCATATCAACCCGCAGGCACTGGATCTGTCTCGATTTTTGCAAATGACCTAATAATTCAGTTGTAATTTACAGATCAGATTACAAAGAAATGTAACGGAACATCGGCATTCGGTAGAACGCGGCTATGAATCCCCATACGGCAATGCAGATTTCGTTTTTTCCGTAATTTCCTGCAATCTCTCCAAGCGAATTCCCGGATTGTTCCTTCAAAAGACCATGGTAAAATTCCTTCCCACTTCTAGCCCGCATGCTCTTCCGGTTCTAATGACAACGACACCAACAAGCCGTAGGGCAAGCAAAAAACAAACAAACAAAGATATAAAGGAAAAAAAGGAAACCAAAAAAATGTTACTTAATTCAGATTTGTTCAGATACATTGCAAAAGATATTTACGATTAAATACTTTTCACATCTCTCTGGGCTTTTCTTACTAGTGATGCGATGCTTCTCCAGTGACTCAAGGTGCCTCTAAAGTTAATCCAACTGAATATAATCAGCATTCCGCGACACAATAGACATAATTACAAACCAGCCATCATGCTTCTGAAAGCCTATAGCACCGATATGTATAGGTACCGTTCTCACCAACAATCCCAGTAATTCTATTATGCAATATTCATAGTTGGATCGGAGAATCTTACGTTTGATGATTCCACTGGCAGTATTTACATTCAAAACTAACTTTGCATCTGACAACGAAACTTTTGTTTGTGCGTTAACTGCTCAGTAAGTGAGTTCCAGTGAGTCTTGCTCATCCACACGCTGAGCTCGTAACCCCCGCTGCTCACCGCATCTTAACTAGAGGGCATTAGACTTACTCAGGGGAAACACCCCAACGTGACAGGTGATATAATGTCATGGACCGACGTGAGTTCACATACGGCAAAGTTGGTAGACCACAGGGATTGGTGGAGTCAAATTTTCGGCATTATCGAATAGCTAGTGTCATTGAATCGATTAGTACCTAAGTGTACTCAGACGACTTTAATTATAAGGAAGATTTCTTTTCGTATAACTTCTTTGTCAGCCGTAATCTATACATAATACGCTGCCCAAAAATGTTTTTGTTAAATCAGTACGAATTTCTAGTAGCACGGTAACATTTTATTTGTCTCATTATTGTTTCAAAATCGATCAACTACTAATACTCAGTCATCACTAACAATCACTGTCTCTCTAAGTGTATTTAACAACCCTGGACTTAAGTTCAAAGTAGTGTCGCAAGTATTTAATATATATTTCGGTACGGTAAATTTCTTCTGTGTAGTTTCCACTAACGTTTGTAATTCCCACACTTTCGTTACTCCTTCCGACAATCTGGAAGTACGTTGCTGTTGATATCCTAATTGGCTATTGCGATCGCCTGAATGTTTCAGCTTTAATAAATACACGCGGAATTTTTTCGGTCTTAGAATCATCTAGGAAATGTATTAAAGATTATAGAGTTCGCGAAGTAATGAAACACTATATGCTAACCGTTTAGGAATGTTTTGGTAAGTATGCTCTTAGGACAACTACTTCTAATGTTTATGCTTAGTGATTATCATTGATATGAAGTTTTGAAGAGGTTTTTAAGTAAAACGAAGAACTTAAAGGTAACCCCAGATGGTAGCATTGTTATAACAGTTTAATTTTAATTGAGATGGAGCTTATTATCCGGTGACGATATCCCATACACTCCCATTTTCCCTTTTCTTGTTTTTTATTTATTTATTTCATCTTAAATTCTTTGATTGCAGTTTTCCAGTCCTCCAATTTTTGCCCTTTACAAATCTTAAATTCTTTCAGGGTTTCTGCTGAATTTTACAGGACTTCCATTGGTAATTTATTCCAGTCCCTGAATTACAAAAGAAAATTTTACCACTATTTTATGCCTGTAATCGAGTGCCAGCTCGTGGTGATGGTTATTTGTTCCCTTCCACGAAATATTCCTAATTCCACTACCAATAACCATCCAGCCCTCATCATGTACCTATGCCTTGTAAACTCTCAGCATTCTCCTCACCCGCCTTCTCTCTTGTAGTGACTCCCAGCCCTCCTTCTCTATCACGTCAGTTACTGATTGTGTTCTACTTGGTTGTGCTCAATCTTTAATAAAAGGGGAATCCTCTTTTCCAATATTATGGCACTTGTAGTCATTATTACTGTATCGCAAACAACGTCTCCCTCTGTCGAATATTTTACAACAGTCGTTTCCTTATGTAAAACCAATGTGTCAACATGGTGAAAATAGATAAAGTTTCCTACTAAAGTAGATAACGGAAGCATCACACTTTTCTTCTACATATAAGAATCAACAGATGTATTTTGGATCAATATTAATTTGCATATTTCATCTACCT
Organism: Vandiemenella viatica; assembly: GCA_031002005.1. Classification (NCBI taxonomy): domain Eukaryota; kingdom Metazoa; phylum Arthropoda; class Insecta; order Orthoptera; family Morabidae; genus Vandiemenella; species Vandiemenella viatica. Next base: position 22,136,335 of record CM061920.1, on the reverse strand, counting down.
TGGTCTCATAAAACATCTGTCTGCAATATACGTCTGTCCCACATATATAAACAGACAGTTTCTTGTTAATATACAAAAGCAAACGAAATCTCAAAACTTAAGCCGGTGTTCAGTCTCATAAAACTAAATTTATTCAAGCCCAAAAAATGATAAGTTACTGATACATACGAATGTTTACTAGAATTTTATCCATTTAATTTATTTGGCGTTTCCTTACATCGTTTATTTTTTAATCATTGGTTCCAGTATTTATTCCGGCACTTGGTACCTACTGTATAAGCTGATGGACCGCCTCCACGTTTGGCACAAGCATCTAGATTTATCTTCTTTCTCTCGAAAGTAATAACATATTCCTTGTTCTAACGGGGATCATGAATTACTATGCAAGTCAGTGTACAACTTATATTTCTCCATTCAAGTAGCCTGATAAGAATGAATTATCCTTTCACGAGACAGTTTCCTCATGTTGGTTTGTGAAGTTCCAGAGATAATCAATCACTGGATATGACGTCATGTCTGGATTTTGACATGTTGTGTTCCCTTTATAATAAAGCGAAATATACGCATATTAGCTATACAGTTGATAAAGTGGTTACCCAACACTGCGGGTGAACAGGTATGCTTCCGTCTTCCTAGTTGGGAGACCTATCGTTCGATATTTTTTTTTTTTTTCTAATGCTCATTAGAGGCGGGATAGGACTGGAGGCAAGGAAATGGAATGAATTCAGCGATAGCCTTTTGAAGGAAGCATCCCGGCGTTCACCTGGAGTGATTTGGGGAAACCATGGAAAACCCAAATCTGGATGCCCGGACGGGGATTCGAACACGCGTCCTCCCGAATGCGATGCCAGAGCATTACCACTCACCCACCACGCTCGGATATATGGTTCGATTTCCGATCGGTCCATCAGTTTTCACTCCAGACGAATGAAGGATTATTTCTTGATTTTCCGTACAAGCAATTTGCTTCCTCGTTAAATGACCACACTTTCAAAAGCCGTAAAAAGGAACATGATGTAGCAGCACTCTGCAGTTTTGGTCAGCACCTGTTTCTCTCTACGATATTAAATTTTTTCAGCTACCTTAATGGATCCTGGACTCGTTAATGGCTGTTTCAAAGTAATATTTCTTCGTATAGACGTTTAGTTTAACTTAAAAGAAAGTTGCATTGAACTTTTAGTTGATCAAGCAGAAATAAGGATTTACGAACTCGTCATTAGAGGCGACAGAGAACGGGGGCAAGAAACCGCAAGGAATCCAGCCGTGGCTATTACGAGTGATTTCTGTAAACATTGGGAACCCGAAATACGGATGGCCGGACGTGGATTCGAACCTGCGTCCTCCCAAATACGAAGCCATAACGTTACCGCTCTTCCACCACGCTTTGTGATTCGAAAAGAAAGTGATATAGTAGCAAGATCCTTTCCATGAATAGCATAGCGTTTTGGAAAAGTTGGCAAATAAAGGGACGGTGAAATATGGACTCGTACGTACAAGTTCCGCGACGGTAGTGATCCGACCACTGAAGTGGAATTTACAGCAACGCATTCAACAAACATTAGGTCACACTCGTAAGGGGAGCTTCGAGTGGATTGCGAAACCACTCTCAGCCCAAGTCCTCATCCTACTCCGTCAAGGCTGTCTTCCCTGTGTCCAGAGGCTTCTCTCTATACTCAGGTGACGCTGCAACATCGGTGTTCCAAACCACGAATACCCTGCCTGACCTTGAACGATTGTGACACAGAAAACATACGCATTTTGGCTTCCTGCATGGGACAGACAACAAAGCTTTACACGAAACGTGTCAAGTAACAAGTAAAACTTCCGTTTCCCCACAGTTCTGCATTGGTCTCGTATCGTTCGTACTTGCGTCGCCGTCAGCATTTAGATTCACGCTCAACAGACAACTCTCTGAACAGCTGCTTCACGTGTCTCCCAGACTGCGGCCCTCTACCTGTGTACGGTCGCAGCCTCGCTATTCATTCTTATCAACAACAGCCCTCTAACAACACTGCCTACATCAACACGGTCCCTGACTCCCACGATAACTTCCTGATTGGCTAACATTATGCCCTCAGAGTTTGCTTTGCGTCGACTGACCAGGCAACTTTCAAATTTCAACTTCCACTCCTTAGAACTGTGGAAAATTCCACCGATATAGTCCGCCAATTCACATTATTGGCCATACTAAATGCCACCAAACGCCTCCCCACCCTCCAGGTCAATTCACCCCTGGGGCTAGCCAGGTAAACAGACTGTGGTGTTACTATAGGGTAAATCTGGGATAGATGGCCATGATTTTTTTAAATGCCATTTTCAGAACGTAATACACTGTAACAACCTGAAACTTTCCGTAAATTGCATTTTTAATCCATAAAAAAGTTGACTTCGTTTACAAAGATATAGCAAATTTCACACAAGCTAAAAATTCTTTAAAAAAATATGTAACACTTGGCCATCTCGCCCGAGTATCAGGGTTAGATGGCCAGACATGTAAGGGAGAGATGGCCAACGGACAAAACACTTTAAAATCAAAGTGATAATTATTTTTTTAAAATTTTTTAACACTTTAAACTTGTTTCATTGACTCTCTTGATGTAAAAAATATTTTATAAAGATATTAATTGTAGTTAAATTATAACTTAAACAGAACCTCATTTGTAAAAAGCATTTTACAATTCTTGTATTTTTATTATATCGTTGAAACATACTAGTTTTATATAAAACATAATGAGAAATCACTTTAATTATTCTGTTAATTAAATTTAGAAACTAATCCAAAATTTGTAAGAATGAATGTTTACTTAGTAAGGTTCGATTTTTATTTAAAAAAATACATCATCACATCGATGCCACACGTCAACATATGAGGTGCAGGTTTCGTGTAGCCAACGCTTACACCTGACACACTGAATCTAGTCACTGGTTTTATCTGTTTTTGAGTAGTCTTCCCCGCATCCAACGCACTCTTCCTCCACTTCTTCAAAAAGTCCATCAGTTGATTCTTCCTTGTACTCAACTTCATTTGACAAGTCTGAACTGTCTGAAGATTGTTTAATCTTCTTTTTCACTAGTTTTTTTTCTTTTTCTTTTTCATTAAGTCATTAATGTTTTAATATTTTCTTTTGACGTCAAGTTTGAAGCTTTAATTTTTCTACGTTTGTTTGGATGAGGTTCTTTTGTGGAGAGTTTTGTCAGATACGTTAATGTTTACATTTCCTTCAGATTTTCGCACACTTAGATCTGGATGTTGACATAAGAACATTTGTAACCAATCGTAAGCTCCTTTTAATTTTTCTTTATTAAATTTATGTTTTAGATCAAGCTGAACAGCAAAACGATAAGCTAGACTTCGTACACAGTCCCTCATTAAGGGAAACCCATGGGCCTGCATTTTTTTTTATGTGGCGGACCAGTCGTAACTCATTATCTGTACCCAATGAAGGACTAGGACCCCGTTGGAATTTCGGAGTCACAGCCACTCTTTAATTTTCTCTCAAGAATTTTCCTTGCAATATTAATTCCATGGAAGCTTTTCTCACAGAATAACCATCATTGTTTACTTTATTAATAGCATTCTTAAGATCTTCTTCTTCCCCTGAACCTCTGACAGAGCCGCCTTTTCGAATGAACTTATTTGGCATCTGTAAAAATATAACGATACCGTCAAAATTTAATACATAACACGTTTTTGGGATGGCCATCTATCCCGATACTGATGTGGCCGTCTCTCCCGATCAGCCAGGAGAGACTGCCACAGCGCGTCGTCAAACATGGTGGACGCAAACTCAATCAGAACCTATGTACCGTAATGCGCTTAGACCTAAACAACTCTAAAACTACAGTTTCCGTCGCTACTCACAGCCTAAGTTATGTTTAAATCGAAAGGTTGTGACATACTATATAATTTCAAGGTATGTTGAAAACTAAAATCATGAAAATTACTAACTTCTAGTTGAAATAAATAGTCATGCGGAGCAGCAACATTCACTCACGTTAGCTAGATAACTACCAACTGACCGGCAGCTCTGTACATCAGATCGTGAAAGAATTACAGGCGTTGGCCATCTCTCCCGTATGGCCGTCTAACCCGGATTTATTCTAAACCTTTTCTCCTTCGTTTAACCTTCTTCCAAATAAATTAATTTATATAAAATAATATAAATGTTTCATTTATTGTAGTTATATGAGACTGGCTATTTTAATGTGTTTTATTTTGTTCCAAATATTATGTGAAATGGCTCTGAATGAGTGTGTCAGAAGTTGTAATTACGCTAAATTTATTTCTACATCTACATCGACATATATACTCCACAATTCATAAATTTGTATGTGGCAGAGGGTCCTTTTCTCCAAAAATTAATTTTCGCTCTGTGCATTCCAGTCCCGAATAGCTCGAGAGAAGAAGAAATTAATACAAGGAGCAGTGCGGCATCTTATTTCTCTAATCTTATCACTAGTGTCATTGCGGCACTTTGATATTTAACTGTTTTCATTAAATGAAATGAACAACTAACTACAACATTTTGTCATTTCTTTCATTTAAAAGAAATTGATAATTATGTTCAAAGTTTATATTAAAATTCTTAAAAATATTAGTAACTTCATTTAATATTCTGTTCTTTTTATTCAGCGTTTAGTAAGTTTTACTTGTTTCTAATAATAATCTATGGTTTGGGCCATTGGTTAGCCTCCTGGAAACTGGTAGCGGCTTCTTTGCACGCGTCTAGAATATTCTCCGTCGCTAATAAAATGTCGCTCCGCAGAAACCGAATCGAAACGCTTGCATTACGACTCAGAGGTAGCAAAGAAAGTCTGGTCGTTTAATGTGCCTCAGCTATTTCCAGTGAAGAGTCACATGAAGCTTTGGAAGTATTTCTTCAGCAAATCTAAAATACTTCTCAGGCTTTCTCATTTAAAGTTATCTTTTCGTCACAGCCGAGAAAGTTAATATCTACTTGATGACCGATCGCCGTGTTATTATAAAGTTTTTTATTCCTTATAACTTCACATATCGACCAGAGTCAGGACAGTCTCAGCTCTGAAGCCTACGAGTTACATTCCAAGGCACGGAGCGTGGTCGGTGAGCGGTTAACGCTCTGGCATCGCATTCGGGAGGACGCCGATTCGAATACCCGTCCGAGCATCCAGGCTTGGGTTTTCCATGGTGGTCCCCAAATCACTCCAGACAAATGCCGGGATGCTCCTTCAAAAAAGGCCATGCGCGAATTCCTTCGCGTTCCTTGTCCTCAGTCCCTTCCCGCCTCTACCGGCCTCGATGTCGAGGAGGCGTAAAGCCATAAGTTAAAAATATATGTATATTCCAAGACGCCGGCTGACTGCCACAATACCAAGGTTGTTCCTCACAACTTGTATTGGAATTACTGGATAAACAATTTATTCGAATTGCAAATTTCGAAACGTTTTGCCTTAATTTCAAACTATTGCAGATGATGAATACATATGATTAGCAGATTTCTTTTTCGTATCAAGTAGAAGAATTTTTGCTTTTTGAACCAAGGAGAGTGACAAAATATTTTAGGATTATGGCTTATGATTTGTACAGTCTTCATCCAGTCGTAGCATTGCAATTGACCTTTCTTGTCTGGACCTGTTAAGAATATTTGCACCGAGAAAAATAGAATGTACACATGACAATCTTGTTACCGAACGTGGTTTTTTCAATTACTTACTTTTCAAAATATGCCTTCAGAAGTCTTTTTGGTCTTGGCCTCGCATTCGGGAGGACGCTGGTTCCAATACCCGTCCGGGCATCCAGATTTGGGTTTTCCATGGTTTCTCCAAATAATTCGAGGCGAATACCGGGATGCTTCTTTCAAAATCCCATGAATGAATCCCTTCCCGTTCCTTGTCCCCAGTCCCATCCAGCCTCTAATGACCTCGACGTCGACGAGGCGTAAAGCCATAAGTAAAAACAAATATAGGTACTAGTAGGTCTAGAATTGTTCACAACAAATGGATTTTTCTAAAAAAAAAAAAAAAATTTAAAAATAATAATTCTTTCTTAGACTTATTTACTTTGCCCGTGGAAATAGTTTTGACGTCATCGAGTTTTCACCCCACTTGCACCACCTCTCACACTGAACTGAGACTGGCCAGGTCTTCTTGTACTTGCTTCATCTCGTGATCTTCCTCTAGATACATTTTTTCAATTACTTACTTTTCAAAATATGCCTTCAGTAGTCTTTTTGACTCAATTCTTGTCAAATGAACAAAGCACTTCAGTCTTGATTGTCCTAAGGCTGACTGATTTTATCTCGTTCGGTCTTCTGGATACTTGACCTGAGGAATTTTATTTCTGTTGCTTGATTCTGATTGTTGTTCCTTCGCCTCAATGTGGCATGTTCTGATCCATAGGTTAGAATGGATATCAGGTAGATATTTGCGTAAAGACACTTTTGTTCCTGAGAAAAACTTATGTTCCATAATATCTGTGAAACAGAACTGTAGAATTTAAAAGCAGTTTTATTCCTATTCTTTATTTCTGGAATTAGCATATTATCAGCTGACATAGCGCTACCAAAGTATTTAAAGTTTTGACAATTTAGTTTATTTTAATTAAATTTAATTACGACAGAGCTTATGCTCTGATGTGGTTTCCCCTATGAACCTCAAGCTCACAGGTTTGGTATCTCTTACTTTATATCCAAATACAAACCGGCAAATTCACCTTTCCACCAGTCAAACTGTTGTTTAAATGTTTCTTCACTCTCCCCCCAAATCATAATATCATCTGCAAAAACTATCATATTAATGTTCTTGTTTTTTCTTTTCATCAGTCTGATAACTTCATTCATAATGATTATGAAAAGGAATGGAGTCAAACAACTTCCTTACTTCTGATCTCAAATCATGCTGACCCGCTATCTTGTAACTAAGCTCGACTCGCAGTATTGCTTAATCCTTTCACCAATGTCTTCTCGTACACTCGTCTTAGTTAACACTTCCCCAATGTGATTTCAAGGAATGTGATTGTTAGCCTTCAATACATTAAGAAATGTGTTTCTTTCCCAGCGTTCCTCAAAATGCATCCTTGCAGAAAAGATAAGATTTGTAATAGATCGGCCATATTTAAATACGAATTGTTCTTCCGGATATAATTCAACTTATCTTCCTTATCTTTTCTTGTAGCAAAGGTTAGTAAATGTTGATTCCGTGGGAGAAGTATAAGGTAATACGTTACTAACGGCTGTTATTGAAGTGAAGAGAATTTTTTTTAGCCTTACGCAACAACATTTGGCAACTTGTGGTTGGTTCAAGGTCAAATTCAGAATAAGAAAAACATTAGGATTTTAGAAGTGTAAATTTCTCCTAATCAAAAAATAGATGATATTATTGATTATTTAAATCATTCATTATTCCATATACAGTACAAGATTTTGATTCATGAACATAATATAAAATACCTATGATTTTTAGCGGAGATTGTAATGTCAATTTTGCATTACGAAAAACCAAGAAACTGGTTGAGTATTTATGAGATAACTTCAATTTATCGTTGCAAATGAATTCACAAATTTCAACCGAGAAATCTAATACTTCAATTGATGCAGTTTTCTCGAAATACATGGATCATATTAAATGTAAAACATATATTTCCTAATAAATGGATTTTGCGAGAATTCCGCGCTATTTATACGACACTCTAAGCTTTCCGCAGCCATTCTACAGCTTTCGTCAGAGATACTACTAATGTTTACATCGCAACGAGCTCCAAGCATCGCAGAGAAATAGGCCGCTGTCCTCGTTGAAATTCTTTGTATTCTTTAAAATTACTGCTGCCTCCTTCATTCAGCAGAATGGCAACCGAAAACTGACTGTCAAATAAACAACGCGGCATTCCAACAAAAACCAGTTGTTATTATCAAAGAAGGACGTAGAAAACTGAGAATTCATTTATTTTCTATTTCAGTTACAGAAGTATATGATACAAATTCACCAAATACAATAAGGCAACCAAGTGATATTTATGGAACCAGAGAGTGTGGTTGCCAGTATTACGGAGTAGTTTTTTCCATGGAAGAAGGAAGATAGTTGAAGGGACGCAAGGGACATTCACCACGCACTGGAGTGAAGCCGGGTAGAGAGAAGTGGGGTGGGGAGGTCGCCATATTGGATGGCCGTAGAAACACCGGTAATAGGCACAAACACTTCAAGGAAATCATACGAAAAAAGTGGCAACGCAATTTGATGATAGATTGTTATGTAACTCGACGAGACAAATCAAAAATGAAAAATAAAATTGTTTGATTTCCTGCACAGTTCTCGAGATATACTGTCTCAAAAGTGAGGTGTTTTTGGTAGAAGTTCAGAAGAAAATTTTCCCCAAGGTCAAATTTATGATAGATTAAACAGTACTAGACAAATCGAAAGTAAAAATAAAAATTATCGATATCTCGCCTAGTTTTCTAGATATGCTGTCTCCAAAAGTCAGAAGCTTAAACGGTAGTAGTATATCTAGCGATACACGTTGTGTCACTACCACGGTGCGCATGAAATTACTAACAACTAATAATAAATAAATTGTTTGTCCCTTGTGGTACAGTTTGCATTTCAACCTACCCAAATTTCAATAAATATCGCTGCTACAAAATCAAACTATGTAAACACACCTAAACACATGGAATGCATCGCGAACTACATTTCGGGTAACAACAACGTTTGCTTCATCACGTTTCGTTGTTCGCACAGCACAAATTATCACAATTATCCATCATCCTTCTGAGAGCAATGAATAAATTTACAGTTACATATCAAACACTTTAAGAACAATAATTACAATGTGACTGAACTTATAAAACGTTATTCCAATTTGTATCCTATCTGATCTGGATGTGCAACCGTATGCAGCACAAGCTGGTATCATAAAAAAGTTTGAAATATTATAAAATATATTATTTACAGCAGCAAGCACAGAGCAAACAGCGCAATGTTTTGGGGTTTCTATAATGGCAGCCACGCATACACAGTAGGAGACGTGTGTGTATATGAGGCTTCACAGAGCGTTATTTCGGCTCCACTATCTTCCTTCCTTCATGGTTTTTTTGCTGCATGGGCAGCAGAATCTACGAATGTTCAACAGAGAGTTTATGCGTATCGAATTGCAGTCAGACACAGATAACAACACGAGTCAGTCGACCAATGATTTATTGGATTATGATGTAAAGATATTATAATATTTATTGGTTTACAAGTTGACACAACCAAAATAATTATATAATCTAAAACGTGAATTATTAAGCAGAAAAATGTAGCTAAATAAAAGAAGTTTCTATAGGAAAGTTGAATTTTCTTGCATTAATGTATCTAACTTTACAGTTACAAAGTGTTATACCTATGCAATCGAACATTCGTTTCTGCACATTTTTTGAATACTGGAATAATCAATCTATTTTCCAAATGTTTAGTATTTTGTTCTCCTTGCAGTTAGACCGGTCCTAGTGGTTAGATCATATCGGCGTTAGACTCATCGACACCTTCATATTCATCTTCTTTATAGCCGTCTCTAGTTCTGGCCATAAAACATCTGTCGCATCAGTTCGACTAGCCCTAAAATTTTGATTCCCAATTTCCTCTTCTAGTTTTTATCCATGTTAAGCAATTCATCAAACTATGAACGCATTTATCATAGCGTCAATTCGCCATTATAAATTACCTCCATATTTTTACATTCTATGGCTATTATCCCCTTCGAAGCTTTTATTTTATTTCTCATGTTACAATCTTAGCAACTTCCTATTATTATCAGATTTTTATCTTCTCCGCTAACTCTTCTTTAAATTTCGTTTTTGGTGTCGCTTGCAGTATCAACTTTTGACTTCTGTTCACAGCAAAATTTTAGTTTCTCCTCTATTTCTTGGAAACCTCCAGCCTTTCCTAGTTTAAATGGGACGTTACTTGCCTGGTTTCTCTCTTTTATGGTTTTCTGATAAGTTGTTCCTGTATTAGGACTCTCTAGATTTCCTCTGCTGTCGACGTATTCAGACTTTCCTATTCTTCGATTCCTGACGATAACTCATTTCCGGTATTTTTCTTTTTTTATCTCTTTACTACATTCCTATATATTATTATTATTATTATTATTATTATTATTATTATTATTATTATTATTTATTATTATTATTATTACTCCGCGATTCACTAAAAGTGTGTGGCGGAGGGTGCATTGCACCTATCGAAAAGGGTTATAGTTTGGAAGGGTTATAAGGGATATGGCAGGAGGCGCCCATGGGCTATTGTGAGGAACCATCCCCGCATTCGCGTGGAGTGATCTGGGAAAACCATGGAAAACCCAGATCAGGATGGCTGGAGTGCTTTATCGAAAGCTACTCCTGTCGGATTTAAGTTTACTCGCCCGGTAAATCCTTTCTATTCCATTCCCTAATCGCTCGTGGGAAAAATGAGTACAGAAATGAATCGGTTCTGGCCCTGATTTCTCTTATCTTGTTTTCCATGGTCATTTCGAGATATGAATGTTGGCTGGTAGCAATATTTGCTGACTGTCATTCCGAAATACATCTGTCTTGAATTTTTCAATTAGCTTCCGTCGAGAGCAACGCCTTCGGTGTTCCAGGTCTTCCCAACCTAACTCCTTTCAACATCTCACTTACGCTTTCCCTCCAACTATATATACCTGTCACGAATCGGGCGGCTCTTCTTTGGACCTTCTCTAAAGCCTCCATTAACCCCTTTTGATGGGGACCCCATACAGCACAACAATACTCTAAGTGAGGACGTACTAGTGACTTATATACAATCGATTTAACTTCCTGAGTGCATTGATTTAAATTACGACCTAGAAATCGGAGCATACGATTTGCTTTTCCCATTACATTCTCGATATGCTCATTCCACGACAAATTATTACGAATTGTTAGCCCTAGGTATTTAGCGGAACTTACCGTTCTAAGGACAGTGCCATTAATCGTATATTCATAGTTAAATTGTGTCACCTTTTTACTTACACGCATGACTTGGCACTTTTTAGCGTTTAACTCCAACTGCCAATCTTTACACCACGCAATTATTTTATAATATCGTCTTTGTAACAAAGCGCAGTCGTCCTGGGTTTTTGATTTCGCGATAAATTATAGCATCATCGGCAAATCTGGTTCTAAGAGTAAGCATAATTTCGTCTTTGGTATTCTATCAATTTTCTTAATCAGAGATACAAATTACGTTCATGAGCTTACGTTATCGATACGTCCAGAATCTGTTGGTATTGTTTTTTTTTAAGCTAAGTAAGTACAACAGATGGTGCTTGTCCTTATAGTCCGCCTAGCGACTGATTCTAGTCGCCAGGTTTCCGCTGTTTGTGTTAAGAGCCCTTCGCTCTGTAGTTAGGAGATCCAGCTCCAGTGGACTTATAAAATCAGTGACGTTACCGAGAAAGCGTTCCACAAACATTTCTCTTAGTGTACGGGAACAGCGATCTCCGAAGCAGATTTAATCAGAGTCTATCGGTGCCAAGGCCAACCAACACACAGGATAAAGTGAATAAAAATGTTGTTTCACACGGAACACAAATCTCAAACAGACTTCGTCATTGCACAGTCATCAGACGTTCGAATCAGAGTGCACACTACTCATCTAAACAATATATAAACATTCCACCAAGACTGAAAAGTCGTAAATAATTTCGACGAAAAAAAGTGTATTTATACGGAAAGCTATAACAATCTCTGTATCGCCGTAAAGTTTTCCTTTTTTCGTTATAATGTTTACAGTTCTTCGATTTCGAAATCATTAGAGACGGGAAAGTATTGGGGGAAAGGAACGGGAACTAATTGGACCATGGTCTTTTGAAGGTGTCATCACAGCATTAACCAGGAGTGATTTCGGGAAACCATGAAAACTAAAATTAGGATGACATGATGGGAATTCGAACCCATGTCCTCCCGAAAGCGAGACCAGAGCATTATCAGTCATCAACCACGCTCGAGTGGACGTAAAACATTGAGTTTAAAGATCAAATCGATCTAATACACGAGTAGTGGGGGAAAGATGGAGCTCTATAATCCCAACTTCCGGTCACGTGACACAAAATGGCGGCTTCCCTTCCCCTTTTCTCCCTCCCCTCCATGACGTCACTTCCGGTTGGCGGGAAATTCAAATCTAGTGCAGTGTTGCCACATTGACGGCATGACTACAGCATATTTCAAATTAAACATTTATAACTGTTATTTAGTCTTTATTCTAGCTGTTATTTCACTTATCTCCAACAATGTTACTCTGAAATCAGCGATATTATTTACGATTGTGTCCTATGTGATGTAGATATTCCAGCTGCACAAATGTTGCAATGTAGCATATACACACATCCTGCCACCAGGTGTCTCCACCGAACAGCCGATGCCACGAGAAACTTCATCTGCGCATGCGCCGGCCAGAGATATTCCACTTCGCCACGAAATCTTCTATCCTTGTCTTGCTGGGGAAAACCCTACCCTAAGGCGTATTTACACAGGTGTTGACATGTACGTACTTGCTCGGCCGCCGAGACCCTGTTGCGACATGTGCGATAACTTGCATAACTGTCGCTAGAGGTCAGCACACGGCAGAAGACATTTGTCGCTAGATGGAGTGGGTGTACCAATATGCGTGAAATATTTCGATGTTTGCGAAGCCACTCGCGTGTTTGACCGGGAGCGCGATAACTTGTATAACTGTTGCTAGAGGTCAGCACACAGCAGAAGACATTTGTCGCTAGATGGAGCGGGTGTAGCAATATGCGTGAAATATTTCGATGTTTGCGAAGCCACTCGCGTGTTTGACCGGGAGTCCGACAGGTTACGAAATGTCTCCAAGGGAAGCACATTATTCATTCGCCATTATGGGTGTCTGGCTGGCGGACAAAGAAAGTAGGGCGTCCAACACAGCGTTCGTGTGATTGCAGAATTTTGTTCAGAGTCTCAGGCTTGCAGCGAATTTCGTGTGTATTTGTTCAGGTGTCCTGCTATCGATAAGGAATTCAGGTTGCGCCATATGCCCATTGCACTGCGAAACCGCCCCAGCAGGATACATAGAAATATTTCAGCATTCACTTCGGTTCAAGAAGAAATTATTACGAGATGAGAATAATTATTATATGTCAGTTTTCGTAGTACAAATCTAGGAAACATTTATGGTAGCCCAATCACTCGTGTTTTCAAAACGAAAATCGAAAATTTTGTTTTCATTCTGGGTGACCAGAAAAACTGCTTGAGTCTTTGTATTTAATTAAAAAAATAGATCATGTGAAAGTGTATCTTTACGTTTAAAACGTGATAATGAACCATGGAATGTCTTGGCATAGGTCAAATTCACGTCTATACAATTCAGTTCTGATATTCGAAATTGGCAGAGGGTGCTTTGCACAAAAAATAACTCTGTGCGAATAACAAGAGGAAATAAGGGTCAGTACGGTGGGATTCCAATATAATTAATCGTTAATGATAACTCGGGAATTTCTGTCACACTGCCATTATTTTAATTTATTAAATTATATGCAATGAAACAAAGCGAGAATCGAACTAATGTTTTAAACTCAAAGAAGTGATTTCCTAATGTATGTGTCTACAACCTCGATGAACTTTGTGCATTTCTATCCTATTGCTATGGCATTAACTTTCCTACCTATTTTATCTGAAATATGCCACTAAATTATATTCACATGAATATCATTGCCTAATGCAAAGTTACAGATGTGAAATCCAGTTTGTGAATGCCGGGATGCTTCCTTCAAAAGGACATGGCCGAATTCCTTCCCATTCCTTGCTCCCCATCCTTTCCCCGTCTCTAAAGACCACGTTGTTAGAGAGACGTTTAAAAGTTAAAAAAAATGAAATTATTGTGATAAAGTATAGCAATACCACAATTGGTATAAAATATTTCATTGCACTCGTAATTGTTGCCACCAAGGTCAAACCTTTGTCGTCTGTCTATCCAGACCAATCTATGTATCAATTCTGTTATGCTTTCGTAAGCAATCACAAATTGAGTGTCCTTAGCTGTATTTTGTCTAAAATTCCAATCAATCCCTTGTGACACATCAGTGATTGACTAGAAACAGAGAGATATACCCACCTTTAAATGTATTTTACAGCACAGCACGTATGTTCCAGGAACGAAATACGTCTGTTAATCTTACTAATTTCACCCCTGTCGAATCGAAGTACGCCAGTCCTATGTGATAAAAATCGAGTCACGCTAAGGCAGTGCTTTCGCAAAGTCTTCTGCTAATCAGTAGCCAGGTACCAAAATGTTCATTTAAGGTGGTTCTACTACAGTTTTCAGGGAAATTCTCCCCTTTTCCATGAAATTATTTTTCAATAAATCAGGGGGACGAAATACGTCTGTTAATCTTACTAATTTCACCCCTGTCGAATCGAAGTACGCCAGTCCTATGTAATAAAAATCTAGTCACGCTAAGCACTGAACATGCCTGAGACCATTGCCTGTGACCAAGGTGGAGATATAGAAAATTTACCCACTCCCTTATAGAGGAAATCCTGTGCCAGCTTCTACTGATAGTCTATTCCTAATTCTTTCACCAAGATCCATCCCTAGCCTCATCGCCAACGTACCCACAGCACTTCCTCAGACCACCTTCTGTTTTCCAATGATTCCCAATCCAACCCCTGATCAGTTACAGACAGGGTTACCTTCTGTTCGTGCGCTAAAGTAAACCAAAAATTCAAAATTCGCAATGTCTTCTCCTAATCAGTAGCCAGGTACCAAATGTTCACTTAAGGTGGTTCTACTGCAGTTTTCCAGGAAAATTCTACCTTTTTCCAGGAAATTATTTTTCAATAAATCAGGACCCAGGAGAGTTCTCCATTCGGTTTAAAATGTTCCCATCTAACGCCAACCTTCGGATTCAGGACCAAGTGTGACATTTGTTAGTAATTGCATGCTTTGTTCCAGTAACCACGATAGAGTTATCATAATACTCTTAGCTAACTGATAGTTTCTTGGTCATCAAACAGACATCATAACCCACATTTTCATAGAAGATCCCCACACATCGACAAGTATCCAAAACGTCACCATAGGTGCAGACACTAGTTCTATTACGCCTAAGATAGTGCTCACACTTGAACTGTCGTAAATTGTTATGTCAAAAGTGGGTGTTTAGATATTTTATCCATTCAATCCTCATCACCTAAAGTCTAGTGCGAGATTGTGGTCATGGTCAACTTAGGCTCCATACACCACTCAGAATTATTCCACCAATATCCATTCTAACAGCATTATACGCCACCTACAGCCCCTCAACACTCTTCCTATCTTCCAATGACATCCATACTACACCACACAAGCAATGGTCTGACTGTGGGTTTGTACCCAAGTCCTTCGCTTTTCTGGTACATCACCCCTCTCTGTTAAATGATTTTTATGTAGTGAGAATCAAAATTCTCATGCCAACACAAACGGCAGTAAACTGTAAAGAGCACATCGAAATGGGAGATTGTCTAAGCCCTGAAACAATGGTTAGAAGCACACGTTGATAATTCTATAACCATATATTTTAGACTCAAATCCACAGAGGAATGACACACGCACACACTTGTACATGCATACAGCGAGGTTGACAGAACTAACAGCAAGCATCACGGAAACGATGAAGTGGGGGGGCAGAATTGTCGTTACAACTGATTAACTTGACAGAAATACCGTAATACGCCGGTCTAAAAGCGCGGACCGCGATGGTTTACCGGAGTTTTCCGACCGGGACCTACTACCGGTAACCGCATTTTTAGGATCGCACTGAACACCGGAATTTCATTGCGCTCGAGGCGGTAATATGCGCCGGTATACCGACCTACTAAAACACGATGTACGCGTCCGCTGTGAGGAAGGGTGGCCACCTCTCGCCGCGGCCGCCTGGGCAGGTTCGCCCAAAATTTGTCTTTGATGAGCTGCTATTATCAAATGACTTTTGGCCAAACATTGCCAAGAGCTTAGTTCCAGCCACCAGCTATACTGATGGCACATTAAAAATCAAGTATGTGTGGTGAGCACTGAGATGTATTGTAAAGACATGCTATCATCTGCCTATCATGTAACACCTTAGTGTGGACGTCGTGTGTCGGGTCCCTTTCCTGCAGTTACTTGTATGTATGTGCTAACTTATGAAATTGTGGTATATGTGTGTGTACGTGTTCCTGTGTGGTTATGTGTGTAATTATGGTGGTAGGAGTCTACTTGAGATGATTCCATCAGTGGCATCCTATGTAGATGTAATCATTTGGGTATGATGAGCACCGAGGTTTGTGGCAAAGAAATGAAATATTTCGCACATCCTGTAGCTATTCAGTCTGGACCTAGGGTGTTCAGTCCTTTTCCTCCAGTTACGTGTATGTGTATGGTGATGTAGGGTAACTGTGTGTATGCATGGACATGTGAGTGTGTGTCTTTCTATGTGGTTGTGTGTCTATCCCGATAGGATTCTACTCGACTTTGAGATTTCACAATGACTGGCTACCTATGTGTTGATGTAATTAATTGATAATGGGATAAGTACTGAGGTGTATGGCAAAAACATGTCATCCATTGCACACACTCTAAAGTCTGTCTGATGGTTTTTTGGTCAGTTATGTTTGTGTGTGAGACCTAGTATGAGTATGGGAGTTATGATATTTGTCCGATGACCATGTGCGTACTGATACTCGTGGTACGTCGGACAAATATTACTGAACAGCAGAAAAGGCTTGTGGCGTGGGATAGACGTGTTGGTGCTGATGTGAACAGTTTTGTACCTAGCACACATGATACTGGATGGTAGTGAGGTCTGTAGTGTGAAATAAATGAGATGATGTTGATGTGAAGAGTATGGTGCCTGGAACATATGTTACTGATGATTTTTTTTTTTTTGTCAGTTATGAGCCATGGGGGTTCTACCCCACTTTTTCGTCGCCATGATTGGGGGCTGGATGTTGTGTCTAGCTCGCTGAAGGCATGGAAATGTGAGTGTTTGTGCGTCTCTCTCTGTGTCTGTATGTGTAAATATGGTAATACCTTCTATAAACACGTCTGTCTGGACGAATGATTTTGCTGTCCCTCCACTTATGTTTGTGCTTGTGTGGAGACGTATGGGTTTGTGGATGAGACCTATTATGAATATGGTGGTTATGATATCCGTCTGATAGACAAGTGTCCATTGTAACTCATGGTACCTGGGTCACATGTTACTAAATGACAGAAAGGGTTGCGGTGTGGGAGAGATGTGGCTGTGATTTCAAACTTCACACATCCTGTAACTCTTTAGTTGGATCTAGCATGTTCAGTCTCTTTCCTCCAGTTATGTGTGGTGATGAATGGAACTGTGTTAATGCATTGACATGTGTGTGTGTATGTGTGTCTTTCTATGATTTTTGGTCAGTCATGGGTGTTCTGTACCACTTTTTCGTTGCCACGATTGGGCTAGTTGTTGAGTCGAGATCGCTGTAGGCATGGAAATGTACGTGTGTATGCGTCTCTATCTCTGTGTGTTTTTTTTTTTTTTTTTTTTTTTTGCGTAAATGTGGTGATGCCTTCCTTTATCTCGTTTGTCTGGCTGTATGATGTGCTGTTCCTGCACTGATGCTTGTGTGAGGTGACATATGGATTTGTGGGTGAGACCTAGTATGAATATGGGAGTTATGATATCTGTCTGATGACCAAGTGTCTACTGCTACTCGTGGTACATGGGGGGCACATGTTACTGAATGGCAGAAAAAGCTTAGGTGTGGGATAGACGTGTTGGTGCTGATGTGAACAGTTTTGTACCTAGCACACATGATACTGGATGGTAGTGAGGTCCTGTAGTGTGAAATAAATGAGATGATGTTGATGTGAAGAGTATGGTGCCTGGAACATATGTTACTGATGATTTTTTTTTTGTCAGTTATGAGCCATGGGGGTTCTACCCCACTTTTTCGTCGCCATGATTGGGGGCTGGATGTTGTGTCTAGCTCGCTGAAGGCATGGAAATGTGAGTGTTTGTGCGTCTCTCTCTGTGTCTGTATGTGTAAATATGGTAATACCTTCTATAAACACGTCTGTCTGGACGAATGATTTTGCTGTCCCTCCACTTATGTTTGTGCTTGTGTGGAGACGTATGGGTTTGTGGATGAGACCTATTATGAATATGGTGGTTATGATATCCGTCTGATAGACAAGTGTCCATTGTAACTCATGGAACCTGGGTCACATGTTACTAAATGACAGAAAGGGTTGCGGTGTGGGAGAGATGTGGATGTGATTTCAAACTTCACACATCCTGTAACTCTTTAGTTGGATCTAGCATGTTCAGTCTCTTTCCTCCAGTTATGTGTGGTGATGAATGGAACTGTGTTAATGCATTGACTTGTGTGTGTGTATGTGTGTCTTTCTATGATTTTTGGTCAGTCATGGGTGTTCTGTACCACTTTTTCGTTGCCACGATTGGGCTAGTTGTTGAGTCGAGATCGCTGTAGGCATGGAAATGTACATGTGTATGCGTCTCTATCTCTGTTTGTTTGTTTTTTTTTTTTTTTGCGTAAATGTGGTGATGCCTTCCTTTATCTCGTTTGTCTGGCTGTATGATGTGCTGTTCCTGCACTGATGCTTGTGTGAGGTGACATATGGATTTCTGGGTGAGACCTAGTATGAATATGGGAGTTATGATATCTGTCTGATGACCAAGTGTCTACTGCTACTCGTGGTACATGGGGGGCACATGTTACTGAATGGCAGAAAAAGCTTAGGTGTGGGATAGACGTGTTGGTGCTGATGTGAACAGTTTTGTACCTAGCACACATGATACTGGATGGTAGTGAAGTCTGTAGTGTGAAATAAATGAGATGATGTTGATGTGAAGAGTATGGTGCCTGGAACATATGTTACTGATGATTTTTTTTTTTGTCAGTTATGAGCCATGGGGGTTCTACCCCACTTTTTCGTCGCCATGATTGGGGGCTGGATGTTGTGTCTAGCTCGCTGAAGGCATGGAAATGTGAGTGTTTGTGCGTCTCTCTCTGTGTCTGTATGTGTAAATATGGTAATACCTTCTATAAACACGTCTGTCTGGACGAATGATTTTGCTGTCCCTCCACTTATGTTTGTGCTTGTGTGGAGACGTATGGGTTTGTGGATGAGACCTATTATGAATATGGTGGTTATGATATCCGTCTGATAGACAAGTGTCCATTGTAACTCATGGTACCTGGGTCACATGTTACTAAATGACAGAAAGGGTTGCGGTGTGGGAGAGATGTGGATGTGATTTCAAACTTCACACATCCTGTAACTCTTTAGTTGGATCTAGCATGTTCAGTCTCTTTCCTCCAGTTATGTGTGGTGATGAATGGAACTGTGTTAATGCATTGACTTGTGTGTGTGTATGTGTGTCTTTCTATGATTTTTGGTCAGTCATGGGTGTTCTGTACCACTTTTTCGTTGCCAACGATTGGGCTAGTTGTTGAGTCGAGATCGCTGTAAGGCATGGAAATGTACATGTGTATGCGTCTCTATCTCTGTTTGTTTGTTTTTTTTTTTTGCGTAAATGTGGTGATGCCTTCCTTTATCTCGTTTGTCTGGCTGTATGATGTGCTGTTCCTGCACTGATGCTTGTGTGAGGTGACATATGGATTTGTGGGTGAGACCTAGTATGAATATGGGAGTTATGATATCTGTCTGATGACCAAGTGTCTACTGCTACTCGTGGTACATGGGGGGCACATGTTACTGAATGGCAGAAAAAGCTTAGGTGTGGGATAGACGTGTTGGTGCTGATGTGAACAGTTTTGTACCTAGCACACATGATACTGGATGGTAGTGAGGTCTGTAGTGTGAAATAAATGAGATGATGTTGATGTGAAGAGTATGGTGCCTGGAACATATGTTACTGATGATTTTTTTTTTTGTCAGTTATGAGCCATGGGGGTTCTACCCCACTTTTTCGTCGCCATGATTGGGGGCTGGATGTTGTGTCTAGCTCGCTGAAGGCATGGAAATGTGAGTGTTTGTGCGTCTCTCTCTGTGTCTGTATGTGTAAATATGGTAATACCTTCTATAAACACGTCTGTCTGGACGAATGATTTTGCTGTCCCTCCACTTATGTTTGTGCTTGTGTGGAGACGTATGGGTTTGTGGAGTGAGACCTAGTATGAATATGGTGGTTATGATATCCGTCTGATAGACAAGTGTCCATTGTAACTCATGGTACCTGGGTCACATGTTACTAAATGACAGAAAGGGTTGCGGTGTGGGAGAGATGTGGCTGTGATTTCAAACTTCACACATCCTGTAACTCTTTAGTTGGATCTAGCATGTTCAGTCTCTTTCCTCCAGTTATGTGTGGTGATGAATGGAACTGTGTGAATGCATTGACATGTGTGTGTGTATGTGTGTCTTTCTATGATTTTTGGTCAGTCATGGGTGTTCTGTACCACTTTTTCGTTGCCACGATTGGGCTAGTTGTTGAGTCGAGATCGCTGTAGGCATGGAAATGTACGTGTGTATGCGTCTCTATCTCTGTGTGTTTTTTTTTTTTTTTTTTTTTTGCGTAAATGTGGTGATACCTTCCTTTATCTCGTTTGTCTGGATGTATGATGTGCTGTTCCTGCACTGATGCTTGTGTGAGGTGACATATGGATTTGTGGGTGAGACCTAGTATGAATATGGGAGTTATGATATCTGTCTGATGACCAAGTGTCTACTGCTACTCGTGGTACATGGGGGGCACATGTTACTGAATGGCAGAAAAAGCTTAGGTGTGGGATAGACGTGTTGGTGCTGATGTGAACAGTTTTGTACCTAGCACACATGATACTGGATGGTAGTGAGGTCTGTAGTGTGAAATAAATGAGATGATGTTGATGTGAAGAGTATGGTGCCTGGAACATATGTTACTGATGATTTTTTTTTGGTCAGTTATGAGCCATGGGGGTTCTACCCCACTTTTTCGTCGCCATGATTGGGGGCTGGATGTTGTGTCTAGCTCGCTGAAGGCATGGAAATGTGAGTGTTTGTGCGTCTCTCTCTGTGTCTGTATGTGTAAATATGGTAATACCTTCTATAAACACGTCTGTCTGGACGAATGATTTTGCTGCCCCTCCA
The DNA here is from genome assembly GCA_031002005.1 of Vandiemenella viatica. Lineage (NCBI taxonomy): Eukaryota > Metazoa > Arthropoda > Insecta > Orthoptera > Morabidae > Vandiemenella > Vandiemenella viatica. Next base: position 22,115,254 of record CM061920.1, on the reverse strand, counting down.
CTTATGTTTGTTTGTGCTAGTGTATTGAGATGTATGGATTTGTGGGTGAGATCTGATAGTCAAGTGTCTATTGCAACTCATGGTACCTGCGTCACTTTTTTACTGAATGGTAGAAAGGGTTGCGGTGTGGGAGAGACGTGTTGATGGTAAATATAATCAACTGGGGCGCGATGAACACTATTTATGGTGAAAATATGTCATCTTTTGCGCATCTTCTATCTCGCCAGGCTGATGATATGTAAGGAGACTTCTGTTTTTCAGCCAGTCATGAGGCAAGAGAGTACTACACCACTTTTTTGTTTCCATGATTGGTACCGGTAGTTGTGTAGTCTTGGACATGTGTATCTGCGTCTCTCTTTGGGCATGTAAGCGTAAGTAACTCGTCTGTCTGATGATTTTTGTAACGATAGTTCTGTCCAGTTAATCAGTTGTAACGACAATTCTGCCCCCCACTTCATCGTTTCCGTGATGCTTGCTGTTAGTTCTGTCAACCTCGCTGTATGCATGTACAAGTGTGTGCGTGTGTCATTCCTCTGTGGATTTGAGTCTAAAATATATGGTTATAGAATTATCAACGTGTGCTTCTAACCATTGTTTCAGGGCTTAGACAATCTCCCATTTCGATGTGCTCTTTACAGTTTACTGCCGTTTGTGTTGGCATGTGAATTTTGATTCTCACTACATAAAAATCATTTAACAGAGAGGGGTGATGTACCAGAGAAGCGAAGGACTTGGGTACAAACCCACAGTCAGACCATTGCTTGTGTGGTGTAGTATGGATGTCATTGGAAGATAGGAAGAGTGTTGAGGGGCTGTAGGTGGCGTATAATGCTGTTAGAATGGATATTGGTGGAATAATTCTGAGTGGTGTATGGAGCCTAAGTTGACCATGACCACAATCTCGCACTAGACTTTAGGTGATGAGGATTGAATGGATAAAATATCTAAACACCCACTTTGACATAACAATTTACGACAGTTCAAGTGTGAGCACTATCTTAGGCGTAATAGAACTAGTGTCTGCACCTATGGATACTTGTCGATGTGTGGGGATCTTCTATGAAAATGTGGGTTATGATGTCTGTTTGATGACCAAGAAACTATCAGTTAGCTAAGAGTATTATGATAACTCTATCGTGGTTACTGGAACAAAGCATGCAATTACAAACAAATGTCACACTTGGTCCTGAATCCGAAGGTTGGCGTTAGATGGGAACATTTTAAACCGAATGGAGAACTCCCTGGGTCCTGATTTATTGAAAAATAATTTCCTGGAAAAAGGGAGAATTTTCCTGGAAAACTGCAGTAGAACCACCTTAAGTGAACATTTTGGTACCTGGCTACTGATTAGGAGAAGACTTTGCGAATTTTGAATTTTTGGTTTACTTTAACGCACGAACAGAAGGTAACCCTGTCTGTAACTGATCAGGGGTTGGATTGGGAATCATTGGAAAACAGAAGGTGGTTTGAGGAAGTGCTGTGGGTACGTTGGCGATGAGGCTAGGGATGGATCTTGGTGAAAGAATTAGGAATAGACTATCAGTAGAAGCTGGCACTGGATTTCATCTATAAGGGAGTGGGTAAATTTTCTATATCTCCACCTTGGTCACAGGCGATGGTCTCAGGCATGTTCAGTGCTTAGCGTGACTCGATTTTTATCACATAGGACTGGCGTACTTCGATTCGACAGGGGTGAAATTAGTAAGATTAACAGACGTATTTCGTCCCCCTGATTTATTGAAAAATAATTTCCTGGAAAAGGGGAGAATTTCCCTGAAAACTGTAGTAGAACCACCTTAAATGAACATTTTGGTACCTGGCTACTGATTAGCAGAAGACTTTGCGAAAGCACTGCCTTAGCGTGACTCGATTTTTATCACATAGGACTGGCGTACTTCGATTCGACAGGGGTGAAATTAGTAAGATTAACAGACGTATTTCGTTCCTGGAACATACGTGCTGTGCTGTAAAATACAGTTAAAGGTGGGTATATCTCTCTGTTTCTAGTCAATCACTGATGTGTCACAAGGGATTGATTGGAATTTTAGACAAAATACAGCTAAGGACACTCAATTTGTGATTGCTTACGAAAGCATAACAGAATTGATACATAGATTGGTCTGGATAGACAGACGACAAAGGTTTGACCTTGGTGGCAACAATTACGAGTGCAATGAAATATTTTATACCAATTGTGGTATTGCTATACTTTATCACAATAATTTCATTTTTTTTTAACTTTTAAACGTCTCTCTAACAACGTGGTCTTTAGAGACGGGGAAAGGATGGGGAGCAAGGAATGGGAAGGAATTCGGCCATGTCCTTTTGAAGGAAGCATCCCGGCATTCACAAACTGGATTTCACATCTGCAACTTTGCATTAGGCAATGATATTCATGTGAATATAATTTAGTGGGCATATTTCAGATAAAATAGGTAGGAAAGTTAATGCCATAGCAATAGGATAGAAATGCACAAAGTTCATCGAGGTTGTAGACACATACATTAGGAAATCACTTCTTTGAGTTTAAAACATTAGTTGGATTCTCGCTTTGTTTCATTGCATATAATTTAATAAATTAAAATAATGGCAGTGTGACAGAAATTCCCGAGTTATCATTAACGATTAATTATATTGGAATCCCACCGTACTGACCCTTATTTCCTCTTGTTATTCGCACAGAGTTATTTTTTGTGCAAAGCACCCTCTGCCAATTTCGAATATCAGAACTGAATTGTATAGACGTGAATTTGACCTATGCCAAGACATTCCATGGTTCATTATCACGTTTTAAACGTAAAAGTTACACTTTCACATGATCTATTTTTTTAATTAAATACAAAGACTCAAGCAGTTTTTCTGGTCACCCAGAATGAAAACAAAATTTTCGATTTTCGTTTTGAAAACACGAGTGATTGGGCTACCATAAATGTTTCCTAGATTTGTACTACGAAAACTGACATATAATAATTATTCTCATCTCGTAATAATTTCTTCTTGAACCGAAGTGAATGCTGAAATATTTCTATGTATCCTGCTGGGGCGGTTTCGCAGTGCAATGGGCATATGGCGCAACCTGAATTCCTTATCGATAGCAGGACACCTGAACAAATACACACGAAATTCGCTGCAAGCCTGAGACTCTGAACAAAATTCTGCAATCACACGAACGCTGTGTTGGACGCCCTACTTTCTTTGTCCGCCAGCCAGACACCCAGCTATGCTTTCATAATGGCGAATGAATAATGTGCTTCCCTTGGAGCCATTTCGTAACCTGTCGGACTCCCGGTCAAACACGCGAGTGGCTTCGCAAACATCGAAATATTTCACGCATATTGCTACACCCGCTCCATCTAGCGACAAATGTCTTCTGCCGTGTGCTGACCTCTAGCAACAGTTATACAAGTTATCGCGCTCCCGGTCAAACACGCGAGTGGCTTCGCAAACATCGAAATATTTCACGCATATTGGTACACCCGCTCCATCTAGCGACAAATGTCTTCTGCCGTGTGCTGACCTCTAGCGACAGTTATGCAAGTTATCGCACATGTCGCAACAGGGTCTCGGCGGCCGAGCAAGTACGTACATGTCAACACCTGTGCAAATACGCCTTAGGGTAGGGTTTTCCCCCGCAAGACAAGGATAGAAGATTTCGTGGCGAAGTGGAATATCTCTGGCCGGCGCATGCGCAGATGAAGTTTCTCGTGGCATCGGCTGTTCGGTGGAGACACCTGGTGGCAGGATGTGTGTATATGCTACATTGCAACATTTGTGCAGCTGGAATATCTACATCACATAGGACACAATCGTAAATAATATCGCTGATTTCAGAGTAACATTGTTGGAGATAAGTGAAATAACAGCTAGAATAAAGACTAAATAACAGTTATATATGTTTAATTTGAAATATGCTGTAGTCATGCCGTCAATGTGGCAACACTGCACTAGATTTGAATTTCCCGCCAACCGGAAGTGACGTCATGGAGGGGAGGGAGAAAAGGGGAAGGGAAGCCGCCATTTTGTGTCACGTGACCGGAAGTTGGGATTATAGAGCTCCATCTTTCCCCCACTACTTACACGGACTGAGATTTCGCTTGAAGAAATCGAATGGAACGTGAGAGGAAGCAGAAGAGCACCAAGGTCAACGTGAAGAAAAGTAACCAACACGGGAAGTCACCTGAAACGACAAGGTACACAACAGAACAAAACAATGGCATCTTGCCTGAGGTACGTGACTACTGCTATTACGAAACATCGTAAAAAATAAAGACTGATAGACATGACAGCATCAAAAGTGACATGCTGGTATAATTTTTATGAATGAACAAGTATTCCAAATACATTCCGCTTTCTTCGAACCTGGTAGGTGAGCGGTTAACAGTCTATCATGATATTTGGGAGAAAGCGCTGTCGATCGCTGTAATAGCATACCAGACATCTGCTTTGATATATATTTTGTCGAAATGACTCTACGCGAGTGCCCATAGAGTCCCTCCGAAAGGTCATGGACAGTTTCTTCTCCTCCCCCCTCCACCTCCCCGGGCTCCTGAATCCTCTGCCGGCGCTGATGACCTTGTCTCTGACCGGCCATAAAAAGCCACACAAAAACGGAAAAAACAACAACAAAAAGTAGAAAATGTTCACAACTTTATTCACTTTTAGTCTCTTATATTGCACAGTTTACGAATATTTTAAAATATATCTGTTATTATATCTGTATACTTAAAATCTTTTATTACAAAAGTGGATGACAGTTGACAAATTCATCAACTGAATCTATTAATTTGTACATTAGGTGACGGATCCCTAAAAATCTTGGGCTAATTTCAGGAAATTTTTAAATTATATTCCAAGTACCTGTATAACTTTATATAGATGGAAGTTTTTAATCGGAATGGAAGTTGTTCTTTTGTAAGCAGCAAACCACTATACTGCAGCTCGTGACAACAGAAAAATCTTATATATATATAAAAATAGACGTGTTTTTTCCTATATTTCACTATTCAGCCACCACTACCTAGCACAGATCACTGATGTTTGTGGGTGGAAGTAGCATGGAGTTTCCTGTCGTACACAACGTTGGCCGAATGCCGATAGCTGTGGGGATGTGGGAGATATAATGATTAAAGTTGGTCAGTGCAGGGCGTTTTCATATTTCGACCAAAAATTCGTATCTCCGTATACTTCTCTTTCCTGCCACAACTACATAACATAGACTTTTGGTGTTTCTGTGTGGTAGTAGAATCGTCTCTCCTGTCGTGCACTATGGTTGTTAGATGTCGGTAGCTATGGGGATGTAGGAGATATGGGGGTTGAAAGTGGTCGACCTGTGGCAATTTCGACTTCTGCCAAAGACAAAAGTGTCATGGTGTATCACTTTTCAGCAAAAACTATAGATCACAGATAACTGGCGTTTGTGTGCAGTAGTAGCGCAGAGTCACCTTTCGATCACAACAGCGGCCGAATTTCAGTAACTGTGGTACTGTGGTAGATATGGTGGTTGTAAGTGGCCGACCAAGGATATTTTCGTATTTCGACTGTCTCCACATATGTTACTTTTCTGCCACAACTACATAGCATAGAGCATTGGTGTTTGTGTTTGGTAGTAGAATCGTACCTCATGTAGTGCACTATGGTTGTTAGATTTCGGTAGCTACGGGGGTGTGGGAGATATGGGGGTTGAAAGTGATCGTCCTGTGGCAATTTCATACTTCTGCCAAAGACAAAAGTGTCATGGTGTATCACTTTTCAGCGAAAACTATAGATCACAGATAACTGGCATTTGTGTGTAGTAGTAACACAGAGTCACCTTTCGATCACAACAGCGGCCGAATTTCAAAAACTTAGGTACTGTGGTAGATATGGTGGTTGTAAGTGGCCGACCAAGGATATTTTCGTATTTCGACTGTCTCGGCATATGTTACTTTTCTGCCACAACTACATAGCATAGAGCATTGGTGTTTGTGTTTGGTAGTAGAATCGTATCTCATTTAGTGCACTATGGTTATTAGATGTCGCTAGCTATGGGGGTATGGGAGATATGGGGGTTGAAAGTGATCGACCTGTGGCAATTTTATACTTCTGCCAAAGACAAAAGTGTCATGGTGTATCACTTTTCAGCGAAAACTATAGATCACAGATAACTGGCGTTTGTGTGTAGTAGTAGCACAGAGTCACCTTTCGATCACAACAGCGGCCGAATTTCAGAAACTTAGGTACTGTGGTAGATATGGTGGTTGTAAGTGGCCGACCAAGGATATTTTCGTATTTCGACTGTCTCCGCATATGTTACTTTTCTGCCACAACTACATAGCACAGAGCATTGGTGTTTGTGTTTGGTAGTAGAATCGTATCTCATGTAGTGCACTATGGTTATTAGATGTCGGTAGCTATGGGGGTATGGGAGATATGGGGGTTGAAAGTGATCGACCTGTGGCAATTTTATACTTCTGCCAAAGACAAAAGTGTCATGGTGTATCACTTTTCTGCGAAAACTATAGATCACAGATAACTGGCGTTTGTGTGTAGTAGTAGCACAGAGTCACCTTTCGATCACAACAGCGGCCGAATTTCAAAAACTTAGGTACTGTGGTAGATATGGTGGTTGTAAGTGGCCGACCAAGGATATTTTCGTATTTCGACTGTCTCCGCATATGTTACCTTTCTGCCACAACTACATAGCATAGAGCATTGGTGTTTGTGTTTGGTAGTAGAATCGTATCTCATGTAGTGCACTATGGTTGTTAGATATCGGTAGCTATGGGGGTGTGGGAGATATGGGGGTTGAAAGTGATCGACCTGTGGCAATTTTATACTTCTGCCAAAGACAAAAGTGTCATGGTGTATCACTTTTCAGCGAAAACTATAGATCACAGATAACTGGCATTTGTGTGTAGTAGTAGCACAGAGTCACCTTTCGATCACAACAGCGGCCGAATTTCAGAAACTTAGGTACTGTGGTAGATATGGTGGTTGTAAGTGGCCAACCAAGGATATTTTCGTATTTTGAATGTCTCCGCATATGTTACTTTTCTGCCACAACTACATAGCATAGAGCATTGGTGTTTGTGTTTGGTAGTAGAATCGTATCTCATGTAGTGCACTATGGTTGTTAGATGTCGGTAGCTATGGGGGTGTGGGAGATATGGGGGTTGAAAGTGATCGACCTGTGGCAATTTCATACTTCTGCCAAAGACAAAAGTGTCATGGTGTATCACTTTTCAGCGAAAACTATAGATCACAGATAACTGGCGTTTGTGTGTAGTAGTAGCACAGAGTCACCTTTCGATCACAACAGCGGCCGAATTTCAGAAACTGTGGTACTGTGGTAGATATGGTGGTTGTAAGTGGCCGACCAAGGATATTTTCGTATGTCGACCGTCTCCGCATATGTCACTTTTCTGCCACAACTACATAGCATAGAGCATTGGTGTTTGTGTTTTGGTAGTAGAATCGTATCTAATGTAGTGCACTATGGTTCTTAGATGTCGGTAGCTATGGGGGTGTGGGAGATATGGGGGTTGAAAGTGGTCGTCCTGGGGCAATTCATATTTCTGCCAAAGACAATAATGTCATGGTGTATCACTTTTCAGCGAAAACTATCGATCACAGATCTCTGGCGTTTATGTGTGGTAGTAACACAGAGTCACCTTTCGATCACAACAGCGGCCGAATTTCAGAAACTGTGGTTGTGTGGTAGATATGGTGGTTGTAAGTGGCTGACCAAGGATATTTTCGTATTTCGACTAAAGGCAAGTGTCTCCGCAGATTTCACTTTTCTGCCACGACTACATAGCATAGAGCATTGGTGTTTATGTGTGGTAGTAGAATCGTTTCTGTTGTCGTGCACTATGGTTGTTAGATGTCTGCAGCTATGGGGGTGTGGAAGATATGGGGATGAAAATGGTCGACCTGCGGCAATTTCATATTTCTGCCAAAGACTCATGTGTCACGGTGTATCACTTTTAAGTGAAAACTATCAATCGCAGATCACTGGCGTTTGTGTGTGGTAGTAACAGAGAGTCTCCCACCGATCACAACGTTGGCCAAAATTCGGTAACTGTGGGAGTGTGTGAGATATGGTGTTTGAAATTGGTCGATCATGAATATTTTCGTATTTCATCCAAAGACTTGTGTGTATCCGTAAATTTTACTTTGCTGCCGGAACTACATAGCGCAGAAGACTGGTATTTGTGTATGGTAATAGTATCGAGTCTCCCATCGTGCACTATGGTGGTTAGATGTCTATAGCTGTCAATATAAATTCTTTACAATCACGAACGAAGTCGTGGGTACCAGCTAGTATAAAATATAGAAAGATCCAAGCATTCAGAATTGGGTTTTCCATGGTTTCCCAAATCACTCCAGGCAAATGCCGGGATGCTTCCTTCAAAAGACCATGGCAGAATTCCTTCCCATTTCTTGCCCCCATCCTTTCCCGTCTATAAAGACCTCGCTGTTAGAGAGACGTTAAGCAGATAAAAAAAATGTAACGGGGCAAATCTAACAACAAATCACGAAATTTCTATCGAGCCTTAATTTCCGTAATCACTCTTTGCTTTCTTTCTAGGGTTACGCTCTACGGATCATAGAGATTCTACTGAGTCTTAATTTTGAATGACGATACGTCTCTTTACCTTGCAGTTTGTATATCCTTGCGATCAATTATCGTTTTGTCTTACTCCTTGTAATTCATTACTCTCTTCAATCAACCAATCCGTTCTCTGAGAGTTATATATCGAGATTTACCGACGGTATATCGATATTCAATCTACTAAATACCTATCTTCATTCTGTCAAGTCTCACGCTTTTCATTCCACCGTTATGCTCCATGAACGATACAGATTTCCTCTGCGATCTATCAGATTTTATCCGCCGCCATTTGCAGATATCTATCAAGTCTCTGTCTGTATTTTACTACTGTAGGTAGACTTGTTCGGAGATTGAATGACTAACAATCTACTAATTGATATTTGAAACGTCATTCGATACTGATAACTATGAAATTTCGTTAAAATCAGATTTTAATTTGTAGAGTCATAACTTTCAAGAAACTAACGACTTTGATTGTGAATACAGAAAATTGTAGCTTCCAGGAGCCACATCCATTAAGTCTAGATTTGACTTAATTTGTTCTCACACTATTTAAGTTACATATCTTTTTCCGTGCCCTTTACTGAGTTGGCTGGGTGAACTGAATCTTTTAAAGATTTCACACTCCGCCATTCTTTGAGTTCCGGCTGTTTAGTAGCACTTTGGAATCCCCATTATGGAAGAAGCAACTCAGAACACTGTTAACACACTAACAAAACGAAACTAATAATTATTTCAATTTAGCCAATAACTTCTTCAATAATTACGTTACCCCTAAATATTACATGAATTGCTCAGTTACGAAGACAAATATTTAGAGAGTTCTTAGGAAAAATAATAATTGACAAAACGGTATTTAAAAAATATAGTAACAAAATGTGTCGTTCCTAGATCAGAAAACACAGTAGACACACGTGATAGCTACAGAAAAAAAAATTATCATCCGACTAAACGCGCAAAAAAACAGACACGCAAAGACTATACAGAAAATTCTTACGAGCATCTAAACGTGAACAGGTAACTGATTTGGAAATAGAAATGTTGTGGTATTTTAACGCTGTAACTGTAGTATTAAATGTAGAGAGAATAAATGTTGCTACACCAGAAAAAGTCAGTAACCAATATAAAAACCTAACACAATTATTTCATTATTAAAGATTTCAGAAATCACACTATCCATCTTGATACAACAATGGTTCAATGGTTTTCGTTTGAGCAGCAAATATTAGTTTCATGGTTCTTACCCACCATTGTTACCATTGTTCCATTTTAATAGGTACGAATTGCATTCAGATCGTAATCTGATCGCTTAACACTTGCGTATTATTATATACAGGTACTACTATTTGCCTAAGTAGACGTAGATGTGTGGAAAAAATACGCGTTGGGTAGATGTTTGGATTTTCAAGCAGCAATATTAGCGGCGTCTGTGGATGGAGTAATGAGTGAAATGCAGCCTGGACCATAACTGTTCCTAACATTTCCTTGCATAGTATATTTATTCCAGTCCTTTTGAAAGGAAAATTTTTCCAGTGTATTTTTGTCTGAGATCATGTGCTAATGGCACATTGTCACCTGCAACTTTTTACTGCTAATTCATTGCTAACTACACGTCTCACAATTTCCAGGGTTAAGGAAAATACAGCAGTTTCGTTAATGGTAAACCGCTTTCTGTTCAAGAACCGTGTAAATTTTTCGCTAACGTAATTTTTATTGTCTTCGTCGTTGAAAGTATAATTTTGAGGCGAAAATTTTCGGCCGCCACAGTCAGATTTGAATATTTCGGCTGTAAATCACTGTCAGAATCTGAATTTCGTGCCATTTCACCTAATCGGCTGATTAATTAATTATTTTGCCCCTTTATAAAAAGTCAAAGTCAATATTTACGCAATCCAAGTAAAATCAAAAGTCCATTATCAGCAAAAACCAAACTTTAATTTGATGACCTTGGTAAAACTAATTTTTCTAGCAAAAAACAACGGATATTAACACACACAAAATCGTATAATATTTTTAGGTATGTTCACGGTTGTTGCATCTTTATCTTTGATGGAGCGTGTAATCTTTGGTCGAGGTTTGGTGCGTATCTGTTCAGGTTACGAACATATTATCATTTCTTACTCCGACGACCGGCCATGATGAGTTTTAAGGTACATCGCAGATTTTATGTTGGATCATTAGTTTCCAAACTACGGAAATCTGATAAAAATTAGGTTTGTAGTTTTGGCCTAATGCCATTACAAACAACGGAAACAGCGAATACTTATGTAGCGAAGAGACGCCCTGAGGACAGTAGTGTTTTTAAAATGCATTCCTGTCGTAGTCAAACAGCGATTACACGTACAAAAAGCTATCAATAACGATAAAGAAATTTATGAATCAATATGTACACCTAACAAACCAAACCATGTTCAAGACACGAAAAGATGAATAAATACGGACACATCCAATGCTCATACATACCGCCACAAGGCATACGATAACTAACAACCAAAGATTTAAAACAAAGTATAAGCTCGATAACGTAAAATCTTTGACTTCCTGTCGTAGTCAATCAGCGATTACACTTAGAAAAAGCTATCAATAACGATGAAGAAAGTTATGAATCAATATGTACAACTAACAATCCAAACCATGTTCAGGACACGAAAAGATGAATAAATACGGACACACATCCAGTGCTCATACATACCGCCACAAGGCAGACGATAACTAACAACCAAAGATTTAAAACAAATTACAAGCTCGATAACGTAAAATCTTTGACTTCCTGTCGTAGTCAAACACCGATTATACTCTGTTCGTAGTTGGTGTAGTCTTAGAAATGCATACTGTGAAAGCATTTGAGAGAAGTGACGATGTGAGACATGTATCTGGTATGGAACTACGAACTTGTACGTATTGATCCACAGTAAAAAAGTGTAAGTAGATACAAAACATACAACTCAACTAACATTATTGTACACATACACCTAGGGCGCTGAAAACAGCTATCTCCTTACTTTATTTTAAAACCGAAGTGGGAGTGTGCAAGCCGTCTGTTAGTGATAAGACATAGAAATATATTGGTGCAATAAATAAAAGTAATGCATGGAAGGGAATAGATGACCATGACGACAAGCTAGCACTCGATTTTAGACACAAGTGTGTAGGAAGATTCTCTTTTTTAAGTAAGGGTATCAGTTACTGGAATAAGTTACCAAGAGAAATGATGAATAATTTATCCAAAACGTTGAAAGAATAAGAGTTGAAATTTGTAGAAGGCAAATGTAATTTGGTGTAGGAAGAGTGGGGGGAGGGGGGGGATGGGTGTGTAGGGAAATTGCCAGTGGAGCGTGCGCTTCATTGCAATTAAATTTTAACTAAGTGTGTAAAACACTGATAAATATTAGCGATACACGGGATGTAAATAGAACTTGTTCGCGGCAGAGTCTAGTCCTGTATGAAGCCGAGCTTGCAGGCTGGTTATGGGCTATATGAGCACCGGCACCAGGCGGACGTTCAAGGCTGTGCATCGTGTTCTTCCGGAGGGGCGCAGCGGGTCCCCCTCCCCGCGCCCCCCGCCTGGCTTTCTCGGCCCCCTCCGCCGCGACGTCGACGCCGCCTACTTGTTAAAAGCCTTGCGGGGCGCCGCGCCGCACTTCACTTGTTTCCAGTGCTCGGCACCTCCACTCTGCTCCCGCACCTCACCACGACTCCAAGTAAGTACTGTGCGCCGCTCCAGAGGACGGACTTACGCAGCTCCAGTGTTGTGATCGCTTAACTAGACCAAGGTCCCCAGTGAACATCCGACGCGATTAGAGGTGCAGGTGTTAAAACATCTTACAAGTGGTGTTGAATCGTGTTCGTCATTTATGGTGTTGGCAGTTGAAGTTATTGGATTTATCGTGATGTGCGTGATTTTCTTATTTGTTTATCCAAATTTATTTAAGTTTTTTGATTGCGTTAAACTTTCTCCTCTATCATAATACATGGTGCGAATTGCAGTTATATTTTCTTACTATAGTTTTATTTAGTCCAAATCATCCTGTTTTACCAAGCAGATCCCCAGGTCATTCTGTTATATGAATTTTGCTAACTGCTGGGCCAGGTAGTGAACGGACTGCCTCACTGACCTCTCATTACTCGTCGGTTCGAATCGGGTCTAAGGAACGCCTGGTTTTAATTAACAGTTGAGTGCGTTTAGAGTTATCCTTGTAATAATTTCGTATGGTCTCTTTAATGTAGATATGGATATGGTTGACAAGGTTTTACTGGCTGCGCAATCTGGTTCTTCTCGTAGCCGTCTATCTTTATCCGGTAATCCTACCGAGGATTGGTACCTGTAGTTTAACGTGGAATCTGAACCATGGAAGTGTTCTTAATACTTTTTTTTTACTTATGGCTTTACGCCTCGTCGACGTCGAGGTCATTAGAGGCGGGATGGGACTGGGGGACAAGGAATGGGAAGGAATTCGGTCATTGCCAATTTGAAGGAAGCATCCTGGCATTCGCCTGGAGTGATTTTGAGAACCATGGAAAACCAAAATCTGGATGCCCGGACAGTGATTCGAACCGGCATCCTCCCGAATGCGAGGCCAGAACTGTTCTTAATTAATTATAATGTAATTACATATGTATATTCTGAATGAAACATAATTGCAATTGAGATGGCTGTGTAGATGACATGGCCAAATGCCACTTAATATTTATATGTGTATGTAATCTGTTGTGTTCTAACTAATAGATAGATATTACGCTGTTATAAATCGTAAAGTATAGTGATTTTTCGATTACATTAACGTTTCTGTTATGCTTAGAATCGTTATCCGAACAATAGACGCAATGAGTTATTATTTTTGAAAACTGCTCGTTCATCTCATTTCTGGCTGGCATAGTTCACGTGAGACTCGCGCCGTGGTATTTGACGGGCCTGATAGCCTGCCTTGCATAACCAGAGGTGCTGACACAGATACCGCGCCACCCGCTCTGCAGCCGGCGACGGCGGGTTGCCGCTCGGACAGGCGCGCACTTTTCCTCGTGTTTCTTGTTTCCCTTTCACTTTCTCCGGCTCCCCCCGCTTCTTGCGGCACTCCCCACCCCGCTCCCTCCTTGGCCCATTTTTAGTTCGGAGGGAAAATCTCGCCCGCGGTCAGCAGCCTGCCGGGGCCCTCAGCAGCCGCAGCCTTGCGCCAATCGACACTTTCCATATTACTTCAGCTAAACTTAGTCCACGACCTGAAGGTTGACTGGATCCTCCCGTACGAAGCCAGTATGTCACACATGGGAGTCCAGTTCAGGGACCTGTAGTTTAACATCGAATCCGAACCAAGGAGCGAACTGGCGAAGCTCGTATGAATAATACAAATTCCGTAAAAATTTGACCTTCAATTTTGTAGGCGAGAGGATTATCCACTGAGCTACCACACCGCAGCTATGGATTTCGTTTTTCTCTGTTTTCTAGCAAGAAACAACGAGCATATGATTGCCCTCCATGATGTACATGACGAATTTTATAATGCATCCCACAACATATTTTAAGATGAACAATAGTTTCCGTTAATCCATCTAACTATAAAACGATATGCGAGCTCTTTATTGAGGAAAAATTTGCTGAATTCTGTGTCAATTCCAGAAAATAAAGGGTGATCAACACTGTTATTTCACAGTGAATTTCTTAATTAATTTCGACCAGGAGTCTTTAAACCTTTGGCCATGAGAGCCTTATTGGGCCTTACTGTTCAACGCGACACGGCAAAAAGAAATACCCTTCAGAACTAAATGTTGATTTTATTGAAAACAGGTTACAGTGTATATATATATTATGTTTATAAATAATTATACATATATTGTTTTAAATCACTACGTCAATACACAGCTTTAAATAAACATTTTGAATTTAACACTACATCACTACGCTGGTAAATGAATTGACCCTGACAACTGCTAACTGCTATTCATTATTTTAATGAATGATTGTGTTAATGATTAAAAGGCAGAAGTTGGTTGTTTGCAGATGACATAATGTTATACAAAAGAATTAATTAATATGATCCAGGCGGTAGAATACTCTAAACAGTGGCGGGTTGTGCTGGACAGGGCATCTATCTGCGTAGGTAAACATGGGATGAAGGTGTGTGCAAACAAGACTTACTTAATTATGATTATTGGATGGGGAGGAATTACATTTTGATCTTCTCAAGTGCGAATAATTGCCATAAATTTGATAGTAAATTCAATCGGGGAGAATGAATTCGATTGCTCGTACGAAGTTGTTAAAAAAAAATCGGTCATTTTTTGAGAAGACGATGAGGGGTTGTACCAAGGAAGTGAAGGAATCGGGATACAAAACTTTGGTCAGGCTGTTTTTTAAGTAGGGCAGTTTAGTATGAGACCCCCATTTTGAGTATCAAATACAGGAGTTGTAGGACGTGCAAAGAAGGATAGTTAGATTTGTCAGCAGAACACAATAAGTAACTGATATGGTAAATGAGCTGGAATGGGATTTATTGAAAGCCAGATGGAGGGTGAACAGAGAACTAGGAGTGTATGTGGCGTCTAATAATGATGACGTTATAAATCATATTGGTGGAAGGATTAGGAATAATACATGGGTTGGAAGAGATTAGCATGCAGCTAAGGGAATAATCGATTGAAATAAATTACCAACGTAAGTGGCGAACAGTTTAGCAAAAACAGTGGCAGAATTTAAAATTAAAATTCGTAAAGGGTAAATGTATATGGGTAGGGAAATTTCACGCAAAGAATTGAAAATAAAAATTTACTCCAGAGCATTTACTTCAGCGCAGTCAACTTGAAGCATCTGTTCAGAATACATGATTGGGTATGGTAAAGTATGCCGTCTATAACACACACACAAAACAAAGAGACAAGACGTTAATGAGCAAGCAAAATAGTATAATCCGTAATGTGCAGATGTCTCGACTTTCTCCATATTAGCGCCACACTAAAGGTTTTTTTACCGTTTTCTGACCCGGATTGCGTTCTAGGTAGTGTTTTAATGTCATGTTGTAGTAGTGGAAAGTTTTAATCTGACCTCGGGCGACTGAAATTAATTGTTAACTCCGTTCTGTGTCGTGCTTACGAAAACGTAGATTAATATACGTCAGAGAGAATCGATACTTACACACTTGTAAAAATCAAATATACGTAGAATCAATGAATGACACATTACGTTAAAATGAAAAACATTGCAACTGTATGTGTGATTTATCAGCCAAATAACTTTTTTTTTTTAAAAAAAATTTAATAGTTACGTTGAAACGTCGAATAGGTCAGTACTAAAAACAAATCTGTCAGCTCAATTGGTTCATCTGCCTTTTGATAGGATAATTAAAGTATTTACGTTACTCCTACCTTAGTATTGTCACAAAAATTAGGGATAGCCGTGTAGAACATTTCTGTGGCTAAAGTACCGAGTACTGTTTCCTTGGTATGTTTTAATAAGTAAATCGTAGGGTACGGTTGTATGACCAAAAACATTAAACACTAATTTTGGATCCCCTATCACGGTCTCCTGTATGTATTTTTAAACTGAAACTGAATAAGGTAACACTTATTTAGATCAGTTAATTTCAAAATGAGTTGAACACGATACGTCATTAACTTCGAATCATTACAAGCGAGCCATCGTGTTAAAAAGCAGTCCTAATGTGTGTCAGCAGATAAGAGGAAGTGGTGAATCACTTATATCCTGTAGACAGGTTAATAGCAGAAAGAAAACAAAATGGAGTGAGGTAAAATGGCAGCAGATTTAACACGGCATGTATTCTGGTGGACCAACCGGTTCGGTGGTCCTGCTGTTGCATGACACAAATTGGAAAGCGCAAGGGAAATTACCATATTTAATTCTAAACGACGAGTTTTGATTCGTGAGTTCTTGGGCATTTGCTTCTTTAGAAACCATTTTTTTCGGTCACACGAATTTGTTTGAACTTGTGCGAATGTGTTTTTCAGTATTATTATGTGTGCCAATAATTTAATGGTAGTCTATGTACGTAATCAGTATACGGTTTTTTAAGTTATAGATGAAAGACAATTAGCGTACAATCAAGTGGCACGCCATTCTGATCTACTGTTCCGAAAGACACCTTACGTGACCCCGAGTTTAACGTCCCCACGCGACGGTCTGCTCGCCATCCACAGCACATAATACTTGCATATTGACTTGATATTAACCCAGGACACAATCTGATGATTAGGAATTATACACTACCGCCTCTTGAAGTTATTTTTTTTTGTCTGCTTAATGTCTCTCTAACAACGAGGTCTTTAGAGAGGGGAAAGGATGGGGGACAAGGAATGGGAAGGAATTTGGCCATGGCGTTTTGAAGGAAGCATCCCGGCATTTGCCTGGAGTGATTTGGGAAACCATGGAAAACCCAAATCTGGATGCCCAGACGGGCTCTTCAAGTCCTGATGGTAAAAATTTCTACCACCACCAAGGTTCGAACCAGCTAACCACGCATCAGGAGCCTGATATCATCATGAACCAACGGGGCGCGCAGATTTCTAGTATATCCAAAAAATTTAAAAACTTTTTTTGCGTCAACAGTTCGGCAATTATTCAATTTCGTCAAGTGCAGCTGTAAAGATTGAAGGGTATTTTCTAAGCCAACTCACACACGTCGTTTCAGAACGAACATCACATCGTAGACAATTCTCCAAACTGAAGACTGTATTTGCAAAAAGACGAATTTCATCCATGCACTAACTGGTGTAAGTGATAGTGTGCAAACAATATTAAAAATGAGTTAAAACAACTTGAAGTTTGGTGCCAAGAGTATTTGTTCCAAATCAGGAAGCTGTTACGGCTGAAATTTCTAAGAAGCTTTTTAGCGTTCTGGCCTCGCATTCGGGAGGACGGCGGTTCGAATCTCCGTCCGGGCATCCAGATTTGGGTTTTCCATGGTTTCCCAAATCACTCCAGGCAAAATGCCGGGATGCTTCCTTCAAAAAGGCGATGGCCGAATTTCTTCCCATTCCTTCCCCCCATCCTTTCCCGTCTCTAAAGACCTCGCTGTTAGAGAGACGTTAAGCAGATAAAAAAAAGAAGCTTTTGAAGCTCGTTGCATCAGAAGGAGACTCATTTTTGGACGAAAATTTCAAACATGTAACGAATCACGAGTGAAGAGCGAAGCGGAGGAAAACCGTTTTGTTTGATTCAAGATTATCAAGATCGTCTTCTGGGGTCTAAAGACATTTTGTTCCTCGCCTTTTTATTTGAATGACGACCTGTCAAGGGTGCATTCCACTGTGAACTCTTCGGAAAGGTTAAAGAGTCCAACCGGTTTAAATGACGCAACTTTACGACCCACAGTGTCATACTTCTGCATTAAAATGGCCTCGGGCAACCTGCTGTTGCTACGCAACCGAATCTGAAAAAACCACACTGGACCAGTATCGATTATTCTCTCCGGCTATAGTCTAGTTTTGTCGCTATGGTTTAAGATTTAAATGAAAAAAAAAATGTCTATGACGAAAAAATACAAGAGCATAATTGGTTACAAAAACGTGTATCAAATTTTTTTATGAAGAAGCGCTTTGAAACTTCGAATGCGATGGAAAGGATATTTAAACATTAATGCAGATAATGTAAAAAAATTGTATTTGTTTTGCAACGCCACATTAATACAAAAAAGTAATTGATAATGTATCCTCTATAACTGATTGATACTATCGTTATGGTTCCCTTATTTGTATTGCTACAAGAAGTGTTCAATCTGTAGTATGAATTAACAACTTGAGAAATTTTTTGCTCCATGAACCATTTCAAAATTTCGAAAGATGTGTCAAAACAAATAGTATCTTTGACTTTTACCGGAAAGGAGTTATTCATTATTTGATTGTTTTGAAATGTCGTGATCTTGTTAGATTTAGACATTGAGCAGAGCTTTATAACAGCTTTGAAAATTGAATTATAATATTTATATCCAACTTTTGACAAAGTACGTAATATTTTTTAAATTTTAAGAATATTGACAGTGCATACAATATAAGATAAATACACATAAATTAACTACATAAAAATACAGTCCGGTTCTTAAAAACTCATAGATTGTTCGAAGAACATTTCTTCCCTTTTGATTAGAATGTCAATAAAAAGAGGTTATACATTGAACTGATAATATTCATATTTTTACCAGTTAATAATCCAAAGTAAAAATAGGCTGCGAAAATATCGTTTTTATCCATTTTTGCATAATATATAAAGCAGCAAAAACAACAGCAATTCTGCATAGATGCATCAGTTGAATAGCCTGTAACAATAAATTGCTGGAAGGATGTTGTTGTTGTTGTTGTTTAAGTTTTAGGGCGCGTCGACGACGGGGTCATTAGCGCCCTGCTGGAAGGAGATGCTGTCACTAGCACCGTCATTTAATCAGCGTTTCCAGTGTCGAGTTCGATCATTTTGTTTATCTTCCATTCAGCATAGTGCAAAACAAGTCAGAACGTTGTAGGAATTGTTTCTCGGTTCTGCGTCGACAGGAGTTTTATCATCACTGTGATTAATTGATGGATTATAGTGCTCGGGAACTGTATGTAATCAGCCTGCTGACAACAATTAGTCTAGAAATTATCAGCAATAGAAGGTAATTGCTGTAAGGAGGTAATATCACTCCAACATAATGCCAGTAGCGGATGTACGGGATAGCTATGATTGCGGTAATCTGTGGAAAACGATGAGGCACAATGGGAGAGTTCAGGGAACCCCTATCACGTACATTTGCTTAGTGTTATGAATCTGTCTAGTCTGCCTGCCCGTGTCCAGGCATCACACAAATAATACTGAACCAATGCGGATAGGGTTGAAAGCTTACGGTACAGCTCAAAATCTACGGTATATCTTATGACTCAACGTGGTCAGGGAACGAAGCGAGAAACGTTAATTCGTTCGTACGAGAAGCGGTAGCCGCCACAGATTACGTCTCAAATGAACACAAATTTACTAGATACTCACCAAAGATCACGTTACAACACAGATAAACACTCGATTCTATTAATATTGATTTCGGTTATTTATTGCTTCACCTATTTATGGTACTTTATAATACACGGAAAACGTTAACCAAACCACTACATCAAAGAGTAATACTCCAGTTACCATAACGAAATTATTAAATTTAATTTATGACAAACATTAGAAAGATACTACACTAGAAACATTTATGCTTTGCTTCTAGAAGAAAAATAGAAGGTAAACGCATTACTGCGTGCACCAAGGTTCCCGCGGGAGGAGAAGCGGGAAAAACGCTGATGGAGAAGATTTCTTAAAAGTGTTAAGAGTATCTTGTGTCCCTTACCAGAGTTGATTTGTTTCAGCTACCGACATATCTTTTCACTGCAAATTTCATCATTACGCAATAATGTTTGATGGAAGCGAATTTAGATTTAATCTGTTTCCACTTCGTTTATCAATTTTATCATATATTCTTTCGCTCACTTTACCGTTACCTGTTATCCATAAGCGATGGAAAAAAATCCCTTATGGACACTCTTAGCATCGACTGTGGAATAATTCTGATTTATTCTCGTGTTCTTAAGTTATGAGGCGTGTAAAAATTGAGTCGTGAAACGTGCCATGTTGGCGCATAAGAGAAAATTGGAACAGGTGGCAAGAAAGCGTGCGTCAGCGTGACGGCGCACGGGTGAGAAGCCGACCACATACAGCCAACAGTTCAATGGACGCAGTAAAGAGCATAAATTATATGAAGCCGAAACGGCTACGACCAATACGTTTGCTGTCTACCTTAGACGTCACGATGTCACTTGCTCATCACTATAATGGGTTAGAAGCAAAAAATGTGTTCTAGATCACACAACACACTTCAGTTTAATTTCTTTCTAAACAGTACAAATTCTAGTAGACGCGAAAAAGTGTACTAGTTGTGTATTATACACTTCACTCCGTTGAAATTGTTGGTATGGCCTAGCGGTACATCTGAAGTACGGCTGGCAGAGGTCTTAATTTGTAACAATCTGCGTCTTTACTTCGAATCAAAAATTAACAGACAAACATCATTATTATTGCTGTTAATTACTTTTGAGGTTGTGCCAGCTTAATATCTACTCCTGAAATGCGAGAATATTTACATCAAATTATTTTACTGTTTTCAGTAAATTGTTCATAACTTCCCCCCAACAATTGATTCTCGTTACCAACATCCTACCTCCCGATTTTTTTGATTTTTCCCCCAGCTAGTTACAAGGTCAGGATGATGTGATTTCTTTACAGTCACAGTTATCTCGTGAGCTCTTGAGGATGTTCAGCTTTGATCACCACGCCTACCTCAGTGACGCATTGGTCACCCTATTGTAATGACCAGAGCAAATTGTTGCCATCTGTCTACGAAAAGTATAACTGGTGTTCTGCATGATAAGTATGTTTCCTTCTTTGTGAAATAGGAGCTGCGGATGTTCCTAGTATTCTCAAGGGTGACTGTGCAAACCACAATCAGAACGGTCGAAACGCGTTAACCAGGGCTCGTGCCTGGTCGCATTGTACCTTCCAGGTCCTGTATAGCGACAAGCCACACTGGTGGGTGATCCAGAAAGTAGGGTTCAATTTGTGATGACGTTTCTGTGCCCTCTACCAAATATTACCGCTAATTCTTCACCCTATACCCATCAACAAGTAATCGTCAATGTACACCTTCCACACACCAACCACTCTGTCCTTTAGCCAGCTGTCTTCCAATCACTCAATCCTTGCGCTTAATCGTACCAGTTCGTAATTGTGTTTCATCGTAATTGCCGAGGACGCGTACACAGTAAGTGTGTATGACAGAGGCCGAGAGATGCAAAATATTGTCCGACCGCATAGTTGCATAGTTTAATCTTGCCGCGCAATCCGCCTCTGCCGTGGCTACCCTAACGTATCACGGGTATTCTGCCGTTTTAAGTACACCACGTGACAAAGCGAAGCTTTGTCAGAGATGGTCAGTTTGGGGGGCTCGTACAAATACCAGGCTACCCACTGGACCGTCCACAGATCAAACATAGTACCTGCTCGTTTGGCAGAGTGCGTTAGACATACCGGACACGGGATGTATGACAGGCCTCACTTAACTACCGTCATAATTGCGGTTTTCTAGGCGTTTTCTGTAATAATCTAACCGAATGTTGACACTGTGTCACATTTGCGCTCCATGAATCATTCATCCAGCCATTAAATTTTACACTTATCTTACGGAAAACAGGCTTCAAGTTTCACACACAGAATGTGAAACCTAAGTAACAGAATGTGTTACAAGCAGTCTGAGAAACTTGACGCAGATAAAAGAAAACTCTGCGGTAAGACACTAGGAACAAGAATAAGAAGGAAGAATCACTATCTCCGAACGACAATGGTGACTCTCCATAAGTTTTGCTTTGTGTTGGCAAAACAAAAATTTCATTCAGTTATATATTTTAAAAATTAAAACTAGTACAGCGTAATTTAGTTGTTACTAAAGAGCGCCAATACAACCGAATATGTTTATAGCCGCACGTCGATACATCTTCAGCGACAAATTGTTTACAGTAATGTAATTAATGATAGTTGCTGCAGATCTCTGCTTTTTCCACAAAGCGTCTTGCTACCAGAGCCATTTTTCAAAGTATTGCCAGCTAGCTGTAGTGCTTTCTCGCACACTCATATCTCTGCCTTCACACTCTTTCAACCTGGCGCTGTCAACACAAGTGTGTGAATGTATAGGCACGGCAGATCACTGAGACGCAGTATACTACATCTAAAGACACCAACGTAAATAACTTGTCGCTGATGATGCCTCGATGAGACGCCAATCGCTCATGGCTATAAATAAACAGAATTTCTTTTTAAGTTTCTTTCCCCCAGGTGGAACACGCGGCGTGCTGTGTAGTGTCTCAGGGACCATTTTCAGCCAAACTCTTTTCCTTTTTTATGTAGAGTTTTGTGACGCCCTAGGCAAGACCACAGCATCACTGGGTGCTATAGGCATCATAGTGCCTCTCCGACGCAAAGAAACGGGATTGGTAAAAGGAAGAGGAAGGAGTTGAACTATGGCCTAACAAGGAACAATCCCGGCGTTTCCCTTGAGTGACTATGCAAAACCGTAGTCAGGATGACCGAACGGGGATTTGAATCCCCATCCTCCCGAAAGCTAGGTGGGAGCCATATCGGTCACCACCTTACTCGGTGATATAAATAGTTTTTTTTTTTTGTTATAAATTTCATTCCTCCCAGCTAAAGTATCGGAGACCCTTTTCAGCCTAACTAACCTAAGGGGAGAGAACGGGAAGAAAGTCGGCCGTGGCTTTTGAAAGGAACCATCACAACAATCGTCTGGAACAACAGAGGAAAAATCTGAAAAAAGAACCGCAGACAGGACTGCCGTATAGGGAGCCTATCGATCCGAACGTCAGATAGCGGTGCGATATGGCACTCACTTCATTCAGTGTTTGAATAGATGGAATGAAATTGTTTATCATCAGTTCTAACTACTAAGCAACGGTGAGACAAATGGCCTGCAATAGCTTTGCATTTGCACGTGTTGTTTTGTTGATGACTATACAAACTCTCAGGGATGACGGAGAAGGGAGAATGGTTTAATCTGAGATAAGAAACACTAGTCTGGAAACGCCTCAGTCTCGAATTATTAGCCAAATTCGTTTTTCGCAGGTTGCAGGCGAAGTAAAGGGTAGGCAACCAGCTCAACTTGTATGCTCACTGACCACGTGCTTTGTGACTGATGGTGAAAGAGAACTCCACTAATGTAATGGATGGAGTTTGAGTCTTAAACTCCAATAATGCATTGCTGATGGAATGATGTATAGTAGCTGGCATGGTCAGTCCTGATGTAATGTACAGCCCTTAGGGCGCAGTCTAACCTTAAATTGGTTTTCAATACAATGGAGCCCCAACTCACTTTTCATATGGTGCCTATGGACACTTTACCTAGCGTTACCTCAAGAGTAGACAGAAAGATTCCACTTTCCAGTTTTGGTCATATTACGATATTATTCATGGTCATATTCTGAAGAAAAATCTGATAATTTTTTAATTGTACCGGGAATTCAGTAGAATTTATAGATGAGAAGAAATTAAAATAATTATTCGCAGAACTGTACTCAATATTGGAGGAAAAACAAAAACTAATTGTCACTTAATTGGTTAGTACTCACAAGTCAAGAATTAAAGTTTAACATTATGGTCATTCTTCTAATCGTTAACGTTAATCTCGACAATGCAGCAGTAACATGCGTGTGTCGATCCGCGTCAATCAATTTTTCATTGTCGCCAATACATTTGAAATCTTGTTGAATCTGCAATGGATCAGCGAGTACCCCCATGCCAAAACAAAATTTTCTTAAAGTGCCAAGTTATGGAATTACGTAAAGGAACTTTGAGCTGAGTATTTCAGTACAGACGAAAGACTTCTTTTCTGTAAGTTATTTGAACGTAAAGTGACTTCAACAAAAAGATTTAAAATTTAATTTCCCAATGGTGCAGTGATGATTAAAGAAACGGTGTATAAGTGACCATGTTTTGATATATAGCAAATTTAAATGTTTGGTCATATTTTATTATTTTTTCGTCATTTTACCCGTTTTTAAGGTCATATTTGCATGCATATTTCCCTTTTTTTGTCATAAAGATCCAAACCCTAGTTATTGCATTCGGGAGTTATTGCGATAACGTTTAATAATTTGCATTTTACACCCCAGAGAGCTGTGGAAACTGACCCTGCATAGTCCGAAGTCTCACTGACGTCTAATTTGTGGTGTGAGCTCAATCAAGTGCGAGGCCTTCACTAGACTCCTTTCACTGGACTCCTAATCACTAGACTTGGCCGCCGTTCGCCACGCTTTCCTCCCCCGTCGAGCCGCCGCCGCTAAACTGTTATTTGGAGTCTCCTCTCACGCCATGTTAATGTTCAGCTTTTCACTTTCCACTGAGTCACCAGAATCGCTCAACTCGTACACCAGCTTTGCCTCAGAATAAAATAATAGACTCGTTTTATCCAACCAGTCTTCCGACTGGTTTCATGCAAGCCTTCATCTCGTTCGATTCCCACCAAACTCCTGGGTATGGAGTGACGGCATACGGTGGTGACTCGTTGGACCTGAACGGGCGACCACAACACACAATAAAACTTGCTGCGGAGCTGTAAGACGTGCATAGTAACCAAGTACGGCACACACTCTGACTTGTGGTACACACTCTATGAGAGATAAGGTGCAATGTGTATGTAACCTAGGACATGTCACTCAAAAATGCAAATGGTAGCAAAATTTGATGCATCTCGTTATTTTCATAAGCCAAGAATTTTACAGTAAGTCGTAATGAAAGTTATTACCAACAACTACAGCTTTCTCTGTCCCGGGAATGAAAAATCATAATTTCGCTGCTGGTGGGGGAATAGCACAGACCACCAAACATCTGAATGTCACATCTCCTCCGTGATAAATTCACGTGTGGTATTTCTACTGAACCGAAGTCAGATTTAAATTATGAGACCTGTTAGGCAAAAAAACAAGTCCCATTTTTTTTTTTTTTTTTTTGTGACATTACGTTCTGGTAGCACAGTGACTAAGGCGCTTGCTTTCAAAACGCAGGAATTTTGAGAGTTGTGACTAATCATATGAGCTATGCCAGGTCGCTCCGTGGTTCGGATTCCACGTTAAACTGTAGGTCCCAGAGGAAAGGAACTGGCCGTCCTAACTCTGACACAATGGCTTAGTATGCCTCCTTCGGGAGGATCCAACCAACCTTCGGGTTGTGGACTAAGTTAAGTTTTTTATCTTCGTACCTTGAGTTGGCAGCACACTAGCGACAGGACTGTTAGAGACTAGAAACGGCGCGTGACAAAGTTACTGTGAACGTCAGATATGGACTCGACTGTAGCACCTCAGGCATCTCACTTGCTGACATCCGACGCTTGAGAGTGAGATGATAATTTCAGTTAGCGCGACTGGAGTGCCAGTAATTACGTGGGTTTCACTAACGTGAAAGCGTATACACGAAACATTCAAATGAAAGAAAAAAACCAATGGTCAATGTTCCACGCTGGCTTCTGTAGACACTGCCTCTCTATTCTGTTTTCCCTTCGCCATCTTCCACACCAATGCGCGCGACAGTAATCTTAACAAACAAAAATCGGTTAGATGTCTTACCCAAAATTAGGTGCCAAAAACCAGACATTTAGCTTTCCTGCGCGTGGTTTCTTCAAATGCGAAACCTGAACTTTTTAAATTTGTAGCACTGAAAATGTTTATTCTTGTTTTTTATATTGTTATTAGTATTTAAAAATGAATTCTTTGTCAAAAACTTATCGATTGAAACTTACCGTTCATAACTGATATTGTTTCAAATACCTATTACAAGTTCCGGAATTAGTATTTCTCTCCTTGCTCGGAATCACTGCAGAGAAATACGACATTACCAAATTCATCCCCATTCTTTTCCGACTGATTTAACGTAAAGGACTTAAGAAATGGAACAAATTACCAAAGCAAATTCTGAAAACTTTACGATACTGTGAGAATTTAAAGTAATGATTCGCAAAGGGCAAAAGAAGATGGACGACAATATGCACTCAATGAATTTAAAATTTAAAAAAATCATGAAGTTAGATAGAAGGTTTCTATGGAAATTGTCAGTAGAGCAAATCAATGTTTTATTCTCACTCGGTGAGAAGTAAGGTCGACCAGTTCAACTAACACCTGGAGCCTTATCGACGCGAAAATCAAATTAAACAACCACTAGAAGTAGGTCGGCTTCGGAAAAGCAAAATAAAAATAGAGCAACAGGAAGAGTGTGGTTTGCAGCTTCATCCTGTGTAACTGCTTTCCTAATGAGACGTGCAGCGGGCTGCCTTTTTGCTTGCGTTCTCACTAAGTTGCAGACACAACCGGTTAAAGTGACGGACGACCTTGGTCCGAGAGCCGGGGTCACTGGGTCGCCCGCAGTTTCACTCCTCGACTTGCAGGGACATTCGCCAGGAGATGTTGGACGCCGGTACCTGCGATTCAATAGAACCTCACGAGAAACATACAGCGACAGCGAATCTACTTGTCAGGTTACAGCGTGACGTCTGCACTGTTGTAATGTCTCGCGTTTTTGGTTTGACTTTTCGATGAATACTTGAGCAGATCTTCGAGATATTTTACGATCCATCTAAACTATTACTAGGCTGTCAGTGGTTGTGATGGTGGGTGAGCAGTAAAGTTAAGTCACAGTATTAGGGAGGACGCGACTTCGAATCACCATCGCGCGTATCTGATTTCAGTTTTCCATGGTTTTCCCAGAAATCATTCCAGGTGAATGCCAGGATAGTACCTTCAGAAGACCGTAGCCGAATTCCTTCCCATTCCTTGTTCTCCTCGATCTAGTGACCCCAACGTCGACGAGCCATAAATCCCAAAGGAAAAAGTGTTGGAACACATATCACGATGGCAATATCCTTACGCAGTTAGTTTGACACTACACGAATTAACGTTTTAAGCTCTTTCACTGAGACACGTTGTTGCGCGCTTCCCTCGATAATTACTCCATTACTTGCCGATGAAAACTCTCGTAACCTCTTATGCCTAAGTGCCAGCCTATGGTCATGAACATCGCTTCCCATTCGCGTATTTCTCTGGGTATCTGTCCAGCCTTCAACCCGAATAGGGACCGGCGGGCACTCCTTACCCTCTTTGCACCCGCCTTTTGTTTTCCAAAGATCCCTAACCAAATTGATTTATGATATCGGTACTCATAGCGTTCTGAAAAATTTCCACAAACTTTCCTAACTGTACTTCTTTGCATTCACTGCAGTTCTAGTATTTAACACACCAGTGTTGTAATACCAAATCAGACTGAAGCAAGATAACGAAAGAATTTACAGCACAATACATTCATTTTCCATGGACCCCAATATAAGAGACTGGGTCTGTAGGTTGCGGAAAGTTGTCGATTTACCGATAAACTATCGCATTAAAAATAGATAAATTCTTTAAAAGATGTACTGTAACAGCGTAATATGTATATTAATGGATGCCAGTTCTTCACTACCATGGTAAATCCTCTCAAAACCCTCTCAATAAAGAACGGGGATCCCGGCATTTGAAACAATCTTACTACAATTTGCCTAGGTGAGTTTATTATCAAACCAGTGCTAGCCCGTGACCGTTTCTTACATATTGTCACGGGTCTAGATTCTAGAATATTTCCAGTTTTTATGGTCTAAGATTATTATACGTTGGCTGGATCTGGCCACATACGAACTTGACTTGTGGTTCACCTTAGGGCGAATAAAATCTCTCGAGCCTGAAAAACTAAGGAGTATTAATAGAAGTATTAAACACGGACAGAGACGATCGCGATATCACATAATTGTCTCAAAAGTCGTGTTTTTTATACATAAACTTGCTGAAATACAAATTGGCTTATATTTGACCCTAAAAGTCCACTCTGCAAAATTTGAAGCATATGCTTCGAAAGCATCACGTTGTTTTTGACTGATGCTGTGAAACAATTAAAATGTAATCTTTGGTCAGAGAACTTACGAGTAATACAAATTCCAGTTTATTAAATTGTTAAGCAAAACCGAAGAAATGAACTGCCAGAATACTCGATTCGGTAACATATTTGGTCTGATATCGACTTTAAATAACCTATAAGTCACGTAAACCGAACATGAACAAAGGCGATTAACGAAAGTTGTCTGTAAAATACGTAAAAAGCAAATAAACTGAAATAAACTGTAATGTATAAACTTCGGCCAAACAGCAGTATTAGCGAAAGTTTTAACTAAATTGAAATTTATCCTAGGGCGGAATGACAATTGGCATTCGCTGTTACAGCAGAGATCATGAGTAATTTATGTTTCTTAAAGACGACATGTTACTGAAAAATAGTTCCACGTTTTTTTTAACAATAAAGTTTATCGAAATTTTTTTGCTACGAATAACGAAATTAATGATTGTATTATGGCAATTAATTTCATAGCAGTTTCTTGCTATTAAACTGTGCAGCTAACCTCTAATTACGCTGTGAATTTGCTACTGAAGGCTGTTAGGTGACATCATCGTTCTCCACCCAATAGCTATCGAGATGAGTGAGTGAGCTTAGGAAATTATATGGTAGATGATATGTCTTCATGATATGTAGCCGCTTTATTAGCTCACTGTCGGCTTGTTCGGTTATGCTTTATCAGACTTCGAGTTATATTCTTACCTGCCGAACGGGCTCACACAGATCATATTCTGCTTTACCACGATCGCCCGCTTTTCTTAGTAATTTGAATGCGATATACAATTTATATGACTTGAAATCAAGTGAAACATGTTTTCGTAATGTTGTTGTCCCCTTATGAACATTACTTTCTTTGAATAGAGTTTAAGTTGGCAGATACCAGTTTTTACGTACATATTGCTAATAAAATTCTTTCCAATAAATATTAACGAAAGTTCTTTCATTTAACGTCCATACCGTCCCACAGTCACAGGCTTATGAAAGCTGTGTCACTGCTCTTTGGACCTTAGCATCTGGGGGATACAAATCAGCTTTCTTCAGTCTCTTCAAAATTCTTCAAAGTTGTTGACGTCGTGATCTGCACCTAATATAGGAGCGTCTGGAATTCTCACAAAAAAATGTTTCAATTATCTGCGTTATCTTCCATTTGCCTACTAGACAAAATTAGACCATAACAGCAAGTTTCCAGGTTTTCTAGCATTCTGAATCAATCTCACGTTTCAAGGAAATATTTTCACAGGTACTTAATTTCAAGAGAGACATAAATATAACTTAACACACTTCTAACAACAATTTGCGTATAAAATGTATGCTTCAAATAACGCTAAGAAGATATATTTTGAGGTGGGCGTATTCTTTCCGCAACTGTCATCAGTGTAAAATTTGCGAACTGCACTGAAAAATGCGTACTACAGAGGATCAACCGGTAATATAGAAAATATCAAAAGTAGACATCAATAAGGAAAGCAACGATAAAATATCTCCATTACTTGCCAACGCTGAAGGGAGGAGAGTAGCGGCAGCGAATAAGCTCTCCACGAACAGTAAAAAACACAGTACTTCGCGTTATGTCCTACTCATGTAGATAGACACACATGACTGAGATCAGGAACGTGGAGTCATCGGAGTCACCTGGGGCGCCAGCGAGTTCAGAACAATGTCTCAATTTCCATGAGTAAGGACAGACTTACTCTTACTGCCAGGGCCATTTACATTCGAGTTGGCACTCAGCCGCACCAAAAATCCCCTCCATCTTAATCGGTCTTATGCGTCCTCTTCAGTGGCTCCAATCTTTGCCATACCACCCTTCACCTGGATCCACCATCTTTTTCTCGGTCTTCTCCTGGGTCGCCTTCCATCAGGTTCACATCTTAACACCTTCTTCAATCGATATTCCTCCTTTCTTCTCAGTACATGCCCAGCCCATGTGATTCTTCAGCACTTTATTTCGCTTATGAGATCTGCACTATTGCAGAGGTCCCTAATTTCTCGATTCTTTTTCCTTCTCCATATTCCTTGTTCACCATGAAGTATTGTGTTTTTTCTGTTAGTGGAGAGTTTTTTTGTAGTTGCTGTCCTCCTCTTATCAGCTTTGATGAGATACGGGTGTATTATATCTTTCCTTTCAACATTAAAATCGCCTCATTGCATTTCTTCCTACTCCATTGTTCCAGATTCGTCTCACATATCTGGCGACTGGCTGCCACAGCAGTGCAAATCAAGACCTTCGTAAACGAACTTATTTAATAACTCCCCCTGGTAAGCTGGCTGGGTCCGAGGATATTGCGCCAGGCCGTACACTCGCTGTGATTGGAGTGCCGAGACACGTTGGGGCTGTCGTCTGTAGTCTCGTCACGGCCTCCATGTGGGACGCGGCTTCTTGTGTAAGACACCGACTCATGACTGTCAACTCCGTCTAGCCGCTCTTCATTCAGACTCGACCAAAGCGACAGCCTCACATTATTCCATAATCACTCTTAAAATCATGAATGACTGCCGAATACAGCTACAGATTTGGCTACCTCGGTTTTGCTGTAGTATCTATTCTATAGTTCGTTGGTGGCTAATCTTCCGCGACCCTCTTTGTTTATGATTAATAGATTTTCGGGTTATGCCGCGTTGTTTATTTCATAATCTGAGCTTTCGGCTCCATCCTAGGGGGCGTCCATTAATTACGTGTGGTGAAATGGGGGGGAGGGGTCCTGCAAAATTTCACGAAACCTCACCAAGGGGGAGGGGGTCAACGGAAATCTCACGTGAGGTTTTGAAATTCTGGTAGGGCTGTAGAGCTAAAAAAACAGTCTAAAAATGACGCGAAAATCAACTTTGGGGGGGTATTTGGTCCAAAATCCGCCCTTGGAAGCATGAGACCTAAAGAAAAAAGAGCTCAAAAAGTAACGAGGGCGATTCGTAGGGGGGTGTCTCCATCAAAATCTCACGTCATTTTAGAGGGGCGAGGGTTTCCGATCAGATCTCACGAAGTCTCACCAGAGGGGACGGGGGTCCGGAATTCTGAAAAAACACCTCACGTAATTAATGGACGCTCCCTACAGCTTTCGTCAGAGATACTGTTTATGTTGACATAGCAAAGAGCGCCAAGCATCGCAGAGTAAAACGGGACAACTGCCATTTCTCGATGTCCTGGTTCATAAGCGAGGCGATGAACGTCTGGGTCATAGTGTGTATCGCAAGGCGACCCACGCTTATAGATATCTGCACGCCATGTCGCACTATCACCCGGCAACAAAGAGGGGCGTATTAACATCACTACAGTTTAGAGCGAGGGCAGTATGTGACTCGGAAAGTCTGAGGGAAGAAATGGAGACTCTTACAACAATATTTCGATCCAACGACTCTAGTGGATCCGACATCGGTAGGGTTCTAAGAACTAAAAAACCCGTGGAAGACGTCAACTTATCCCGTGATACCAATGTGCCCAGAAAATTCGCCTGTCTCCCATACATACAGGGTATCACTGATGGGATTGGGAAATTGTTAAAGCGGGTGGAGGTGTGAACAGTATATAAGGCTAACTGCAAACTGGGCCAATCATTAACCAGGTAAAAGACATTACACTCACGCCAGCTTACAGGTGTTTATGAAATCCCCTGCAGCTGTGGCAGTGTTTACAACGGTGAGACAGGCCGCACTGTGGCGGAGAGACTTAAGAAACATATCCTCCACTATAAACGTAACAATAGCGGCAAAACCGCCGTAGTTCGCCATGCCATTAACACCAACCGCGAAATAAAATTTGAAGACACGAGGCTGCTGTGGAGAGAAGACCAGTGGTGGCCCCGACGGGTGAAAGAGGCAGCAGAAATTTTAAAAATACCAACAACATTAACGAAGATAGCGGCCTTTTACTCTGCGATGCTTGGCGCTCGTTGCTATGTCAATATAAACAGTATCTCTGACGAAGGCTGTAGGATGGCAGCCGAAAGCTAAAATTATGAAATAACATCGCAGCACACTCCGAAAATCTATTAATCAGATAAAAACATGATCATTAGGGAATCTTTCGATAAGACGTCTCTGACAAATAAAAAATTAACAGAAAAAGCCAAACGCATTTTATGCAATCTGTTCTGTCATTTCGAGAACGTAGTAGTTACCATAATTCTTGGCAACTTTATGCAGCAAACCTTAAAACAGTTGTAAGCCTTGAAAGCACAATGTTACTTGCCAAAGGAATATTTCCCTAAGTTGCTTTGGTATTACAATTGTGAATCGTAGTGGATTATATCTTCAAGAGCAATCGAATATGCTTTTGCTGCCAGGCTTACATGAACAAATAAATGGATTTGAGGCAACAATTTCAATGTTTTCTATACGGTATTCCTTTGTGGTCAGATCTGTCTACGACATATTTCGTAAAGACTATAAACATACCAGTTACGAAATTTCAAATCCAAATTTGTTTTCACTTGTACCAACATATTTTTCTTTTTATAAATCCTTAATTAATGGTTTGTGTTCTTAGAAAAAAAAATCCTATTAGATATTCCAACAGAAAACATATAAATACAAGAGGTGAAACTTTGCATTAACGAATGCCTACTGCATATTAAGAACAATGGTAATACGACCTAACAACTTACATGTTAGCTCAATTTGATGCTTTTATTCACATCCATTGAGGGAAAGTTTTGAACTTCATAGCGTGAGTAACAACGATCTGAATTCCGATAACCATTATGATGTGTTAGGACTTACAACAGTCAGCTTCTGCCACAAGTCTGCTCACCTTCCTCGGATTCTAATTACCCGGTGTAACACATATAAATTACTACTCTAAACCGGCTCTCTTAACAAATACAATAATTTATTTTACCACTTATCGATTTCTCTGAATACTCCTTGCAAAAGAGAGTACCTTTTTCGTCTTCTAATGTTTACTATTCAACTACTAATATGATCTCTCGCGACATAATTTATATCAGTAGTACTGCGTTTTACCTGAAGGGGAAGTTATACTCCACCTTTCTTCTCTCGTCTACGTTTTTGGGTGGTTTCCCGCAATACTACGGATCAGCTTGTTTAGGATATTAATGAGGCTCTTTTATAATTTTTTTGTGTGGTGTAGCATATTCTCCACCAGCGAAAAACTGTTACTGACCTGTTGAAATTTGGATTAACTGCTTCCTTATAACGTCCTCTTCACGTTTTGCACTCTCCTTCACCAGAAAAGTCGCCACCAGTTAAACTAAAAATGCCGAAATGTGGGACGCTCCGCAACGGCAAAACGTTAGCAGCACTGCAAAAATGACACAAAAATTATAGGTGCAGGGATCATATCAACCTAAACAGGTTCGTTTTGTCATAGTGATCATGGTTAGGTTGAAATTCGGCCTGGACCAAGAGTAAAAAATTTACGGGAAATTCGTTGTGCGGCAGCCATCTAGGAAATAGCGCATTTGTTTGCAACGGAAGTAATCGATTATCTATGACTGCTTATATCGACTCTAGGATGGATAGCATTGTTGTACTGTATTTCGGATAAATATTTTGTATCTGTTAATTTCATGCGACGTTTTACAACGGAGTGAAGCTAAAACGGCAAGAAAACATTACAACAACGCTCGCCATCGATACAAGCAGTCAGAGATAATCGATTGCTTATAAGGATTTTTTAATACATCTTTACCGATAATAGTAGTATTAGTGGTAAGGTCGATGAGATAACGTTGTGCTAGTTACCAGACCTCATCATAAGCAAGTTATTTTGACAACATTTACCGATAATAACAACGAATTAAATACACAGTACGCAACTATTGGTGCGTGATTTTCTTTGTCTTGGCTTTTATGATATTGTTTCTGGTTTAGTAATGGTTTGTGATTTTAAAGTACATCATCATTATATTCATTCA
The DNA here is from genome assembly GCA_031002005.1 of Vandiemenella viatica. NCBI lineage: Eukaryota > Metazoa > Arthropoda > Insecta > Orthoptera > Morabidae > Vandiemenella > Vandiemenella viatica. The sequence goes on along the minus strand of CM061920.1, from coordinate 22,081,308 downwards.
ATATTTTATTTGTTTTTTCTTATTTAATTTTTAAGCATATTTTTCTTAACCTTTCTTTATATACAATATTAAAGGGCTTCTAAGAAAAGTGTTGCGAATTTAAAAGTGAATTAATTGAGTCTTTTGCGTTCATTTCGAACTCAAATAGTGTTCATGCACATTTTATTTACAAAGAACAACTTGAAAATTGTAACAAGTTGAATTCAAATAAAGCATGACTCATTTGCAACAACATATCCCGTTGGTAATAAGCGAAAGAGAGCAGTGGAAGAACTTCAGAAAAGTTGAAAGAGATCAACCATTAGATTTAGTTGTTTGTTTGCAATCTGCTCTTATGCTGTTACCGTCAACATTGCCAGCATCATAGTGATTGAGGATATCGCTAAGAGAGGAAAACCTTTTGCAAATGGCGAGTATTGTTAAAGACTGTTTTAAAAAGTTATCGAAAGAACTCTCTGTAAATTTTAAAAATAAAGCTGATATCTGAAATAAATTTGAAATTATTCCATCGCTCTGTTAAAACAGTGTCAGATAGAATGGCTAAGATGGTCCCAAACGTACATGTAGATCAGGTTCCTTCAGCAAGTGGAGGGTCACCAGTCCATCAAGCAGGCGCGGTGGCATTCTTAGAAATTCACGATGAGCAGTACTCTGGTTCTAATAGAAAATGACTGATAAAAGAAAATAGAGTGTCAGTTCCTTTGACTCCTAGGAGACTGATCGTGATGGGTGGGCGGTTAACGCTCTGGCCTCGCATTCGGGGGGACGCGGGTTCGAATCCCCGTCAGGGCATCCAGATTTGGGTTTTCCATGGTTTCCCCAAATCACTCCAGCGAATGCCGGGATGCTTCCTTCAAACGTCCATGGCCGAATTACTTCCCGTTCCATGTCCCCAGCCCCATCCCGCCTCTAATGACGTCGACGAGACGTAAAGCCATAAATTAAACTAGGAGAAACATTAGATTGCAGCATTTTTTTTAACTGCTTTACGTCTCTCAACAGCGAGGTCTTTAGAGACGGGAAAGGATGGGGGGGGGGGCAAGGAATGGGAAGGAATTCGGCCATGGCCTTTTGAAGGAAGCATCCCGGCATTTGCCTGGAGTGATTTGGGAAACCATGGAAAACCCAAATCTGGATGCCCGGACGGGGATTCGAACCGCCGTCCTCCCGAATGCGAGGCGAGAACGCTAACCGTTGCACCGCCACGCTCGGTAGGTTGCAACAGATGCTTTTGACGGGAATTATTTCTCTTTTCATTTACTCGGCATCAGGTAACATTTGAACCATTAGCGGACAAACTACCAAGCAAGTTAACAAACTAATCATAAGTTACTTTGTTAGATTTTTTTTTTTTTCTTTCATGGAGTAAAATCTGTTACGTCTGAGACAATTTACTTTTACATGCAGTTTTAAAACATCAGCAATTACGAGCTGACATCATTTAACTGCCTACTTACTGCCTCTTACGACTGAAAATGATCCAACAACCCGATTTATTCCCGCCTTTCCTGCGCTGGCAAAAGGTTGCATTAAGGCGTTCCTCCTTTGTAAAGTCTTTTCTTAGGGGAACACGTCAGATTCTAGTTTTATATCTCATAAAACTGCGTAAGATGTAGGTAATTCTCGTGACTATCGCATTCACCCGCAGTGAAGTTACCGGAATTAGTGTTTCTGGACACTGCCGGAGGTCAGTGCTGTGCGCTAGCTATGGAATATTTCCAAAGAAGCGTCGAGTGAGGGTGACGCAAGCAAGACTCTCCCATCATCAAGTCCCTCCTCGCTGGACAACTCAGCTGCCAACCACGCTAGATCGATAATGTACTGGGATGTAAGGCAGTTAATATGGGAATAGAATTGTTTCCTTGTCATTTTATTCGTTAGAATTCACTATAAAAAAATAAATAAATTATATTAAAAAAAAAGCAAAGAAATGAGTTCTTGTTTCCTAACTAATTCATAGTATGAATACAAAGTTTTATTTTCCAATTCCTGTCATTGCGAGACTATGTTGTATATTCCATAACGATTATGTTTATATCTGTGCCTATATCATGTCATGTGATTTTTTGTATATATGTAGGCCTATATATAGTACCTGGGTGACCAATCTTCGATCTTTCGATTTCTGTTCAGTATGCAAGATTTCACCAAAATCTTTAGAGACGTTTTTGAGAAATTAATTTTACTTACATATAATAGTTGCTCAACTAACAGTATTAGATTGGCTAAATTAGATATATCGTATATTATAAAAACATAAGTTAGTCCACGAGATGGCGTTAGAGCCGTTTCGAGATACCAAATACAAGAACTACTCGTTTTGAGTAAAATCACATTTTTGTTGGGAAGACACCTATTTAGATAAACATGAAAAGCAAAACTTTATCTGCATATGTAATTTAATCAAAACCGTTAGCGCCGTTTCCGAGATAGATAAATATATGCAACAATTTCTCGTTTAAAGATAAGGATGTAGAAAGTTTCAGATTAAACGTATTCGCAGACATTACATTTCAGTCATTTATGAAAGTTTGCACATTATTCCTGTGATAAATTGCATTTACATTCTATTCCGAAGAAATCATTTTTATTTATCTCTTGGCAGACTTTGTGTCAATAGAATGTAGCACTCTTCATCTATATTAGCGATTTCAGTTTAGACCGGTTTTGGCTAAACTTAACGTCATTCTGTTTTTACTGAGTAGCTATTTTTTTCAAAAGAAATCAGTGTCGTTATACAATATACATTTCACTTAACTATATGCCTCTCAAAATTGTTTTAGTTTCATGAAGTTTAAATTTCATACAAAATACTTACAGCGTATTGCAGAATATATTAAAACTGGTGAGCATTTGAGTCAAAGTTGTAGGGGAGTATAACAAGAGCTTTGAATTAACGAAACATAATTTGGAAGATTCAGTAAAGCTCTTGTCAGCTATTAATAATACACTGTACACAAATAATATATCCCAGAATTAATTGTTAATTTCAACTATACGAGGTACATTTTATTTCACGTATCAGCTATTTGAACGTAGATTTTTGTCGCTACAGCTATGTTCAGAATTTATTTTTTACCTCTGATCGGGAAAGAGATGAGAGAGGTAAGATTCCAATGTAGTTGTAGTTGATTTTGTGTTGAATCAAGGGGCTTCAAGAAACAGATGGCCTCGTCTAAATAGTCGCATCAAAAACCATTCTCAAAGTCTGAGACATTTTGTAAAACATTTCACACTAGGTCTAATGGGCGCACAGAGAACGCGGTAGCTCTTATACGTTTTCAAACAAACAAGTACTGAAAATGATATAGACAAATCTTCTTTCATTGATTAACAGATAGACATATAACTCGGGATGTTGTGAAAATAAAATACGGAAATCCAAGTTATCATTCAAGACAAACGATGAAAATTGGTTATGGTTTGGTATAGTGTATCAATTTAAAGTGCAATTAGAGGAGCGTGTGAAGAATTGTGGATGTTAGTCTGTTAAAAAGTGGATACAATGAAAAACATCGCAATTTAAGTCATTACTACTAGTACACGAAATTCATTCATTTTCTAAGTAAGTAAATAATTAATACAGTCGATAGAATCAATTTCAGCGTAGGAAAGTTAAAAAGTCGTATAAGGTACGGCTGAAAAATTTCTCAACGTTCCTATGAAGAATATATTCAGTTAGAAGTTTACAAACAGTCGAAATGAATGGGAATATATATCCTGAGTTTTTCATTAAACTGCAGAGAAACAAACACATTTTGCTCGACCAGCATTACCTGAGACGACCTTCGTAGAATTCCTCGCAAATGAGGCAGCTCTCCCGAGGTGAAACCACAGGGAACCTTGTCGTTAGTCTGACGACAGCTGGTGTTACACTCTCCGCTCGAATGACCTACAAATCACTACGCCACTCAGAAATTTCGTGTTAGGAATAATTACAGAATAATTATATTTGTTCAATACATCTTAGCGGGATTTTTTTAAAAAAAATTCGGACAGCATTGTGAGTACAAAATACCATAGTTGCGGGGGTTGTAAAGGAAAGATTTGTTTCTGGAAATTACGGTAGGACACAATCAGTGACTGATGTGATAAAGGATATGAACAGGGAGTAACAGGAAGGCAGGAGGAGGGTGAGGAGGGTGAGGAGAGTGATGGAAGTATAGTTCCTAGTTAAAACACGGGGCCAGGTGGGTCTGTATCTGCTTTGTCCCGGATGTGCCCCTGGCCATACAGCCAGCTCAAGTGTGATTTCAGATCATCAATTATTTCAGTTTCTCCATAGTATGTTATGTTGCAAGTAACTCCAGACGCCACAGGACGGACGCGACATGTACACACACACACACACACACACACACACACTTACACTTAACACCCATGACCTCGGTCGGACTCGAACCGGCATACCATCGGCATGGAGCTAGCACTCTAGCCCCTACGCTACCGAGGCCAGCTCTCAGGGTACTTGTTAACTGTCATGGCAAATGCCAACATTACAGGAACTGCTTCTTTTCCATTTGAACAGTAAGGTCACCTCCTCTTTTAGGTGTTCGGAGTATTATGCGTGGAATAAACACAGCCCCACCCTTGGTACTCAACACCCCCACTAGCAGTAACGAAGCTGGGACGTATATAGGGGAAAAAAATGAGTTTTCACGGTCATTGCACGACATTGTCAGTAGCGTTGCTAGGTCAACAAGGGCCCCGGTGCAAAAATAATTATCTTGGGCCCTCAGGCCAGATGGGCGACCTTTTTTAGCTCTACCTAGTTAGTGAGGGGCTCCCTATGCCTTGGGGGCCCCTCAGAAGTGGTAGAGCTAAAAAAATGGTCTGAGCTCCCTAAGCGTCCCTGCGCCGCCTAGCCCTACGGTAGCTACGCCCCTAGTAATTGTTGGACTTTTTGAGATCGAAGAAATGGCACTTGGCGTTGGGCACAAGGAAATGCAAAGTTTTCATTAGTACTTCAGGGAGGGAGCGACTGGAAAAATTATCATGGTATCCGCTGAGAAGTCACGTCAGACGCTGAAGAAATTTAAAGTGGAAATTCTGGTTGTAGAAAAGTATATGTGGAGGTAAAGGCATATGTTTCATCGTAATTAGTTAAAAGAGAGATCCTTAATTAGTCATCAAGTGTAAGGATCAGACAGTGAGAATGTTAGTTGTTCTAAATTTGCAGGTTGATCAGCTCGCTAGTAAAAAATGTGTGGAAACAACATGGCCGAAGTGATCGTCCAAAAAATTATTATGTCAACCATAGCTGGAGCTGAGGCCAGTGAGTTTCCTTCAGTTAAGCTTATGGCTTCACTCCTCAGCGACGGCGAGGTGAAGGAGCGTTTGGGACAAGGAACGGGTAGGAATTCGACCATTGCATTTTTGAAGAACCATCCCGGTATTCGCCTGGAATGATTTCGGAAACTATGGAAACCCGAAATTAAGGGAACTGGACTCACGTCCTGCCGAATGCGAGGCCGGAAGGTTAACCACTCACACACCAGGCCAGGTTTTAATTATTTTATTTAATTTAATTGCAATGAAGCACAGGCTCCGGTGGCAATTTCCCTACACCCCCATCTTCCCCCTATCGCGTATAATACGAGGGTGAGTCAAATGAAAACCTTAAATTTGTAATAAAAAAATCTAAATTTCACGTCGTTATCCTGTAAGTTGGTAAGCGTGCTACAAGCAGCGTGCAGAATGGCCTGTAGGTGGCAGCATAGTGCAGATGCACAAATACCGTCGCAGTATCAGTATAAAGATGGCTGCCCCACTTGAGACTTGCACCAGGGAAGAACAGCATTCTGACTTCTGTTATTCAGTTTTTGAGTAGTGAAGGTGTGAAACCTATTGAAATTCATCGAAGAATGAAGGTTCAGCACGGTGATGCATGTTTGTCACAGCAGCAAGTCTACGAATGGAGTAGGATGTTCGCAAATGGTGTGACTTCAGTGGAAGATGCTCCTCGTCCAGGTCAGGCACAACGAGTTGAGACTCCACAGAACATTGTAGCAGTTGAATCCATAGTGATGGAAAACCGCCGAGTGACACTGAATGACATTGCAGCATGTTAATGGGAGGAAAGAAGTTCCGTTCTGATGAAGAGGTACGCCACGCGGTGCATGAGTGGTTGCGCAGATTACCAAAAGAATTTTTTTCTAAAGGAATTTACGCACTTTGTAAGCGCTGGAGGACTTGCATTGAGCGTGGGGGAGATTATGTTGAAAAGTGATACAGCTTTCTACCACTTCTGCACATTAAATAACATTTAAAAAAATATTTAATGTTTTCATTTGACTCGCCCTCGTACTTCAAACCTACAAATAAAGCGCAATATCATCAGCTTCATAAAACACATGTTCCGAATCGGGAATACGGTCGATATCCGGAAACGAATTACACATGTTACGGACTAGCTGTTGAATTGCTCCGAAGTGCAACTCGTGCCGCACGCCTCGATGCCAATGAGAGAAAGCGAGCACACGCTGCCCGCCTCAAAGCTGTGAACTACGCCTCAAAGCTGTGAACTATCCACAAACTGGCGAAAAGTTACTGGCAAATCCACTGTCAAGGTAAAAGTTCTAGGGTATCGGAGCGTTCTTCCATTAAATCCAATGACTTATAATTAAGAATGTCGCCTGGAGTAGAGGGAGCCCAGATGGCTTGCTTTCTTTTGTGGCTTTGCGCCTCGTCGACGCAGTAGTCATTAGGGGCGGGAGAAGACTGGAGACAAGTAAGGGAATAACCTGGAGTGATTTCGGGAGACCATGGCCGGACGGGGTTTGAACCCGTGTCCTGTGTAATGCTAGACCGCTCACCCACCTAGCTCAGTTTAGTGAACGAAAGTGTGACTGTGGCAGATAAATCATAGGAAGAAATTTATGCACAAATGCAGTCGGAGCATCCCTGGAAAAATGAAGAGACTAATGTTTTAAGTTCTTTTGTGCAACGCACGACACATACACTCTCCTCTCCCTCCCCCCCCTCCCCCCCTAACGTGAGACCTGATTGCTGTAGGAGATGTTCTCGTCAAATTCGTTTCAAGCTTCAGGGTTTCCGGTTTCAGGCAACGCTGTTTCATAATACCTCTAATTTCGTCATTAACGTCATCATAGTGCTGGAGTTTGTTCATTTATTAATTCTGTGAGAACGGTAAGAGTGCATTTGTAAAAAGGATATTTTTCTGTTTGTTTGTTTTTTTTTCCTTCTTCTTGTTAACATTTATATCATTACATGCAAGGAACGGGAAGGGATTTTAAGGGGAACCATCCCTGGAATGATTCCTAGAAACCAAGTAAAACTGAAATCGGTATGGCCGCATGGGTATTCTAACGAACCCATTAGTCGCTAACCCACCCGGCTCGGTTTATTTGGTTACCTAGTTCAATGCACGCAACATATCGAGTTGTTTTATGAACTATAAAGCCGAGAAGTAGTTGGAAGCTTAAAACATAGATTACTTTTTGCCTATGTAGTATTACTTACGTCGGTATCACCGAAAAAAGTCCACAATATCCAGTTGTAATCATTCTAAATGGTATAAATATACAAAATATACTTATTAGGTTTTACTATTAATTTAAAAGTAAGATCACAAGATATTACAGCACTGTTGGTACCAATGTTGGTTCATTCGATTGGCAAAAAGCTCGAAAAGTCCCGTTAGAACCTCCGAACAGAAGAATCCATAATTAATATGAAAATGTAAGACCTTTGTAACCTAATTTACTAACAGATAAGATTAACTCCACTATTTCTGAACGATTAGTGTTACTTTCTGTTTTTATTTTATGTATTATGGACGTTATTAAGTAGATTCCAAGCCAATTAAACCATTTTCGTAAAAAGTAAACGAGAAATTTTAGATATCCGTTCGTTTAACCCTTTCCATGATATAGTTTTCGGTATAAATATTTAATTTATGAGTGAAGTTGATATTTATTTAATTCGCTGATTACAATAGCACCATCCAACTATAAACGAACACAGTTTTCCTGGCGTTTGTTTATTTATGAACGACTATCGGGAAACAAACCGAGCAATATTGATACACAATATTTAGGCGACATATATATATAAATTTTTTTTTTAAATATGGCCTTCGGTCTTTGCGACCATTTAGCCAGCTCGAATTTGTTTTTTTTTTTTGTTTTTTTTTTTTTTTTTAAACTGTTGTATCAGATATTAATCATGATATTTTAGACACTATAGTAAGGACAGCACAAGACGAACACAAAACTTAATTAAAACCACCCATGCCCGCGGCCGGACTCGAACCGGCGGCCCTTACAATGCGAGGCCAGCGTGCTAGCCCCTACACTGCCAGGACCGGCAAGGCGATATAAAATCTCCGTCGCCATCTTCAGATGCTCTAGACAAAATTCAAGTCTTGCGACTACACCTGGAGATGGCGACGGAGCTTTATGCCGCCGAAATATTGTAAATCAATTATAATATTACTCGGTTTGTTTCCCGAGAAACATTTATAAATAAACCGTCCAACCATTTTTCCTTTTTACAAATTTTAATTTCTTTCAGTGTTTCCGGTAAGCTGTTCATCATTTCCGTTGGTAATTTACTCCAGTCACTGACACCGCTTTTTTAAAAAAAAAAAACAATTGAGTGTCATCTTGTAATCATGATAGTATCTTCCGTTACGCGTAGCAATATCCATCGGAGCCTCATTACCAATATACGCCTTATACATTCTCAACATTTTCTTCCCCCGTATCCTACCTTCAAATGAATTCTATCTGAGCTCGTGAATCATATCAGTTACTGAGAGTGTTCTCCGGTAATTTTTACAGACAAATCTGGCTGCCCTTCTTTGCGCTTCCTCCAACTCTTGCATATGATACACAAAATGTGAACTCATACAATACCTCCATACTCAAGCAACGTTCTGTTGTGTAACCCATTTACCTTACTTCACTGGGATATTCCCATGAAAGAATCAAACAAGTTACTCGAAAACAATGACTTAAATCTGCTGTATAGACGTCACAGTATTACCCGGTACAAACTGTGAACAGAAACGAAGCAACAATATGATAATTGAAATCAAAGTTATCATTTTCACGACAGTTAGTCACTTAACAAGGAACCGATTTGTCTACTCTCGTGAATCATGATAACTGGCGTTATAGCGAATTGTAGCACTAAAATAAGTGTGTTTTCACCCAGAGGTACTTGATATGGATTCACGCATATCACAGAGACAAGAAGATAGCGCCACCCTGAACACAGGAATCTCAGCTACGCCCACAGAGCCCAGCTGCAGGTTTTGAAATGATTTAGCATTGTCTGTACGGACAGGTTGCGTGTCCGGCTGCGGCCTTGTGACGAGCCAACCTCCTTCCGGTGAATCTCTCAAGGACAGCCAAGGACAGTCGTCGACTTTCCCACCCACCTAGGCCAGCCACAAGCAACCACAAGATGCCACGGGAATTAAGGTGGGCTTTGATGACAGTCAAACACTTCCAGGTGGAGAAGAGAAAAAGAGGCATAGAGATAAACTTGTAAGCAGCAAATGGCGATGATGCAGGCAGTGCAGGGCATGCACCAACATTGTATTGTTTTAGCATAATATATAAAAATTTAAAAACAAGTTTCACGTTCTCATATGATCGCCGGATATAGGGCTCAGAAGCAAGAATAAAAAGCCTCAAGGTTTGGCACGACACGCCAAACGTTCGAGTGACTTGGTATGACTGACTATAAAAACGTATCAATATTAATAAAAGACTGAGCTTGGTGTTCCTGTCGCTGACGTCACGCCCCGGGCGTTGTTTGTCGAACAACGGCCAGAGATGTTTCCGCAAATTCGAGGTTATAAGCGTTATTTGGTGACAGTAATATTTAACTAAGCAATTGCGAAGAAACTAATTGCCAAAAAACTGAAAGAAAAGTATGTATTGCATTTAAATTAACATACTAATTGTTGCTTTTTGTTTATTTATATTCACTCGACGTTGATGATTTCTTATACACTCTGTCCAGAGATATCGCCCTTACAGTAAACATAGAAATATGTATTGCATTACATCATTTTAAGGTTATTTAATAATAATTATAACTAAGAAACTGCGCGCAAATGAGCTACCAGAACACTGAGTATAACTCCGTTATTTCTGACGGGCTTACAAGTTACAGGATATAAAACGACACTATCAAACGAGATTTTAATTACTCTCCCCAACATACTGTTTCACTCGAAGTACAAATATGGTGAACACACGCCGCATTACCAGTTTTAGATTATAAATCAAAATTCCGTCAGGAACAACTGTTGATGTTACTGTTACAGTAACATCAACAGTTGTTCCAGACGGAATTTTGATTAATAATCTATTATCCAACAACTGCGGAAGATGGCTTACAACCAGATTTGCATTACCAGTTTTATTTTATTTACTATCAGAGTACATTGCGTTTCTCGGGCTGACTCGAGTTTATGTACCACTATACAATCTTTAACTGCCCATGTCTACTGTATTTCATCAATATTTCCAAGAAAAATAAGTACGTATTAAGGAGTAAAAAAATGCTACAAACAGTGAATACTATCAAAAAAGAATACATGCGGGAGAAAAAAAAAAAAAGATTACACCAAAATGAGCTCGAACCCGTGGCTTCTGCATGCGAATACGACGACACATCCCACGAGGCCAACCTGCCACTGCTAATTCAGTAACTTTTCTTCTGGTATACAATCAGTCTCTTACAATTCAACTTAGATTTCTCATAAACTACTATCCTTTACTAAGAACAGCATGTGACATCTGAGGTGTCGTACTATTCCTATATCCAAAAAGAAACTTGGAATTAGAATTTTCTAAAGTTGAGAATAATTTTTTTTCTGTTTCGGAAGTATTCCTTTTTCGGATGTGAAAATTATCCAGTGTTCTATCCCAGGCCATATTCTAACTCCGAACCGAATTTCTTTAAATTTCATCCAGCCATTAGAGCGTGATTGAGTATCGAACATCTATCCCCCCATCTTCCGCTTTCATAATATTATTACAAAACAATGGTAATGTTAGTTTGAAGTGGAACACACATTGGGAAGAGTACAGATTTCTCAGTAATAACTACTTCAGGCAGTGATGACCAAGTTCATGGATTCTTCTAGTTCTTCTGTAAAACTGTGTGAATTGGTTGGATAGATTGGCCACCACCGTGTGGTCAGCGTGTTCAGTCCAGGGGAGAAGTGTTATGGTGCCTTCATACATGAACTATGTGAGAACATTCCAATTTCTTCGTTCAAAATCAGTCACTCACTGATCGATCATGGTGTCATATTACAAGCGACAGAAATTTCATTTTAAAGCTAATGTCTTCGCATATCGTAGAGCCTACTATCGATTCTGAATGCCTGTTGGCGATCTGTTATTCTGATCTTCCCTCAACCCATACCTTTTAATGTGTAATATTAGAATAAAACCGCGATTTGACCCAAATTATTATTCTCTGTCAGAATGGTCTTAGCTCACGCATCGGGGTGGCTCCTGAGCATTATCCTAGTAACTTCATGTTGCGACGTCCAATTAGTGATGAATCACTGCATTGGTGTTATCCAACCACTGTTGTTAATTCGCACCGCGCCTGTTGGGTGAGTGACTGGCTCTCGCGTCTGACATCCGTCTAAGATGCGAGTTGGATCCTCACAGTAACTTCATCTCGTAATGAGGGGATTCCTACGATAATTCTTTCTTATTTTATTAAATTAATTTTGCAAGGTATTAATTATTCCCTAATTTACGGATGAAAGTGTTGTCCAACTTATATGTTAAAAGCGAAGGTATATCTAAAAAGATACCATAACCTGACCGGTGTTTTGCACAGAAATGCGTGACCTATGCACGGTAGGAACATTTACCTTTAAATGTATAAACAGTCAAAAAATATAGAAGCTAATACCTCCGTCCTACATAAACGGTCATAAAATTATCTAGCAGTGTTATAAAACTGAATAATATGCGTATGGCAACCAGATTGATTAGAACGAGCACACATTAATATCACTGCAAAATGAACAAACAAAAAAGAATAATCACAGACACGTAATGGTTTCTTTTAAGATTGCGACCCTGTTCTGGAGTTTAAGTTCGTAATAACAAGACTCGACTTTACTCAGTTGATATGCGGGTTGCTCGTATATACAAATAAAGCAATCTGTTCGTACACGCCATAGCCCACACTATTTGGTACACTGCTAACAGACAAACATTGAGAACAATACTGGTGTGTCTGAGGGTCATCCAGAACCACAAAATCTTCCTCAGTACGTAATGACTGTTTCAATGGGTGGTAGAAAGTAGTGTCGTGCAAACTCGCTCGGTTATTCCTGTGACCGGTCCTCTCTAGTCGGGCGAACTGTGACCGCTGGATCTTCCCCAGGTTCGGTGGACAAACGAAAGCTCGGCGGACTAACGAAGACTCGGCAATGCAGGAATAGCGCATACTGTCTTCTTCTCCCATGCCGCTCAACAAGGACTTTACAAGATTCTACGGCAGGGGCATCCTCGAATCTACAGTACATCAGTTACTACTTCCAACATATTTCGTATGTTCTATCAGTTGAATCACCGTAGACATGAACTGCAACTTGTTTGTGTTTGATATAAACATGTAACGGAAGTATTACAAACTATGAAATCAGAACACAGAGTATAGAAAACCATAACACAAATAAGTCATCTGCAGTTACTGACATACATACACAGTTAATCCACATTTAGTGCAATATGAATTACATGGAGGCTTCAAATATATGTGATGTCTTGTAAGGAATGGTACATATTAATGCAGAACATTAACCTCACTTTAATGACATAAATTATATCACTCTAATAAGGGACTGTTTGTAATCAAAAGATCATTCATATGCTTGGAAGAAAAACTTTTCCACTTACCGGAACATCGCTACAGAAATGTTGGAAATGGGAGCATCCATGAACCACGTAGCTCCATTTTGGCCTTCTGTATATCCCTCTCCCTCCTCCTCCCCCCACGTAACCCGACTTGGCTTTTGACACTACCCCTCCCCCCCCTCCCCATCCCCACGTAGCACGTAGCTTTGTTTCTCTATTGATTCCAGAAGACATTTTGTACTTTTTTCTCTTATCAGACTATCGAAAATTCCTTACGGAGATAGTTAAATGACGGAAATAAATATTCACATGCTGTTGCGTGTTCTGTACCTCATTTTAACTGTGACGAATAATATAATGAAAAGCTACGGGGCCGGCTCGGAACCTTCCCCCCTCCCCCCACCACCTAGCCCAGCGTACCTTTCCAGCCAACCCGTTCCCCCCCCCCCCCTCCACCAGTTTATGGACGCTCCAAATAAGGTGCAATCTATCGATTTTTAGTTTTTCATAAATTTAGAGTTGTGCCTGGTATTTGAGAATCCGAATTTTTCCGAAAGTAAATTATACTCTCTTCTAAAATGATACAACAGCACGTAAAAAATAACAAGAAGAAGACCTATACTCTTTAATTTTTTCAGTTACTTCATCCTTCGATTTAGCGACTTTAAGACTGCGATGCTGTTCGTGGCTGTACCGATTGCAAGGAGCGAGTACCAGCGTGGCTTCGTCCCGGGAGCTCATTAATTACGTGAGGTGATTTTCCGGAATTCCAGATTCCCCCTCCCTTTTCTGGTGAGATCTGGTGAGACCCCCCCCCCAAACCCTAATATTGTTGCGATTTTGACGCCCCCTCCCCCTGCTGACCGACCTCGTAGTTTCTTGGAGACCTTTTCTTTAGCTCTCCTGCTTCGAGGGCGGTTACACCCACCCACAGAGGCGATATCTGCGTCGTTTGCAGACCTTTACTGTCCTTCATGAAGATTTCCGTCGACCCCCTCCGCCTTCGTGAGATTTGGTGAGATTTCCCCGGATCACCCCCTCCCCCCATTTTCACCTCACGTAATTAATGGACCCCCCCCCCCCCACACACACACACATACACACGTAGCACGAGTATAGCAGACCGAGTCTACTGCCAGGCTCGAGCTTATGTCCAGGCTCGGTCTTCTGCACTGTATTTCCGGCAGAGGTAGCGCTGGCAGCGACAAACCGAGCGAGCCTAGACAGCGATTGCACGGGTCTAGTAGAAACACAGAAGCTAAGTTCAGGTGTGTTTGTGTGTTGCAGTATGAGCCGGCTGCCCGTGGTCGTGTGTCTGGCGGGCCTGCTCGTCTCGCTGGTGGCGGCGCTACCAGTGGCCCAGGAGCCGCAGCTGCCTCTGGAGCTGCAGGTCAGTGCACCCCTCACAGTCACCACACTGCATGTTTAATTAATTAATTATTTTTTAAAATTTAATTTAATTACAATGGAGTGCACGCTCTGGTGGTAATTTCCCTACACCCATAGAGCCGGCTAATGCGTGGTGCATGCGCCATTGCGTGTCTATAGGTGACTCCACCACGCTCCGTCGCACGTCATCCTGGTATGAAACAACGAGTTAAAACCTCAAGCAGGGCGCTGCTATAGACGTTCTCACTTCAAAAAGCGTACAGTGTAAATCGTCGCCTTTCAGAACAGACTAATGACATTATTTATTTCCTCATCACTACTAAATTGGAATACAAGGGGATTAGTGAAAGGAGTAGCTCAGCAAATCCTATTCCAAATTTTTACAAAGCTATTCGTATCTTGGTAGCTATTAATATTATCTCTGTAGGTTTCATAATATGGCAAACAGGCAGCTACTAATAGATTCGACTTTGCTTTCTTGAATGGAATTTACAAACATCTAAAGAGACATAATTCACAGTTTTCAAAATAAAAAATCATTAATACAGAAGCAGTTGAACGCCCTTGAGAAGTGTTTGTTTCCTGTAATTATAAGCTCATATTATCAAGTGTGAATTCAGAAACGAAACTGAAATATACGGACATCTATGAAGGGCTGGTTATCAAAGAAGTTTCAGGGGTGGCTCATCGGGGAAAAAACTGATAGAGCAAATAAATAGAAAATAAGTTCAGGGAGCAGTGAAACAAAACAACATACAGAAAACAAGAAATAAAAAAATACTAGAAAACAGGAGGCTGACAGATCGGATAAGAGAGATCACCCAGCAGCCTCTCATAAGAATTGTAAGAGACGCAGAGGATCAACAAGTAGTCTAGTCCACCTGGAGGGAACTGGAGCAGCGGACAGCGGTGTCATGAAACTCTTGTGTAAGGACCACAGTCACCGTCAGTTTCGACACGTAACCCGTCAATCCGGTTTTGGTTCCGCGACAGACTCAGAAAATGGAAACGGACGCCACTTTCACCGCCATTATGGGCGTGGTCGCTCGCCAGAGTTGATTCGATTGGCTAGTTTTCGGTGCCCAGTCCAGTACATCAAGCGGCAGGCCTGGATTTGACCACCAAAGAATCTTCTGTACTACTACTTGTTTACGTTCGTCGGTAATTTTCGGTAGGCCGAGTTTGTCATTGTTCCGTATGACGGATGGGAGGCGCAGTCACCCACGGAAGTGCTAACGAAACTATAATACAAAACAAAGTGCAAAAAGCCTACAAAGCTCGCGTGAAGATGGCACCACTAGCTATCCTCGCTTGGGTTAGAACGTCCTTAACAATAGAGATGTCGTCAGACATGTAGATCACATTTTTTATGCTATCTTCGTCAATCATCTAGAGAAATGAAGACTTTTTTCTTAGTTTCTGTCCCAAAACTACACCTTTCTTATTCCTAATATATCAGACATCAATTGTTCTTCAGCCTTGTCAACCCACCGAATTACTCAGAAAACTCCTGATTATGTGTTTTCACCCCTTGTGGATTTTCCGCTTCCCTGAATCACTGCTGAAAAGTTGAATCAGTGATCTTTGCCACTGATGTATCCACCTGTACTTTGACATTCCTTGTGATCTTCTCTTCTCTACTATAGCTTCCACCATCCCTTTTACATCCTATGCTCGCTGTTTTTCCAAAGGATTGGATGATTCTCTTCGTGACTCGATAAGAAAGATTGTTTGAGATTTTATGTTCGTTTGTAATTGACTTATCAGTTCCACTTTCTATACAAGATACACGCACATCGATTGCAATCTCTCTTCTTGAGGGTCTTCTCACAGCCAAAGGTCAAAACAGAAGAAACAAGTGTTTCAACAGAGCGCGGAGAATAGCGCAGTCAATTGAGTCCTGTTACAGAATTCGTGATGTGAAGGTTTCAGAATTCGAAGATATGTCTGGTAACCAAATGAGCTTAACTCCCCTTTAGAGCACGTAAAACATATCCTCAGACATGACAGGTAACTTCTCAAGTAACGAAGCTGCTGACAACTCTTTAGTTTCATTTAACGGATAGACACAAATAAAAATATACATCAGATTTCATCCGATGGTTACACTAGAATCACATTACATTACATAAATGACATAGAGTCGCGCTGGCACAGTTTTGAGTGAACTTGCCTCGTTGCAATTACCGGTAATGTATATACACAGCGGAGAATGTTCTCGAAAACCTCAAAAGCTCCGACAGTATTTTCTGGAGCGCTAACAATTACGTAAACAATAAAAATAATGAAAAACAATTAAAACTTATACAAAATTAGATAAAGTCATACGTAAAAATTTTAAACGAAATTAAAAAATTATAAACGTCAAATTGATAAAATTGACCATTGTAAACTGTAAAGAAAATTACACTTTGAAAATGTATTCTCAATTGACGTACGGTAATACTTTTGACACATTTAAAAAAGCTATTGGATTCATTGACAACATTTCCACAAAAAAACAACAACATATAATAGTGAAATAATTACAAACACACATTTGCAGTCGACCATCTCGCTTCTTCATCAGACGCAAACTTAATTATTCGCAAGTATGGTAATAAGTAGACATTACAGGATCTTTTGTGGCATTTGAAGTTGCCCTGTTCTGGTAGGATATTGGTAAGGTTCCCTGAGGTGGCTTATCTCCTTATTTCTGTGTCGCTAATGTAGACTAAATCATTTAAAACTTGTACTTCACTTAAACGACCTGTGAACTGCATCCGCGTTGCTCCAACATTAAGTTTAGTTGAAGTTGATAATGACACACATTAAAATTAAAAAAAACCTTATTCCAGATATCATATCTCCGCTGTACCTTCTATGGCAACAATCCTAAGTTTGACAACGCATTCTGGTTTCTTGAAAACACATCACATTATTCGCGTTATGGCACATACAAAAAAAGCCACAACACGAAATTCGCTTGGTCCTGGTTGCATCCTCCACACACTACTCATATTTTTTTTTCGAGCCCTCCCGGGTAAGAGGAATCACATGTTTTAAACCTGGACCGATTCTGTTAACACAAGGAGTTAGACCCTGATAAGCAACGACGTGTTGTGGCCGTTTTCAAGGTTTTTTTAGTTTTTTTTTCGCTCAATGAGCGTTTTCGGTCCTTGATCCTAACATATACAGGAGAAAATGCCTTCAGACGGCAAGCGAGTCGTAAACAGTTTCATATTTGTGGCTTCTTGAATCGGAGTGAGGTCTCTACCTGATTAGCCATGGCACCGTTGTGAAGAGAACTAAATCCCCGAGCTACCAGATCTCAGCCTTGACCTAATCACTCAGTCCAGCCACAGTTGTCCCTTGCACTGCAGGGATTTACATCCGAACGTTCCACAAGCTCCTAGGTCTGACTGTGGCGTGGAGTGCTCTCGTGAGTGATCTTTCTTGAGCGTCCTTGTTCGGCGGGTGGAGCAATCCGTCATTGACCCGTTGGGTGTGAAGCACGTGGAGTGGAGGCCGTCTGGTACCACAAACTCCTTACGTAAGCTGCACCAACTTCTTCCGCGAGGCGTCCGACTTGGCCCGACTTTCTCCCCGCCTCACACCGCGGGGATTTGAATTGCAAAGAGACGCAGCTCACAGCTGCTGGCACAAGATGGTTCTCAGTAACCCCGTGACAAAGGGACGGTGAGATAATTACCACACTTCCAACTCATCGCAACCAGTGCGTGTTAATCTACTGCTTGTGCCACTGTAGATCAAGCAAATAATCAGCTGCCAATAGAAGTATCTTCCCTAAAGCGGCTCTGCAAGCAGTTTTAGTGATACCAAAAGGAAAATGCAAGAACAACCTAACATATGAATTGAAGAATTGTGAAGTCAATGGGATAAAGATTAATCTGCAATGGGTGCCTAGCCACGTGGGCATAATGGCCAATGAAATGGTGGATACAACGGCCGAAATCAAATCAATGCCCATGACAAGAAACACTCCACGGTTCCATTTACTGACGATAAGGGCATAATTTCTGACTGGATTAAGACAAAAATATGGCGGGAGGACAGACAGGAGGTCGGCAGATGGACCCGGGCATTAACGAATGACATCAGTGATAATCCTTGGTACAACCGCATGGACCTCAGCAGAAAGACCAAGCGTGGCGGTGTAACGGTTAGCGTTCTCGCCTCGCATTCGGGAGCACGGCAGTTCGAATCCCCGTCTGGGCATCCAGATTTGGGTTTTCCATGGTTTCCCAAATCACTCCAGGCAAATGCCGGGATCCTTCCTTCAAAAGGCCATGGCCGAATTCCTTCCCATTCATTGCCACCATCCTTGCCTCCCATCCTTTCCCGTCTCTAAAGACCTCGTTGTTGAGAGACGTAAAGCAGTTTTTAAAAAAAAAAAAAACTCAGCAGAAAGAAGATTTTATACATTACCAGAATGAGAGACGGACATGCCTGGCTTAATGGCAAAAAATTCATCAAGAGGATATCTGACACCCCAATGCGTACGTCCTGTGAAGGGACAGAAGATGTATACCATCTCGTGCTGAAGTGTAACAAATACTAGTCCGAAAGACGAGAACTATTAGAAGAAGGACTTCATATAATATACATTCAATCGCTTATGCATTCCCTATCCTCTTCCGGCAAAAAATCTCCAAATTAATATACAAATACGTGAAAAGAACTAAACATCAAACATAAAGCATATATGAGAACGAAGGCTTTCACGGCGTATCGATGAAATATAGTCTTCGCGGGTTTTCCGCCGTATGTTGTTGAAGAGAGACAACAACGAGCTTTCGGCGGCTGGCTCAGTGCAGCGCTGGTACTCCCTGCAGCACACATCTAACCTGAAGATGGCGGCAGAGCCAGCCGCCGAAAGCTCGTTGTTGTCTCTCTTCAACAACATACGGCGGAAAACCCGCGAAGACTATATTTCATAAAGCATATACATTTACATAAAGGAGTAGCAGTAGCACCATTATGTAACTGGCTAAATTAGCTCATGGCTAAAGCTATTTTTTTTAGTATCTTTCCACTTCTTGATCTATTTGAATAAAATCATTTAAAATTGTCTAAGATGATGCAGCGTAAATTGGTTGTTGGTTGTTCTTCCGCAATTGCTTCTTAAATGTTTGTTAACGTAATACTGTCTGTTAACAATTTTGTTTAATTAATTAGCCTCAGTCACGTTTCGCCCTTTTGTGATATTGCATCATCAGTGACTAAAAATGTACAAGGTGGCATTGAGCAAAATTGAATTATTTGTATATATAACTAACTTTTACCAAAGCACACTCTACTTTCAAACTTATTACAATCAGTTATATGATACTCAGTAACACTTCTATTAGGGCTTTTATAGAACCTGGTTTGGATCTGTGGTTAAACATTTCTTGTTGCATTTCTACGAAGGTCACTATTTCGCTGGCTTTTGTATTGGTCGATCTTTTCGCACTTGTTCGGTTTCAATTAGCGAGAAATTAATTTGCTTCACCACAGTACATATAAAGTTACTTTCGTGGACTGTCCATGTTGGAATAATTATCAAAATTTAAAGAAAAAAAAATTGTTATACGATACATAAAATTATCCATCGAATAATACATTTGATTTTAGCCGGAAAAGCTATCAACTGACTGGAAAAATTTTGAATTTTTTTTTTTAAAAAAAAGAAAAGAAAGGTGTGTTTAAGACGTATTTACCATTCGATTTTCTAAATATTCCATTTAATAATACGTTTTTTAGTAAGTTTAGTAGTTTAGCTGTTTAGCTGAGCATAAAAATATTAATAACTTTCGAACTGTATTTTTACGATATATTTTTATACGATTTAATAAATTCTTTTCTGAATGATACATACGATTTTTTGTCAAAAAATTGTCACTTTAATAGAAATATTTTGAAAATTGATTTACTGGGGAGTGCAAAGGGATACCATACCCATTCCTCGACAAAGCGACCATGGAGGAGTTGCTCCCTCCAGGTTAGCCACGAAGCCTGAGTCACCGGGTAATGCAGGTAATTATAGTCATAACAGGATGATCTGTTCTAAAAGTCAAGTAACACTGAAAAACTAGATAAGATTATGGCAAGAAGCGCACAACGATTGCAACGTTTTGAGATATTAGCTAAATAACATATCACAAGAAAGAGCAACCGATGCTTTAGGGTCAACTTTCGAGCTGCAGTAATTGCACAGTGGTGAGAGTTCTCAGCCGCGAGGCGATATGAGCGGCTCTCGCTCTCGAAACCCGGAGAGACGTCTCGGCCAATGACGCAACGCGAATTAGATGAGTGGCGTGAGTTCATCGTGTAAACCGCAAGCTGCAAGGAGGAACTGGCCATTACGTACCTTTCAAATGAAAGTGAGGTAATTAGCTTGGGAAGGTCCTTACCAAATGTGAAAAACATCGCAGTGCAATCAGCAGTGGCTGACCGCTGGAATGAAAGATGAAAAACATCTCTTAGTCAATAGAATACAACGTGTGGGAACGCAGTTTGCTGCAAGGAATCTATTATATAATTTCCTAAGCTCACTCACTCACCTCCATAGCTAATGCCTGGAGAACTGTGACATCACGCGCCAGCCGTCGCTCGCAAATTAACAGCGACCAAAGATATTATCAGAAGAAATTCGAGGTTATGTCCACAATTTAATAACTAAGCAACTGCTACAAAATTAATTGCGATAATTCAATTGATTAAGACTGTATTTCATAGTTAAAAAAATATCCATCAACTTTACTGCTGAAATATGTAGAGCTTCTTTTCAGTAACTTGTCGCTAATGAAAGCTACATCAACAAACTTTAAAAACATAAATTACCTATGGTCTCTGCTGTAATCACAAATGCCTATTGTCATTCCGACTTGGCTAAATTTAATTAAAACTTTCGATAATGTTGCGTTTTACGTATTTTACTGACCACTTTCGTTAATGGCCTTTATTCATGTTCGCTTTACGTAAATTATTAGGTAATTTAAAGTGTTCATCAGACCAAATATGTTAACGAATCGAGTATTCTGGCAGTTCATTTCTTCGGAGCTGCTCAACTATTTAATAACCTGGAATCTGTATTAAGTTCTCTGGCCCACGACCTCTGAAACAATTATACGATAGCACGATTGTTACTGTCCATGTTTAATACTCTATACTTCTGAGTTAATCAAGCTCAAGAGATTTTATTCACCATAAGGGTGTATCAATGCTATTAATCGTGTCATCGTGACGTCACTCGGCCTCACTAACTGTGGCCGGAGAGGTTATGTCCTTTATTTAGTAACAATTATATTTAGTTAAGCATTCTCGAAGAAAAGGATTGCCTGAATACTGAAAGAAAAATGTATATTGTGTTTAAATTAACGTATTAATTATTAGTTGCTTTTTATTTATTTATGTTCATCCAATTTCGATATTTACATTACATTATTTTTAAATATATGTATAAGGCAAGACATTTAATTTTTCAGCAGCATTGTTAGCGAAAGTTTTTATTAGATTGATATTTACCTTACATCGGAGTAACAACTGCCATTTGTTGTTACAGAAGGGGCTATGAGTAATTTAAGTAAGTTAAAAAATTAATTTAAATTATTTCCATGAATGCCATGTTGTTGAAAACGCTACTTCATGCGGATGAAAGCAGTTCCACATTTATCGCGGTTAAAACTAACGTTGCTTGACACAACCCAACTTGTTAGGATTTATTTTGCTTTGCTTTCATTGACGCAGTATTACACATATTACTTTAGATAAGTGTAGGTAGTTCAAACTATGTTTCAATGTAAAGTACAATCGAAATATTTACAACAATACAAAATCAGCATTTCGAACATTGTGTGACAAGCATTTAGTTAAGAAAATGGGAAGAATCGATTTGTTACAACACTTCGTTGAACCCGTCATTTTACACAGACTTAGAAACCAGTAAAGTAATGATTGAACAACAAGAAATTCGGTTCGACAAACCATCGGCGAACAAAAACAAAAGCGGAAATATAATATTCAAATAAAGCTTTAATAAAGGACTAAAAACTGTCTCGGGTTGCTACAGTGAAAGTTACGTATCAGACGAGGTCAAAGCAAGGGTTAGCACATCGTCTGCCTCCATCATCAAGCTAGAGGAATGTTGTGACGATTCCCATTTTCCGCCTCAAAAATTACTCAATAGTCAAACAAAGTACTAATCATCACACAGCAAGTAGCAAGTAGATTAAACTGTTCATGGACAAATGCAACTAATTGTCAACGCCTCCCAGGTTTTTCTCTCAAGCAGTTCCCAATCCGCTGTGCCCCTCACCCCTCCTTCGACCTCTAAATCATGGAAAGAACAAAGAACAAGGTGATCGAATGGGATAAAAAAAAAAGAATGTTTTGGCTAACAGTTGAAATTCGTCCCCACAATATAAAATCGTTTTTCCAACTTCATTCTTCATAACAGAGCTTCGTAATTGATAACAGAACTGATGTATATTACAGTTGCAACGCCCAACAAAATAATCTGGATAAACAGAGCCATTTACATCATAGAAAACACATTCTGTGCACGAAAAATTAGGAAACTGTAATACGTTCTATAGAACCGAAAGAGAAACGTTACAAGTTTTCAGGATGACATGCAAGGTGCACATGACCATTAAACTGTTTCAGACTGTTACATGCACAAACGTTATGAATATCGCTGTCAGGACGTACGTTACCAGAATACGACTTCTGCGATATCCGTCCTCGTTAGGGAAAACTAGCAATGAAGTTAACATTTAGTTTGTACCTACTGCTCGCGATTAATATTGGCCTTAATTAGACTGTGGCATCGGAAGAGCAACAAAAATAAAAGAAAAATCTGACTGGCATATTTTTACTACCCATAGCTTCTTGAGAAAGGCAAGCCGAGAAGGTTTTTTTTTGCAGTTTTGGCAGCTGTTATACACACATAAGTCAATTTAACTGATGTCGGGTAGTGTTTGACTTAAAAACTTGGTGCAGTTACTTCGCGAAATGAATTAAATCAAGTCATGGACGAATGTGTGTTGAAACTCTACATGTGAATGGCCTGGCATTTATCCATAATTGTTCCAGTGTGACGCAATGGGAACTGGGTTCTAGCCGGTTTAAATTACAACCCACACCTCTCCACATGAATAATACTTCTTGGCCCCTACTGAAACCAGTTCCTTACAAAGAAACAAATATCGCTGAACAAATTTCCAACATGGTAATTCTGCAGTCCAGGAGACCGACATTACATAGATAACGAACTAACGCTACTTCTTTCATTTTTGCAAATTTAACGCAAGTTACAGTTATCCGTTAAAAGGTAACCATCAACAATACGTTTACCCAATGCCCCACTGAAAATTGAGTTCTTACTGAGGTTCAACCTTTTAATCAGCTTCTCAGACGTTGTCATTGTCGTTCTGGGCATATATATTTATTCGAAAGAATGAGAATTTTAGGTATATGAAATGTTTCGTAAAGTTAGTGGAGCCTCAAGTCAGAACAGAATGCAAGCGCGAGTGTCAGCAGGTGCTGTTTATTGGTAAAACGCTGACGGCTGACTAAGAGGGCATCGCTCTGTTCGGTGACGCAAAACCGAACTTACGAGCGACCACAGCGAGCCAAACTCGCTCTCACTTTGCCGATCATTATCAACCAGTCAATATGGGCTAATTCTTAGCTAGGCCGTGTCTCGTTAGCTTGCCTCGCCACCATGCATCCATCGTGTCAATTCGCCATTCAGTCAAGAAGTTAACATTCTCAATCAATCAGTTTGCGCAGCCGAGATGCGGCTCAGTTAATAATTATTATTGTAGAGGCTATCGGGAGTTATCCTTACAGATCGCGCTCTCAACTGTATTCATACAGTCTTCAGTGGTTAATAAAAGGGACTCTAAATATGATAGTCGCCTACATTATTTATTAGGTAGATTCTCAGCTAGGTTATAGTTTTGCCCTGGCCTTTCCCTGCCTAATCGGTTCTCGAACCGTAACTAATGGAGTGGTGTCATGATTCCTGACAATTAACATCTTAGTATAGCCCACAAGTCTTTGCTTAGATCATCAGAAGACATCTTCAAGAGAGAAGACAGCACAAGAGGAATAGAAGACTTAGTAAATGTCCCGAAGGTCAGTAAACGTCCACCCTTAAGTCTGCTTCCACCACAAGCCCACAAATTCACCCCCATCCACTCAGGCCTCTTGACAACGTAAGGTTCGGCACAGGGGGTTCAGTCCGGCCTTTACAACGTATCGAATTCTACAACATGTAGTGGAATCCTGTTGGCAACGAAACAGTTTATGGTAGACACCAGCTTCAGATACGCTGCTGTCGGTTACTACGATGCCAAAAGATTCACCAACGCTTTGTTGACATAACCCTTTGAATTTTTTTTTCCTTATTTCACGAGTTGACCCTGCTTCTACCTTTTCTTCACACTGTAAATATTAGGATGTATGAATCCTTTTCGTGTTGTTTAAGATTATTAAGGCTAGAAACGTGTGCCTTGATTATAGAAAGTTTAAGCAAACACGATTTGAATTCATAAATCAATTGTTATCCCAATCTTGATTTAAATGCAATATAATCGCATAAAAGTGGTCAATGATTTTTAATCTTCTCGTTGCTATTGTTAGCGTTTCTGATTTCTCTAAGTTTGTAGATCTTCAGTTCCATGATTTAATAATGAAACGAATTTCAATATTTATTTCACTAAAAGACTCCAAACCATCACAAACCAAAAAGTGGAACTATATTCCTCGTAGTAAGAAAGATAAATTATGAAAATATCAAACTCAATCACTGATCGAACTTGAGGCGTGCAGTGACCGCCAGTTAGCAAGACGTGAAATACAAACCCTCCACAACTCCAGCGTTCCTGCTCCCACCCGCGCCATGCCTAACATAACAGTTACATATGTATCACTTTCGCACTCGCACTTCGCATTGCCTATGTAATTCGTTCGTTACTCGACTCGCGAACCTACTAGCGTGCCGTGGCGCAAACAAAATGACGCCAACAACCAGTGTAACGGAAACTGAGAAGGCTGTTCCGTCCTGTGCTGTCCATGCTGAGAAGTAAAACGATAAAGATGGTGATAAAGTACATATACACTAGGACAAACAACAAAACACAAATGTGGCTGACTGTATGTCTGAAATTGGTGAAAGCAAACAAAAAAATAGTACGCTACGGCGGCGCACACTGGATGGGGGTCGTATATCGGACCGAGCAAGAAGAGCCCAGCTCCCCGCGTACCGACAGTCATCAGGGATAATGACAGTATACTTCCCAATCACCACCTCTTAAATTGCACATTTCACAAAAAAAAAAAAAAAAAAACAATTTATCACATGTGAACATGGTTATACGTTTCACAGATAAATGGCAACTCTTCGCTTCCATCATTAGTACTTTTTACAATCTGACATTAGGAATAAAACGCTTGCCGTCAGCAAGGGCGTGGGCAGTAATACTATAGCTGCCAATTTGATTATGACAATGATGAGTTAAAGTCATCAAAGGAGCTGACTCCGAAATGTTTGGAAAAGGTTGTGCAGTAAAAGATGATACTCATTGGAAGACAGTAGTCTCGAAAAGATAGTGCTATAATTGTACAAGGGATAGGCTATATTCTTGATGAGAAGTGAACAGGTATCGATGGATGAATTAAATTTTTCGAGCCGGGACAAAAAGTAGTAGAGCTTAAAAAGAAAAAACGGTCACCGCAACATAAATTTATAAATTTTGCCGCCCATTCAAACATGATTTTTCCGTCCCCATTAAAAATTGCTGTCATTTGAAGTTGCCACCTAACGCTACCCCTTCCTACCCCCTCCCTTCCCCTAGATCCGGCACTACAAGAAAGGGAATATATGACAGTGATCACAAGATGGTATTCGATTTCAGGCATGAGGGAGAGGGGAAATTTTCTTTTATTCTTTTGTACCGGTTGGTAAGCGAGTAAGGAACTGGAATAAATTACCAAGGGGAACTCTGAACTATTTAAAATAAAAAATCGTAAATGGCTAAAGTAGATATTTGGTGATATTACCATCAAAAAATTTAAAATAAAAATAATCATGATATGGGAAAATAGGTGTGTAGGGAAACAGCATATGCTTTATCGAAATTAAATTCCAAATTGTTTTCATGTGGTCAAGCGCAGTGTTCGAAGTAGGAGCCCTTCCGATAGTGAGATATATCGAACTAAATAACTTGAAACACCTTGAACGTTCAATTATCTAATAAATTAATGGAAAGGCTCTCTGGCCAGCCGGCTGCCCACCCACGATCCTTTCTCTCGGTGTAACCGGTGTCCGCGAACGCCACTATCGGGGAAAGCGAACTGCGCGGACGCGGCCAAGAGAAAGTCACACTTAATGTCTCTCCGGGGCCGAGCATCCCGTGTCAATGCTGGGAGCCTCGCAGCGTACGCCTAGACTTATTATTCTCTTATAATCGTAAACCGAAAACAAACAAACGACATTGCTCAAATAAACTGTAACAGTGTCTGTTTATCTATATACAGTAGAAGGGTCACTGTGTCATCGTGTCCGACCTTCGTTACTGGATTAAATGCGACCAAAGATGTTCCTGCAAACTCGAGGTTATTGGTGTTATTTAGCAGTAGTTGTATTTAGATAAGCAACCGCAAAGAAATAAATTGCTAGAACACCGAAAGAAAAGAATATATTGCGTTTAAATTCTATATATTAATTAACCATTGCTTTTTATTTATTTATATTCGCTGTCTCTGCCCAGAGATGTCGCTGTTAAGAAGTGTTTAAACACTACATCATTTTTAAGTTTCTATATTTAACTAGCTGTTATCAGCGACATCGTACAAGTGGATTTAGCATTTGATTGCTAGAATTGGATACACAAAGCTGAAAGTTACCTAAGATATGTCGGCATAATATGACGGGAACGCATTCGATATACCATTCTACCGTCGAACCTGTCTTATTTATTCATATCGGGAAAATCCTATTTCGTTCCTAATGATACAAAGTATTTCGGTATATCGGCATACACATATAGTCGTCAAAATATAAAAAAGATGGAGATTTACTTTCGCATATATAATATTATTAGTTTAGATCACACAAAAACTGCCTGTGGAACCAGTATACCCTGAATACAGTAAACGCTTAGGTCACTATTCTATCGCCAAAGATTTGCCGGAACATGGTATCCTTACTACAAAATCCTAGGTCTGGCTCAAACTATGAAAAGAAAATTAAAAAAAAAAAAATTTTGCTCTCAGTAGGGTTTGAACCCGAAGCCACACGGGAATTTTCTTAATAAACAAGCAAGTTACCACTGCGCATTACTGCCACTAATCTCGAACGTTACGCATTAAAGATATATAGATATTATGCGTTTGTCTTTCACAATTCAGATAGTTTTCATAATTTAATGACAATATGTTCTTATCTATACAGAATATGGTATCCCATGTCCATGCTAATGTCAACTAGCATCTCCTTGTCAAATTTCATCACGATTGGAGTAGCCGTGAGCGTTACTTAGTAACAGTTGTATTTAGTTAAGCAATTGCAAGGCAATAAACTGCCAGATCAATGCATTCAGCCCTCGTTTTAGAAGCTATTTATGTTCGATGTAGAACTTTTCGCTATACGAGGTGTGTTAGAAAAGTAATGAGACTGATTTCATACTAACCAAAGTTTTTATTATTTTCAAACAACAATGTTATCCCCTTCAAAGTAGTTCCGTTGGGCAGCTATACATCGGCGGAGTCGTGATTCCCACTCTTGGTAGCAGCGCTGGAAGTCTTCAATTGGTATGGCTTTTATCTGGTCGGTCACAGTCTTTTGAATGTTCTCTAGAGTTCCAAAATGACGTCCTTTTAGGACATGTTTCAATTTTGGGAAGAGGAAAAAGTCACAAGGACTTAAATCAGGTGAATAGGGGGGTTGAGGAACAACAGTAATGCATTTCGAGGTCAAAAATTCACGGATGAAAATGGCCGTGTGACACGGAGCATTGTCATGATGAAGCATCCACTTGTCTGTAATTTCTGGTCTCACACGGATCACTCTTTTCCTCAACTTTTCAAGGACACTGATCATCCTTATTGTTAAACGACGGTCTGATCTCACAAGAGCCCTCACACGATTAATGTTTTCGTCAGTTTTTGAAGTTGAAGGTCTCCCTGAGCGAGGTTCATCTTCAACGTGAACGTGTTTTCGGCCTTCCAAAAATGATTTGTGCCAGCGGAAAACTTGTGCTCTCGATAAGCACTGTTCCCCATAGGCCTGTTTCAACTTTACAAAAGTCACACTCGCGGATTCACCAAGTTTAACACAAAACTTTATGGCACAACGTTGCTCTAAATTCCGATGCTCCATTTCTGTGACGCACAATGAAAACACAACTTTATTAATGGCGCTGTCAAAACTAATGTTTTAACTGTATGGAGTTGTAACTCAGACTGAGGAAGTGGAAGGGATCAACAATCAGATTTAGCATCAGCCAGTAGACACAACAATGCCAGATCTCCCGCAGTGTTGCCAATCTCATTACTTTTCTAACAAACCTCGTATTCGCTGTTATAGTAAGCTGAAAAAATGAATTGTCAGAACTTTGGGTTCAAACCGTCATTTTTAAGGCGCTTTTGGTAAAATTACATCAGATAATTTTGGGTAGAAGTTTTTAACGTAAATTAGAGTGAATGTTATTTACATTATCTGCTGAAGACGTTCAAGAAGTTAGGAATTTTAACATCGGTGCCCAAGTATATGTACACATTAACGTTCTTTACAGTCATCATTTAAACCATTTGAAACAAATGGAGAATAATACAATTATGGCACTAGAGGTGAAAAGTTACTTTAAATAAATCACCAGAAAGGTTTAGAATTTACTTCATTCGCTTCGAGCTCAATACATACGAGTTGAGTGCTGATACATTTGCAAGTAGCAATCATCTAATACTGAATTTCACTGACAGATAAATTTAAAGCACACATTAAACTGACATTTGACACATATTTTCTTGATTACAACTACATACATATAGTTACGAGTTTAGTAGACTGGAAAGAAATCCCATTATGTGATGGATGAAATTATTTAGCATACTGACCAATGTAACCAAGACGACACGAACGTTTCGTGAAAAAACGATTTGTAGATTTTCCTAGCGTAGTAGCTGACAATACACGGAGGATACCCCTTTGACCAATCAGGTTAAGTATTTAAAATTTACCACAGCCACTTCCAGCTAGTAGAAGAGGAAAATGCAAAAGATTAGACGCTACGCTCCACTAAGCTGATGACCACAGATAAATAACCGAAAACTCTGGAAAAGTAATAAATGAGAATATTGTATAGTGGAATTCTCGATTTGTGTCGTTTGATCTGCACAGACGGAAAGTTTCCCGGATAGGCCCTACACAGTGACCGCGCCCTCATGGCCAGTGATTCGAAACGGTTCCTCTAACAAAAGCAATCGGAACAAAGGGAATTAAGCTTTCAAGTACGGAAAAAAAATCAGATTAGAAAGGAAAAGTCCCAAAGAACATCAGTTTTCATGAATTCCAAGATGGTACACAAGAAATCTCGTTATTGCTTCTTTAAAATGAGAAAATGGAAAGTAATTGGAATATCTACAACACATATTTATGTTTCGACAACTTTTTCATTCAGACTTTTATTTTCGCTAATGGTAATTTTTACTCTTTTGCTTGATATACCGTTCTTAATATATATATAACTGTTATTTCTTCTTCAAACTAGGCACTTTTGTGTTCCCTCCTGTAATCACATACTTTCTCACTCTGTTTTTTTACAAATCCTTTTCCATTTTTCGTCTCTGTTTTATGTCTTCCGTTACTTTTCGATACAGATTCCTACATTGTTTTTCTCACATTCTCTTCACCTATTGAAAATACATATTTTCGTTTTATTTGTTCAGTCCAGTCTGTTTGTTGCAAACTTGTATTCTCAGGATCTTTAATTTTGGTTTAAATTTCTTGATTATTACATTATGGACAGTATTAATAACAGGTTCTAGTTAGCATAGCTGGTAAATATTTTTGTGTAGTTGAAGAGACTAGCTCAATATATGAAGAGGAGGAGGACTGCATTAAACTAGCGAAGATAACAACTGAAAAGAAACGAGAGAAGTTATCCTGCGCGAAGTATGAATATTTTCAGGCGATTAACTACACAATAACCGTTCTGCTAAGTAGTTTTTTAAATCTTCTGAATAAGACATTTCATTGGTTAATTAGAGATAATCTTATACAAGGGGATCCGGTAAACCAGTGGCCAGAATTGAAGGGGGAAATAGACACAATTGTAAAAAGGCACAAATCTTGGAACTGAAAAGATATTTCAGGGCTAATTTTCTTAAATGGAAGAATGACACAAGTTCAGTGGAGACATAGTGGGAAGAATTCAAGGAAATGATAAGAAAGGGTGAAGAAATGTTTATTCCAAAACAGAGAATAAAGAGAAGTACAGAACCTTCATACTATAACAGGGAGGTGAGGAGGTTAAAGAGATTAGTGAGACAAGAACATAACAGAGTTAAGAAATAGCAAGGCAGTAGGAAGGTCATGAAACAACTAACAAAGGAATTAATAATGTCAAAGAAACTGGCTAAGGATGAGTTTATGAAAAATATTATTGGTGCAGGGAGACATCTGACTGGTGCATCTAGAAATTTCTATAGCTATATCAGGCAACTGAGGGAAAGAGAGGGTATTGAGACAATTATAGATAAGGATGGTGAAGAAGTAACGGAGGATTTAAAAAAGGCAGGCTTATTGAGTAACTGGTTCAGTGATTCCATTAGGGACGATAATTCAGGGGTTATTTCTGGAAACGAACCTATCCGCACAGTTGGAGGGGAGCAGATTAGAAAATTTGAAATTAAATATGAAGATATCATGAAGGAACTAAGGAATCTAAAAAAGCATAAAGGGGCTGATGTTGATAATATTACTACAGATGTTTTAAAGATAAGGGATGGGACGTTGTACCTTTCCTTGAAACACTATTTAAATTGAGTCTGGATACTTGTTGTTTACCAGAGGACTGGAAAAGTGCGATAGTAGTACCGGTCCATAAAGGAGGGGTGACAAACAGGGTTGAAAACTATAGGCCAATCAGTTTGATTATTAGCTACCTGTTCCACACCTCTAAACATCTGTTTATCTCATTCTTCATCCTTCAATCAGATGTCAAACATGCTTCCAAACTACTTTTATTTCTCCATAACATTCAAGATATTCCATCCAACATCCAACATACGTTTCAATTGTCTTGTCCCCTCCAAGAAAGTCATTCTCCTCTTTGTTAATGACTATGCTGTGTCTTATTAGCTACCTGTTCCACACCTCCAAACATCTGTTCCTTTTTACACTACTTCTCCCCAAATCACTATGTCATTTGCAGACAACATTATATTAATTCCCCAGCTAAAATTTTCCCCCTCCTTCTTCGTAGTGCTCTCCGGTATTGCGCTGAGGCAAAACGCTGTATTGAGTCCAGATTTCTTTACCGGGAAGCAGTTTTATACTTTCGATAAATTTTTCAAAACCTCTAAATTTTATTTGAGCATTAATGTCGACTTGGCGGCCGCGTAGCTCAGGGGGTAGAGGGTCTGACTGTGGCCCGGGCGACCGGGGTTCGATCCCCGACGAAGCCGAGGATCTTTGCTCGAAGTTGAACGTCCGGAACGACTGCCCAGGCGCACCCAGCCTGCTGTCCAATGAGTACCGAGGAGGAAACTCCGCGGGAAGGTAAAGAACAGCCGGAGCGTGGCGCTGACCCCGTCACATCGATTCTAGTGCTGAATGTTGTAGAGGGAGTGCGGAGCTCTACAGGAGCCGTGACCTTTATTAATGTCGGAGTGGCTGAGTGGGGTGCTGGTGTTGCAGGAGGCCCTGGCGAAGCTGCAGCTGGCGGAGCAGTCGTACGAGACACAGACGCCACGCGACAAGAGAACCATCGGCACGCTGCGGCAGCTGTTCCCCGGGCTCTCTCAGGTCAGTGCGCCCTCGTCTCGGGTAATCTTAAAATAAAGTAAGTGTCTTAAGAAATGGCCACAAATGATAATCTCTATGAATTTCAGAACACAAAGGTGAAAAGGGAAAAGAGGATCTTATCAGTTTCTCGAGAATTCAAATCGTGCTATAAGCATACATAGCTGATTCTCAGAAGGCAGTTCTATATCTACCTCCAAACTCTGCAAATCACAAACATTGTGGGTGGCAGAGGGTGCTAAACACCAAGTCCTAATCCCGTGCATTCCAATCCCGAATAGCACGAGGAAAGAAGGAATACTTAAAAGCATCAGTAAGACATCTTATTTCTCGAATCTTATCTCTCCGGTCATTGTGACCTAAATAGATTGGCGGAAAAAGTATTTCATTGCACTCGTAATTTAAAGATTATCGCGTATTCTCCAATAAATTCAGTTGCAAACTACGTCGTCTGTCTTCCAAAACTATCCCAGTTCAATCTATGTATCAGTTCTGTGGCGCTTTCATAAGGGCTGCAGCAACCAGTCACGAATCGAGCGGCTCTCCTCTGTACCCTCTCCACTGAGTCAATCAGGTCCTTGCGATACGGATCCCAAACTCCACAACAGTAATCCAGATGCGGACGCACTAGTGTTTTATACTCTATCTCCTTTGTATGAGCATTACAGTTCCTCAAAATACGACCTCTGAATCGCAATTTAGAAATAGCCTTGCCTAGGACGGAAGTTATGTGCAAGTCCCATTTCATGTTGCTTTGTACTATCACCCCCAGATACTTCATGGAATCAACCGTGTCAACAGATGAATTGTCTATTTTGTACTCGTGAGCAATCTGATTCTTTTTGTTACTTATTCGCATTACCTTGCACTTTTTGCAATTAATTGTAAGCTACCATTTACAGCACCAATTGGAAATAGCATTCAAATCGCGCTGAACTTCTAAGCAATCGTCGGAGCACCTTATTTCCCAATAGATAACTGCATAGTCGGCAAACAATATTGTTATTGTCGTTTCGCTTCCATTCGCATTCTGACCGACTACGCACGATCTCCTTTTCTTAAATATTACATTTTATAACTTTTGGACTGCAGCTACCAAATAAATTCTTCCAAAAGAAAGAGAAATTGGTCTGTTCTCGAGATGCAGTTAGTCAAAAAAAGGAAAATAAACAACCATCCACTCGCATCTGTTAAAAGTCAATACTGTCCCATAGCCTGGCAGGAACGTACGATCCCAAGATCCTTCTGGTATTACACTTACTTTACCTTTTTCGTAGTAGTGACATCGGTTATTTTCTCAGTATAAAATCAATTAGATTAACTGACTAAATAAAAATGACATTCAACGGTGGTAAATACAGAGATAATAATTGATACATTGTTAATTTTGTGGCCATATAGCAATTAAAGTATTTACTAATAATTTCTCTTCACAGCAGTATTAAAATATTGTTTATGTGTATTTTTATTTTTGTAGCATTAATTTGTAATAGGCAATATAACTCATTCCTCTGATGAATCTGTCTTCACGAAAGCTCTTTCAGACGCATTACACGCAAAAATCATCATCGTCTTCGAGCACCAAAAGGCTTCTCATTGTCTCGCATCTTTCACCTAAGAATTTATTTCTTCTTTGTTATTCTCATCTCGTCGTCACACCGTTTCTCTTCACTAAGAGTGCTCCAGTTCCTTTCTGGTACTGCTTTCTTCTCCTGACAGTTCGTAAATTAACTCTTTGCTTTACATAAAATGAGAAACTACCTGTGTCATCCCCTCCCTGGTAGATTCTTATCTCCAAAACATAAGTAGGAAGGGGTTCCAGTTAAATACTCCCATAATCCTTTCAGTTACATCAAAGACTAGAAGTTTCTAACATAATAAGCTGTCAATGTGATGGCCACAAATATCTGAAGTGCCCTGCAGATCGTCAAGTGGTGATCCAAATTCTCCTTATGCATATAAAAATTGTGCAATGAAAGGAAAAAGTGGTGGGAGTTGATAGTCACTGGAAGACAGAAGGCAAGTAACTAGAGTGTTAGGAGTGTATAATGAATTCATAGGCAAAGAGGCCTGGATGGGTATTGATAGAAGAATTTGTATTAGTGTGTGTGATCTAGTACTGAATTCAGGAGTAAGGGAACGGCTACGGAGGTCTGAGGCTGGAATAAATTACCGAAGGAAAATTTGAATAATTTAACTCAAACATTGAAGGGGTTTAGAATAAAAATTCGTAAAATACGAAAGTATATATGTACGGAAACTGCACTGAGAGAATTTAAAATGCAAAAGAAGGTTAGTAGGAAGGTTGACACTGAGAAATACGATTCAAAGTAATTGAGTTAATTAAAAAAACTCTCAAGTTGGTAGTAAATAAGTTACGTCCTTAAAAGTAAAAACTACCTCAGAATCTTGAATAAGAAAAATATTTGTGGCCTTCATCAAAGTTGACGTTTTTATGTCAGTCGACATGATAGCTCAACTTCTAATGTAAACAAAGAATTGAAAATCCTACTTAATATAATATATATTTTTTAATCATAGTTACTTTGATTGATTTGAAAAGGTGATGTGAGTTGTTTTTGGATCATTATATGAGAAAACCTGTTCTTTCGATTATCTTACCTAGTGGAAAGTAATCAAGTTGGTTACGTAGTTACTATTTTGTGCATCTACCCCTGCAGCTAACAATACTGTGATAATTAAAGAACACTGAAGTTTTCAAGGCTTAGCTGGTGAACCCAAGTTTCAATTTCTCTGAACCCTCAGTGAAATTTATTCAAAGAGGCTTTAAAGTGTGAACATCACTATAATCATATTTGAGTGTTAAAGAAATTTTATGAGATAAAATAAACAGTTTTCAAAATTATATTCCATAAACAGATGACCACAAGACGGCACATAATCAAAAGTAAATTAACAGAACTGGGAACATATTATTTCAATAACATATTTCCGTTAAGCAGTTAACGTAACTTAGTCAATGATTATCAAATATTACCGCTGCAATACATTAGACGCTGTATAGCCAAAAAAATCTGCCTAACTTGTGTACTGAACAGAAAGGAACAGAGTTTTCATCTTGGTTTCAAACTAAGCTTTCTTCAAAAAATCTTGGTCAAACCATTGCTCGAATGTGGTGGGAGAGTATCCAATGGCGTAACAGTAGGGTGGCATGACGGGCAAAATGCCGCGGGGCGGGTCCCCAACCCAAGGGGGGGAGGAGGAGAGAGTTTGCCGCCCTTTCATACAGCCCCGCCCATTGTCTACGCCCGGGGCAGTAGTGGAGCTAAAAATCAAAGTCGTCCGCCTCATAAGCTGGCTGGTCTAGTTTGCCCCTCTATGTCCCCTAGAGCTGGCACTAAGGGAGGGCCCCATCTGATGAATTTGCCAAGGGTCTCAACGGTATAGTTACGCCACTGATTGTATTGGACTCACATTATGGACACAGGAGCTGAGGAGTTGGAGGGGGATGCAAAGCTTGATTTGTTTGTGGAAATTACCGTAGAACACGATACTGATACGAAAAAGGAACTAAGGCTGAAGAGTGTACAAGGAGAATGAGTCTTAGATTAATATTGGTAGAAGAATTGTGAGCAGTGCTAGTAAAGGGAAGAGATTATCATGGCCACTAACTAGTGCTTGATTTCAGGCATAAAAGAGAGGGAACTTTTTGTTTCGTCAGTGATGGTGTGAGAGATTGAACGTGCTAAACATTTTATCTGTAACAGTAAAAGAATTTAAGAAAAAAATACATGAATACGAAAGTAGGTGAGTAGAGAAATGGAGGGGGGCATTATTTCCAATGCTGTTAAATTAGGAACTACGTTGCTTCACTGATCCAACAGTCAGTTGGTTATAACATGTATAGCTATGAAATCTGTATTTGGGTATAGCCGTATTATTTTCTTAATAACTAGTTCACACCGAGTGCATATAAGCGTACCCCGTGCCAATGCAAGATCAACTCTTGCTGACGAGAGTAAAAAGAAACCGCTTTCAGATTTAAGAATAAAATTCTCTTTAAAACTGAGATCTGATTCATTTTAGAGAGAAGCAGGATTTTGGAGGAAGGTTGCCAGTGGGTGTGTATCTCTTGAGGTGTCCTAGAAAGTCAACCAACCAGTGGGGACTGTCCAGCAGTCGAGAAAGCCACCTGTCCAGACCAGAACCGACCCAGCCGTATTTCAAGCTATTGCGTGCTCTAGAAAGTGACTGGCCTGCACGACTGCAAGAGTAAATGCACGCTTGCGTAACTGGCTATCATTTAAAAATTTGATATTTTTGAAAGAAATTAAGAATATAATATGTTATGCCCACTTTTCCTCACGAATTGACAGAATTTAAACAAAAATATGACGCCACATTTAGGAAACTAGGAGCACTCTTTTCCATTCCTCATTTGTCATTCAGAGACTTCTTTATCCACATCTGAAGACGATGTAGTGCTTATGCTGTTTTCTACATCTTTCAACGAAAATGCTTTGATTTTCTTCAGTTTTTCGCTAACGAATGTTATCTTCTGTATTAAAAAAGGGCTCTTATAAACATTAGCTGCGTCGGAGCAATAGGTGGATGTCTGGCGTTCCGTGTACTGGATGTTAAATTGTCATGTTAATGAAACGGGTATATTTGGTTTTCAGTGCGCACTGGATTAATTAAGTCAGATCTGGCTGCTTTCCGACTGCAAACAAAAACTTTAATACGAATGCTCAATAGTATTTCATAATAAGTTAGCAATAAAAATAAGAAGAGTATATCTCTGCTTCTAGACAATCGATAACCAAATCCCAGTGATCACTCAGGCGTTGTTCCGGTCGCTGAGCCAGATGGTTCTGAGCCGTACCAGGAGTGGCGGGGCAAACCACAACACACTTCCTACAACACCGACCACCCTTCAAACGACGCCTGACGACTCCGCAAGCGCCCCAGACATCGACATTCGCACCTCACTGTTGATATGAAATACAAAATGAAGACAAGATGGACGATTAGGATTGTTTTGATTTTTTAAATTTATTTTCCATAATCAAAGAGACTAATCAGTCGCTTAAAATGCATTTGATTAAATGTGATGATTATCTGAAATTGTAGGCTCCTTCCAGACATTTACCATAAAATAAAATCAATAATTACATATGCCCTGTACACATCAATTGCCTTATAAAACATCTCGCTGTAATTTAATGAGGAGACCTGGCCATCTGTCATGTCATTAGAAAAGCTTATTTTGTAAATAAATATTTGTCATTGGAACTAATTACAGCAAGAAAAATCCGGAAATGATATGTAAAAAGTTTATGCATGTCATACTGATTGAAACAAGCCAAAATAACTCGTATAGAGTCTATAATCAGGTACAGTGATGAATTCATCAAAAGAAACATTGGACTTATATCTGATTTCGTCATGGTCTGTAATGTAGGGCCTATCTTCGCCCTATCCTATTAAAAAAAAAAAAGCAGATAAACTTCTCAAACCATGTCTGTAAACTTCTGTTCCTGCCTGGGGAGATTGCATTACTAAAGCTTTCTCCTGATAAACCTTATAGTCTGTTGTAGTTGTGGGGAAAATGACTCACAAACACTTTTCACAAAAATGGAGCATTTTTTGATAGTATCATCTACTTTGCTTCCACAAAGATCCAAAAACAAATTTTAATCTCAGTGTGTTCATATTACAATTTCTGTGACTTAAAATGGTTATTTTTGGTATTGTCGGTGATCCTCGCCACTCCTCGAGCCCAACGGTCAGAATGGTATTCGACGACCGATTGACATCGTCTTTGTCAGACATCCATCAGATTGCCCATTCAGTGACTATTTTTGGTATGCATTGAGAGGAGGTTAGGTTGGCCTGATGAACAGCAAACAAAAGTTGATTTTGGTTCTAGATAATCGATAGGAAAATCCAAATGATCACTCAGTACTTATTCCGAGTAATCGGGCGCCTGGTGCTGAGAGGAGGCCTTCTCGGAGGTGGAAGCGGCAGCAGTGGAGCCGGTGGCTCCGGCAGTGAAGGAAACACGAGACGCATCAGCATAACACTACCCACCTACCCGCCCTTCGAGGAAGACGAAGAGGCCACCGATACCGAGCAACCGGGCACTGACCTACCAGACACCGAACTGCGCACCTCCCCCTCGGTATAGACGACAACACGAACAAACACAGACACACATACACACCACATCGACATACCACCGATCTCTCTAACATGGGACTTGGCTGTTGGCAGCTGTGGTGAGAGAGTGGATAACTGGCCAGCAGGTGTGTTTTTCTTTCCCCCTCTACTTATGATTCTGCTGCCCAGGTGAAAGCGGTTGTGGCTTGTGTCAAATTTCGCGTAGTGAGTGATGCACATGAAGTGACTTTATGAGATATATGTCAGAGGCAATGTACTGACATGGGCAAGCTTGATGCTGACTTTTCAATCTCCATATTATATTATGGGACTGATACTCTATCTAGGAGCCACCTTCATCTGCAACAATCCCTCTAACAATACTGTGGCAGTTGGTGAGATTTAAGAAGATTTTTACAAAATGTTAACTATTTTTTGTGAGAAATATCAGTAATTCCAGATCCAACCCATGATGATACAAATACTAAAGAGAAATTAAAATAAATCTCTTATTTAATGTCATTCAGATGTATAAATTTGTAGTATTAAACAGGTAAAAGTTTAGTAGAACAAAAATAAATTTATGTCATCAGTAAGGGAGTGTTACATAATAATCATACCAAAGATTTAAAAATCACAGAAAATACGTTAGACAAAATGCTCAGTTAGTTTTCTTACTGCTCTTAATCTAACAAAACATCACCCTTATTCCCACATACTGACATGGTATTTCTGCCATGTGACACCTTGAGATAGCCTTCCAATCACTGGGTTTTCTCACACTCAATATGGGACAGATAAAATGACACAGCACAGCATTGCAGTTTAGATTCAGTTAGAAAATACCCTAAACCAGATCAATTTTGTCTATAAAAAATTAACAAAAATCCTTTTAAATATATGTTGTTAAATTAGTTCCACTTCTGATAGTTGGCCAGTCTCCTCTCTCCCACCAGTAATGTATATGGAAAATGTTTACACCAATATAACACTCTCTCAAATCACTATTGTGATAATGATATTACAAATTTATTAATAGTCACTATTATTGTTCATTTGGAATAGATTGTGAGGATCTGTGTTATATTGGGGTTTACAAAGTTAATAACATGGCTTGTAAAGTATGTGTCCCACTTCTTAAATACGCATGATTTTAGCCAATTTTGTGTGGTTTTGGAAATGACAAAGGAGTTCAAAGTAATATATTTGATTACTTGCTAGAATAAGGGTAAACATCATTATTAAAAACAAGTTACATCTTTTGTTATTTCCAGCACCACACAATTGCATTATTTCTATTGTATACAGCATTTTCTGAAATTTTTTATATTTTTAACAAACTAACAATTGTACAAATTTGTGATATTAAACTATGTAAATAATACTTGTAATTTATGATGCCCTCTGTGTAAATAACAGTTATCTTTTGTTTAATAGGATTTGTGCAAAAAGTAAAAATGTGTGTATATAATGTATTAGCAAACACTCACCTTTTGCTCCAGTTCAAATGATTTGGAATTTTTACTACACTTGTTTGAATGTATATAAACAAATAGTAATGTGAAACAACCAAAGGTTCTGTGACATGTAATGGTGGAAGGGTGTGCAATATTTACTTACATATTAATTGCTTGGTGCTGTTTTCTTCATTATTAATCGTTACTGCTTTGGTGATTTTTTTTTATTATTATTATTATCATTCTTTGAGATGTTGCTTATGCTCCACTGGCATTTTCACCACATATCTACTAACATCTTTATTTTAAATCTGTTACAGGTGTCTTACCCAGCACCAACCTTAATAACTTACTGCAGTACCTGATTTCCTTATCCACAAACAAAAAATTCCTGAAATCAGATAATAAATTATGATCATGGTTTCTGTTATTTCATATATCCTATTCCTAATTCATTGTTCGATATCTATTCACACCTCATCATCAAAACGTCCCTCATCATCACTTTCTTCAGCCACTTTTTCTCGTATAGTGACTACTGACAC
The DNA here is from genome assembly GCA_031002005.1 of Vandiemenella viatica. Taxonomy (NCBI): domain Eukaryota; kingdom Metazoa; phylum Arthropoda; class Insecta; order Orthoptera; family Morabidae; genus Vandiemenella; species Vandiemenella viatica. The sequence goes on along the minus strand of CM061920.1, from coordinate 22,040,912 downwards.
AGCCCTCTTAGGTATGCTTCAGTTACCAAGTGTCTTCCAACTCTATTTTCACAGACAAATTTAACTGCCCTTTCCACATACTTTACAACTACTTCATTTGATACCACAATGTACTGTACATTACATACCACCCCTTTCCTACCTGAACTGACATCTGGACTAGGTTTATTAACTCCATTACATTTCTTTTCCAGGATTTCCATTCCTAATTCAGGAGTTTGAAATCTATTCCTGCAACCTCCCCTAATTGAGCTTATATAATGAAATTGCCAGGATTTCATGTCTTCATCAAATTTGCTATTTATTGTAAACAGATAAACTCTTTAATGTGAAAAGGAGGAAGGCTAGGGAAAGTAAACCCATCATTCATCTCAGATGAAGGCAGGAGAGTTGTAATAAAACTCATAAAGATGAATACATTTTACAATAATTCGGTATAAACCTTAATAATGATGAGTACTGTGGTAAGTCTTGGTGACCCCCTTACAAATGTTCAGCTTTAATCATAATAAATATTTGTACTGGAATTTTGTAAGTTGTGTTCATCTTTGTGTGTTTATCAGAGCCCTTCTGCCTTCAACCAGCTGAGTGATGTGGTTACTTTCCCTATAATTCTTCATTCTCATTGCCTAACAGAATTTTTATTGTTGCTATTATCAAACACTTTAGTTTCCTGTTGATTATCTAAGTAGCTAAGTTATTGATGCTTACCAATCCAACTCTGCATCCTCTCAAGGTTCCTCTGCATTTGTTCACAATTCTATCCCAATTCAATCCCATTATTCATAACGCTTCCAGCATACTCAAACTGCAACAGGGAATTGCAGAAAATGCTTATTTATAGCAGAATAAAACCACCCTGTAAACTAATTGCTCAGGCTTCTGCAGTCGTTGTAAGTATTGTCTTGGTTCTACGGGTGGAGCAACGTCGATTTGTTGAATCCTAATGTTTCAGCCATTGTGCTGTGGCCTTCATCAGAGGACTCCTGCAATTGTTACCACTGTCACTGCTCCCACTGCTATATATAGGTGACAGCAGCAACAAACGCAGGAGTCCTCTGATGAAGACCACAGCACGATGGCCGAAACGTTAGGTTTCAACAAACTGACACAACACCAGCCGGAAAACCAAGATAATAAACACCCTGTTAACACTTGCTAACATAAAAAAAAAAAATGATGCATTTGCTAATAGCATATTTATCTTCAATTTAAGTGTAAAACAAGCACCATCCAGTGGCAGTCCAAAAAATAAAAGGTCTGTAAGAGAAATAAATAGACAGTTTTAAGGAGGATTCTATAAAACCAATAGTGTCCTGCTTTATTTTAGATATAATTATTTGCTACTTTGAAAATATTTTTTTAAAAAATATGCGCAATTAATTTTACAAAATATTTTGGCTTATGGCTTGAGATGTGTAAGTCATTCCCTCTGATTGGATGTGCCACTGGGAACAATCATCTGTTGACATATGGGTGTTATGTTTTTTTTTTTTTTTTTTCCAAAAAAAAAATTGTAACTGTAGTCTGTAAATTTTAAAAGGATTTCTAACTGTTGATGGGCTCAGACTATAAATGTAGCACTAACAGAATTTTAGAAACCACATCCTGCATCTTTATTTGTACCTTTCCTGATGTTTCTGTCAAAGTGGTGTGTTAACATATTTCTAACATACCCACAATAGACACAATCACCTCACTTCAAATGCACATTACAAACAAGACAAGAATGAGCACTGAAGTCTATCTAATTTGTTTGCTTTCTTCAGGCCAGTCAGTTTCCTCCTTCTCATTGGACTGACAGATATGGGCAACAGTTTCATCTAACAGGTGTCTCTCGATGACAATAGTAACAGCTTGTGTGTTTCCTCCCATATGATTGACAGATATGGGAATCTGTGTGTCTTCTAACAGCTTGCTTCATGTTGCCAGGTTTGTATGTCATCAGTCATATTTATTAACAATTCATCTGACTGCTTTATTTTGCTTCAGAGAATGAATGCCAAATGTTTTGGATTTATCTTATGAGCTGCCACATTTGGGAATTTTATGATCTCACAGGACTAACTTTCGCCCAGTAAATGGGCACATGTTTCTTAGCCTCACATTGATGTCACAGAATGAGCTAAATAAATGTACTGATGTGTGTTTCTCAGATGTAGCTAAATAGCTAAAATTTCTATTCAGTGTTTTAATATTTATGTTTTCTAACTGTGAAATCTGTGTTTGTTGCTTTCTAATTTGATTGTTTTATCATGTTTATAGAAATAAATGAATGAATACATGAATTATGTATCATTGATAAGAATGTATGAAATAAATAGTATTCTTTGATAATTTTTTTTTATATTGCACTGATGAGTTTTTTGTGTACTCCATTGCATATAACTTACAAACCAGTATATTTCACAATTAGGTTTTATACACATTATTTTGATATGGGAAAATACAAATAGAAAATAAATTTCAAAATTTAATTTAAAAAACAGGCATTTCATAATTCTTCAAAGAAATACTAATTATTTTAATTTCACCCCCCCCCCCCCTTGTGTGATACAGTAAACATGTCTCAGGAAAGATGATTTGAAATGTTCGTAGTTTTTCCAACAAGTAATAAAAAATATTTTTAAGCCCTTTCCTCCAGTACACCAAAGCACAATTTCATTTCAAATAACCTTAAAATAAAACACCAAGATATGTGTAGTCACTGCAATAAAGTCAATATTTTGTGGTGCATCATTTCTGATGTTATGACTCTAGATCTGCTGGTAATTACCACATCCATTTATTAATGTTGTTTTTCAATGACAGTATTATCTGCATTTATTATGATACCACTGTCAAAATCTTGAATTTCCTTTACAAATAAAATCAATTCCAAACTTTCTTTCAGTTTTCGAAATTGTATACGGTTACGACATGATTAAAAAATAAAGTTTCTTTTCTGCAATTCTTAAAAGCAAATATAATTACAGCTATAATGAATTACATGCTAGGTATCAGTGCTACCTCAATCCTGATATTTAAATTATGACTATCAGTATGAAAAGGTACGTATTTGTTCATAAATATCCAGTACAGCACAGTTCAGACAAAATGTAGCTCAAGTTCAGTGTTAATGTGATCCTGCAGACAGAACTGAGTCCTGAAGAAAATCAGCTCTCTGGTTCAGAGTCTCAGCAGAGTGAAGTCCGTGTCCAGTATGGTGATGAGGACCAGGAATTGGCAGCCAGTGGTGGAAATGCTGCACCTGGTGCCAATGCCGCACCTTCACCTGCAGCTGAAGCCGACTCTGAGGATACAGACCGTAACAAAAGGCTGATCAACTTTGGTTTTGGAGCATCTGCTGGCACTGGAGGGTCTGGTGGAGGCTCTGGCAACTTCCTCTTTGACATCATACGCGTAAGTTCAAAGGATGTTTTAAAAATGAAAAAAGAGGTATTACAGTATTTCATGGAAAGGAAACATTCAAAACTTATCAGTTTTGGAGCTCTCATTGAAGAGAGTTTTTTAAATTGAAAACTATCATCATGTCTCCTTTTCCAGATAATAGATATTTGTAAGTTTTATTTATATAATCTCAAAATTACAGCTTTAAGTAGATTTACAATGCTTTATAATTTTTTACTTCTATCATTTAAAAAGTTACTGAGTCTATTTATTAAAATATTACTAACCACAGTATGCTAGAAATTTATTCCTAAACCAGTCCGTATTTCAACTTCAGTAATTCTTTTAATCAACTTAAGAACTGCCAAATTATTTTGAAATGTAATTTGAGTACATTTGAGAGGTTTTAATTTTTGAATTACGGTAAAAATTAAAAGGTATACAGTAAAAAAATGTGAAATGATGCAGTTGAAACCAATGGAATCTAACTCGTTTCTGCAATAGGCAGAATGTTTTTGTGTCGCAGAACTTTCTTAAATATTAATTCCCAATTTGTTTTCTATAATCATCAGTTACTTTCCATTCTGGTACACTATATGAGATAATGAACCAGATTCTTTTATATACCCCTATATTGCTACCACATCTCTTCTACCATCCTCTGTTGTTGTGGATAGTGAGTGGCCAGAGCTTTCTGCAACAGCTTCTTGCAACTATCTTGTAGTGTGCCTCTTGTCTTTATCCAGTAATTTATTTTTGAAATATGGCTTGGCTAGTTTACATAGTTCCTTCCCATTATTGGAAGAAATGGCATCAGTTTTAATTCTTCTAAAAAATCTAGAATAATTTTTTGTAGTCCCAATTGCCGTTCGACAGAGTTTACTTAATATGTTCTTCTGGAATTCATTTCAGTCACTCAAATCTAGTTACTATTTCTTTCAGTTAGTATAGCATCTTCTTTAGGATGGAGAGCAGGTGGAATTTATATAAAGATGTTTTTACTGCCCACAGAAATTTTTTATCACATAATATTTGACAAACAGAACTGTGGAAGCTCACGGCTGTTTTGATCCTATTTTTATCACTTGAATTAGTCTGTTATCAGCTATCATAATGCTGGTGAAGTGTTTCAAGTACTTCAGGTCCTTTAATTCATTGAAATTTTCCATGCTAAATACCAGGTGTACAATTTTATAATATAATATAATTGATAAAATTGGGATGGAGTGCCCGCTCCGGTGACAATCTCCCTACACACCCCCTTTTGCCCTTTCCTCTTCGAACCTACTTTTGCCCTCTACTAATTTTTACTATAAATTCGTTCAGTGTTTCTGGTAAATTATTCATTACTTCTCTTGGCAATTTATTCCAGTTCCCCACACCCTTTCCTATGAGAGAAAATATTCCCACACCTTTATGCCTGAAATCAAGAGCCAACTTGCGGTCATGGTCAACCTTATCCTTCCAAGAACTTCTCTTAATTTTCCCACAAATATCTTTCCATATTTCATCACCAGTATAGGCTTTGTACACTCCCATGATTCTCTTCACCCACCTTCTATTTTACAATGAATCCCACTCCAGCTCCTTTATCATATTAGATACCGATTGTGTTCTGCGGTAATTAACAAAGACAAATCTGGCAACCTTCCTCTGCATTCCCTCCAACTTCTGTATTTGACACCCAAAATATGGATCTCAAACTACACCACCTTATTCTAGCAATGGTCTGACCAAAGTTTTGTACCCCCATTCCCTTACTTCTCCAGTGCATCCCCTCATCACTCTTTCCAAAGATTTTGAATCCTTTCCTTACAACCTGTCCAATGTGTCCTGCCCAGTTCAGTCTGCTATCAAATGTTATGCCAAGGTATTTACATTTTGAGTCTTCAATACGTAGCTCCTTCCCCACTTTATAATCAATCTTTAGCTTTTTATCTGTGTACCAGTACCTAATAATCTGACTCTTCTTTGCATTTAGCTTCATGCCATGTTTACTCACCCAGCTAATTATCCTATCTAGATCACCCTGCAGCTGTTTATAGTCTTCTATTGTTTTAATCCTTTTATATAACACTAGCCTCATACCCGCGACTTCGTACGCGTGGATTAAGAATTTTTTTGCCAGAATTAAATATAGTAAGTTGTTGGTAAGGAAGGATTAGTCCCAAACAATATCGAGTCGGCATAATATGACAGGAAAGCTATCGCTATATCATTCTACGTCGAACCTGCCTCTTGAAGAGAATTAATTTCCAACATATTTCTGTCACTATTCGATAAGATCTCAAAATTTCGTGACTACAACTGTTAATCATACTGGAAAAAATATCCTGTGCCCTTCATACACATTTCCTTATAAAATTACATCACAATGATATAGCCATTTAGTCGTCAAAACGTAACAAAAAGACAGAGACTTACTTCCGTATTTATAATAATATTACTGTGGTTCACACTCACACACTGACTGTAAACAACACCTGAGCGATCATTATAACGTAAAAAAGTGTACACCTACAACATTGCAAGACTACCTACGATTTGCCTCGCATTGTGCCCCTAACTTTCTAATATCTACAGTTTAACATTCAAACCGAATAACCTACGACCCAGGCCTGACTCTTACGATGAAAAACAATTTTCAAAAATCTGATCCCCGACGGAGATTTCAACCAGAGACCACGACGTTCATAAGCAAGCTCTTTAGCCACTGAGCTTCCAGCTCACTACACGGAAACACGGTCTGAAGACGTGCATATCCAACGTGTCTGTCTATCGCCGTATTTCCAAGTTATGAGAATCAATTGCCAACATATTTCTGTCACCATTCGATAAGGTCTCAAAATTACGTGACTACAACTGTTAATCACACTGCAAACAATATCCTGTGCCCTTCATACAGATTTTCTTATAAAATTCCATCACAACGATGTAGCCAATTGGGAGTCATAACGTATCAAAAAGACAGAGACTTACATCCCTAATTATAATAACATTACTGTGGTTCACACTTACACACTGACTGCGAACAAAACCTGAGGGATCATTATAACGTAAAAGAGTACACACCTACAACATTGCAAGAATACCTATGATTTGCCTCGCATTGCACCCCTAACTTTCTAATATCTACGGTTTAACATTCAATCCGAATAATTTTGAAAATCTTATCCCCGACGGAGATTCGAACCGGAGACCATGACATTCATAAGCCAGCGCTTTAGCCACTCAGCTGCCAGGCCACTACGCGGAAACTCGGTACGGAGTCGTCCACATCCAAAGTGTCTGTCTACCGCCATATTTCGAAGTTATGAGACAAATGTGTTATAAATACAGATAATTTTTCAACCAAATGTAGACAGTATTTTTCTCCTTGTTTCAAAGGATAAGTGTGCAAAGTTTCATCGAGAATGGATAAACACTGTGGATTTGTATGAAGAACAAACAAACCAACAAACAAACAAACAAACAAACATACATTCATCTTTATATATAAAGATTATGGCATCTGCAAATAATCTAACTTCTGACAGTAAACCATTAACACAATCATTCATTAGAATAATGAATAACAATGGTTCCAATACACTACCCTGTGGGACTCTCATGTTCACTCCTACTTCTTTTGATATTGCATTTCCTACCCTAACTTTTTTCTTTCTACCTTTTAGGAATTCTTCTACCCAGCAAATCACCTTTTTATCAATGCCAATAGTTTTTACCTTATTTAGCATCATTTTATGGCTCACTCTGTTAAAGGCCTTTGAAAGTTCTAATGCTACACTGTCTACTTGACCTCCCCTATCCATTTCATCAGAAATATCTTACATATAGCCTACTAACTGAGATTTACATGAATATCCTTGTATAAAGCCATGTTGTTGACTTGCAAACCAATTACATTCCTCACAAACATGTCTGTCATGGCTGCATATTAATCTCTCCATTAATTTACCTACCACTGATGTCAGGTTGATTGGCCAATAGTTTTCAACCGTTTGTCACTCCTTCTTCATGGACCGGTACTACTACTGCACTTCTCCAGTCCTCTGGTAAACAACAAGTATGCAGACTCAATTTAAATAATGTTTCAAGGGAAGTACAATGTCCCATCCTACTATCTTTAAGACTCACTATTTTACAACCAAACCTGTCAAACTCTTCTTTTCACCAATCTAGCCACAGTAAACTACTTCTCCATTCTCTCCCTGAATCATGACATCATCAGTGAACTCATTTGATTCAGTGTTCCTATCCCTCTTTTGACATTCTTGTTAATTTCATACATAATGCTTATAATGAATAGTGATAACAGGTTGCTTCCAAGCAGCACTCCGCTTGATTCTCAAAACCAACCTGAAATACTATATTCTTCTTGAATTAAGATATTAATATTTTTTATGGTATTTTATATATCAAGGAAGACTGTTATGACATATAACAGTTTTATTCTGGAGAATATGATTCTTTTGGCATAATAGTTTTTGCTGGTTTGCTCTCATTTTGCAGTAGCCAAGATTGTAAACAGTAACTCAGTTGACATTATACAAATATGAATCTCTAAAATCTAGTATAAGTTATATGTGTCACACTCATTTTCAGGTCCACCACAGCAGCCCAAGTTGAAGCATGTTTTAAAACATATTTTGTCTCCAATTTGCAAGCCACTGTCTAATTAAAAGTCCATCACAGCCCAAAGTTTTGATGGTTTTTGGTCTAGTGAGTGTAGAAATGTTTCAATGACAAAGGCGGCTTCAAATTGTGTAGACAATACACACATTTGCAATTCTTTGCTATCAGTCTTAAACTTGCTAGACGATCAATCTGTTGAGGCTATGTGAAAGAGGTGTCTGGTGTCATTTACTGTTTCAACATTTCACTGTTCAGTGCTTGAATTTTCAACTCTGCCACTTCTCTCTCATCCAGTGGCATCAAATGTTCCCATCTGTTGTGATGCTCTGTCCTGTATGAGAAGCTACAAAAGGGTATAACATTCCCCTCTATGCAGACCAATCATTTGTTCATATTCTATATTGTATGCTCATAATTATATCTTCATCAACCAATCCTGGAGTAGTTTTTAGAGCTTTTCTTGCAATTTTTAACTTTCATTGTTATGACAATGCAGGTGGGAATATGTAGCTCAGACAATAAAAGCAAGTTCACAATTTCAACCAAATGATGTATTCACTGTAAATCTTAATTTAGTTACTAATGGTTCTTCATTTCTCAAACACCAGTATATTTGTAGAAGCACATTTACACAAGAGAAATCTCAGAAATTGGGACTTTAAAATCGAAGATGTTGTTGAAGAATCAGTGGAGATCTTAATGTCAAAGGGTATATTTGGTTGTGTCTGTTACATCATTGTAGTTTACCATAACTGATTAAAGTAAGAGCAATCTTTGAAGTTGTAAAAACTTTATTTAAAAAAAAAAAAAGATAGAAAAAGCTACATAGATTGGTTAAATATATATTTCAAAATATAATTGTGTAGTTGGTCAAGATATTATGTTCATGTCAAATATTGGTTTATTTAAAAATCATAAAGAGAATAATGTCATCATATGCCAGGTTTGCAGAGTGTCAATGTACATTTACCTCTCCACTAGCTCTAATTATTAAATAACTGTGCTTAGTTATACAAATACCCATCAAAATATTGTTCAAAATGTAATAATAACACTTTAGCTATGTTAACATAATTCAGCTAAGAAATTTAACAGAGTTTAAAATTTAGTAGTCTAAATTAAAACTTTAAAAAATAACTTACACATCAAACTAAAATTTTAAAAAAATGCTAACAATACAGTCTTCTGAGGTTTCGTTTACAGTACTTCAACATTAATGTCTGTAGTATATACAGAAGCAGAAAAGAAGAAAATATTGTAAGAATGTTTACTACTTGTGTTTTATATCTGTCCACTACATTGTGTAAAGCCTTACAAGAATGATGACTGTGTTGCTAACCGGTTTAGCGGACGGCTGACCGTGCAGCGCGTGCAGCAGGCACGGTATACCGTGTGGTGGCCGGCACTGAAAACCTAGGGCTGGGTGTTGCAACCACTGCGACCAAAACCACCACCAGCTCTCGCACCAATCAGACGACAGTCACTAGCCTCACCACCAACAATGCTACTACTGCCCGTGGGGTAAATGACTAAGCCACATCCATGATTGACACCTGTGAGCGAAATATGTGACAACAGTGGGGCTCTGTGCGTGTGCTTGAGCTGCCTTTACTTTTATACAAATATGTATATAATTTTGGGCAATAAATGAAATATAAAATTCAATTTATCAGTTTCGAGTTACTGAAAAAATTCTTAAATATACCCGAAAGATAGAAAAAAAGGATAAAAATGATCATTTGATTAGCAGCAAGAAAGAAGGACAGAGGAAGGAATGTCCTCTGATAAAAACTGATGGCAAAACAGAGCAAAAGTAATTGATGCAGCAAAATTTCAGACAAATATCCTTACTCAGCAGGGGGAACAGGGGAGATGTTCAGATGGAACTACACATGTTCCTCCCCAAGCTGAAGAATAGTATATACCTGATCAGATCAGGGCTATTCACACCTTTTACCATTATTATTTCTCAATATGCCATTTTATTTAATGAACTGACACTACCTGTATAATTTTCGTTTTGCAATATCTGTGCTCTTCGCTGCCTATGCAATCAATTTTGTGATCTATCAACTAATTTACTAAACATAAAACAATTATTTTTCAAATTTATCCATTGTATTTCTTCCTTCAGTCTTCATAGACTCTTTCTGACTTTCCGACAGAGATGTTTCACTTCTGAAAATAATAACTGTTGAATTTAAAACAAAGCCTCGTCTCAGAGTTCCACTGTCTTCCAAATCACATGGTGTTGTAGAACTTGACGCTGCTTCTTGTGAAAATCATTCCTTTGTGACAGCCTTTGTTCCTTCAAAATTTCAATTTTTATTTCTTACACTGACAATTCGTAATAATTTTCATCTTCTCTTATATATAGAATTATCCTTATTTCAACGACAATAAGGGGAAAATGAAAGTTTATTTAAATGAATTTTTTATCTCTCTCTATCTTCTTTTTTAAGTTTTGTAAAAAAGATTTAACACTATGTGTTTTCAGTAAATCTGATGCACTGTTATATTTTAACATTTTTCAAATAATTTTGGGATATGCTATTTAAACAATGTCAGTGTAAGAAGACTCTTCTTTTCTCATGTACTAGCTACCTGCTTCTTCTGCACTGTATCTGTTGTTAGAGCACATTACTAGCAGACTACAATTTTCACTGCACTGCATGCTCTCCATTGTTAAATTGCACACCAACTAACATCAGAATTAATTTCAAATGTTATGCTGATGTTTCTCTCACTTTCAACATAAAACTATTTTATTCTTCACAAATTGTTTGCATTATTTTTGCATTCTTTATACTAAAATATTGTAACATATAAATTAGAAGACATAACTTTCATTTCTCTTTCATTTAAAGACTAAAACTATATTCAGCAGCACAAGAACGCGTTAAAAGAAAACATGCAAGTACAGTTGAGATTTTAAACATTTATACCTGTTCCATCAATCAACAGACAAAGAAAAACCACACTGATTTATATGAAATTTCATCACAATTGTCTTTCTTTCAGAAAGAGACTGTGGGTATAGGGATGAGGAACACAGTGTATAATGTATTCACAGTACCGTCACAAACCTTAAAAAATTCCCTTTAGTTCAAAATAATTGAAAGCACTGAAACTTCATGTATTTTAAATCCATCTTCTTTTTTTAAATAAAATTATTATGAAACTGAAGATAATAACTCTCTGAAAATTAACTTAAATGTAGATTTCTGTAGGTCAAGAAGTCACCTATTTCCTAGACACCAAACATATGACTCAATTATTTTTGAATTTGTGTTACAAGCAGCAATTTGTGAGCTCTATTTAGTGTTATAAATATGTTAACCAGAAGAGTATTGGGTATATCTTCTCCTATTTAAACATTTATCCATTTTTGGTATACTGATTTAATACAAATCGCATGATAAATGACATGCACATAACTCATAGGTAATAACTTCACATATTTCTCCTGCATGAACTTATAACAATTACAGCTTGCAGTTCCTTCTTAATGTTGATAGTGTAATACATAAACTAAATACATTATTTCACTTACATTAAAAGGTAAAAGCTGCCAAATATAATATACTACTCCACCAATAGAACATCATTAAATTTTTATTAACAGAAGGAATTATGGTCTCTGATACTATCTCTTTTTATAAAAAGGAAAAACTGGAATGTGCATTCACAATTGTATCTTCACTGTCATTCTGACACACTAACAATCTTCTGAATATCACTTTTAAACAATTTCTGAGCATTTTCTTTTACACTTTCAACATAAATTTAGGAGCAGGACTTGACGATTGACTACAATGACATACACAAAATGAAAAATTTCCCTTTTGGTCCTTAACGATCTCATATTTTAAACTATGAAAAGCACTTGATTTTTTTTGTTGCCATATTTGTATTTTATTGATGTAACAGCCATTGAAAGGGTGGTTTCATTTCTAGCAGACGTCAGTAATAATTGTTTATATGATACTTATGGAAGGAAAAGTATTTGATGTAAGCTACTAAAATACTTCTAAAATACACAGTAAGTATCCCTATTTTATTTTTGAAAATTTATTTCTTTTAAGTTTTATGACTTTAATATACTACAGTTGAATTGGTTAAGTCCCTATAAAGTAGAAGTAATATGGATCACAGCTTTAGTGTAAAGTCTGTAAATATAATACTTAGGAAGCTTCTAAGAGCAAGTCATATAATAGTTCTCCACACAAATGAAGTTATCAGAAAACATATTACATGATATCATAAGAGCAAACAATTAAAAAAAATGATGAAAAGAAAAATGAAGAGCCATAGGTAAATAGAAATGATATTTATGTAACTGTTTGCTACTATTATTTTTATTGTTCTTTTAGTTTTAAATGAACCTGATATGCCAAAGAAGTGACTACTGTGTGCAGTTAATAAGTGTAGCAATCTAATGAACTGTATTAATAAGTGTGGCAGTCTAATCAACTATAATGCAACTTCCAAAATAAAACACATTCCAACTAGGAATAAATTAAACTGCTTCCTGAATTCTAATAAAAGGGAAAGAAAGTAAATCTATTACTCGTAGAAGAAGGGCAATAGGAATAGCATGAACATATTCCTTTTTGTGTTTTCATGTGTGTAAATATATCATCACAATCTAGCTGTCTTCAGACTTGGAGAGTAAACTTTCTCTATCCTTGTTTAAACTTGTATTATCATGATACATGGCTTCCAATTCCATTATTATTTCTGCTGGGCTGCAAATTATTTGAAAATTATTAGATGGATGTAAGAGATGCAGAGGGGCTTGTGTGCGAAGCAAACCTGACCAGTAGCTGGGAACTGTGGATGATGCTGACAATGATGATGATGTAAAGATAACAGTCAAAGTCTAAAATCACTGAACTCGCTTGTTAATTGGACAATTTTTAAAACTCCTTCGCCATATGTTGAAAAGGGCATTTTAAATGCAAAAATACAAACCACTTGATTTAAAACATTGGTAATCACATTAAGGGTAGAGAAGTGGAAGATGCATCCAATGATCTTCATGGTTAATAAATGTGTTAACATGATACAGCACACTTTCAGTTTAGCCATGAACTGCTCATGACAAGCTACAAATGTCACAATATTATACTGTTTATCAGAAATACTACATGTGTGCAACATACATTCATCTATTTAGATCTGCTACTTCTGTGGTAGCAAATTCTGAAAATGTTTTTACTTCCCAAAGGAGATAACATTACTCATAACCATTATGTTATTTTCAGAAGTGAGTTGCTGATAATTGGTCAGCTGTTTCATAATTTGATAAAATAAACTTTGATCTTTGCTAAGGACATTCAATACTGATGATAAATCCATGTTAGTGTCTTCAAATTTGTTTCATCATATTCATGACTCATTTTCATAATCAAGAGAAAATTGAATGCTCCCAAAAAATTCTAAGTCTTAATTTTGATAATAGTGACAGTCAAGATACAGCTAGGCAATGAAAATAAGGAAGGCTAGGAAAAGTAAAACAATCACTCACCACAGGGGAAAGCAAGAGGGTTACGGCCAACAAATAAACATGAACACACTTTAATATAAACTTTGGGTCATCACCTTGCAATGTGTCTTACTTCTAAACATAATTAAGATTTTTATTGAAATATAGTAAAGTGTTTATTGTTGCCCACAGCCTCTTGCATTCATCTGTTGTGAGTGAGATATTTACTTTCCCCATCCATCATTATTTTCAGTTCTGATGGATATTACAGCTTTCTGTAATCTAGTGATAAAAACTAAATGTGGTAAACAAGGAATTAAAAGCAGCGAAGAAGGAAGCTAAATATGGGTTTATGAAAAATATTATATTTGCAGTGTGAATATTTTGTGATGCATCAAGGAATTTCTCTGATTGTATTAGAAAACTGAGGGGGAGGAAGGGCGGAATTACACAGACAGTTGTGTTAAAAAAAGACAGAGATACTAAGTAATTGGTTTCATGAAGCCGTTAAAGAATGTTATTCTCATACAGGAGGGAAAAGACCAGAAGAGGAACTACTCTACATAAATTGTAATCAACAGACAAAAAACTAGAAATAAATCCTGATGATATTATTGGGTAGCTAAAAATGTATAAAAGAAGTGGTCTGGATGATGTTACTACTGATGTATTAAGGCTAATAGGGCATGAGATGTTACAGTAACCAGGAAATAATAGGAGCTAAGTAGCCAATGGATTTAAAAAAAGGACAGCGAAATGAACCACCACTTACCTCAGATTATGGTTTCATGGAGTGAACACATAAAAAAAGCACAAGAACAGGAAAAACAATTACTATTTCAGGACTTGGCCCTTTTTCAACACGAGAAAATTATGGAGGGAGGGTGGTGTAGGAGCCCTTCTCACAGAATGACTGTTAGTCAGGAACATGGTGGGGGTAAATTCAAACAGAGTACAGGTAGAGAGGGACAGTGAATTGGAGCTAGTACCAAAGCAATGCAAAATATTGCAAAAAGTGCAGAATAACATTTTGCATTGCTTGGTTACTAGCTCCATTTCACTGTCCCCCTCTACCTGTACTCTGTTTTAATTTACTCCCACCATGTTCATGACTAACAGTCATTCTGTGAGATGGGCTCCTACACCACCCTCCCTCCATAATGTTCTCCTGTTGACAAAGGGTCGAGTCCCAAAATATTCATTGTTTTTACTGTTCTCCTGCATTTTTATGCATTCACCCCATGAAACCATCATCTAAGGTAATTGGTGGTTCATTATGCTATCCTTTATATGTATGTATTGCTGTCCTCAGTCTCTCGACTGGTTCGAATCAATCCTCCATCCCTTCCTATCTTGCACTAACTTTTTCATCTTAACATACCCTTACAACCCACATCCTCAATTATCTACTTCATATATTCTCATCTCTGCCATCCCCTGCAGTTCTTACCTGCAACTGTTCCCTCCACTAACAAGTTAACCAATCCTGCATGTCTCAAATATGACCTATCATCCTGTCTTTTCTTTCTGTAAGACTCTTCCGCAAACTTCTTTTCTCAACCACTATTTCCAAAACTCGTTCATTTCATACTTTATCCATCCACTTAATTTTCAGCATCCTTCTATAGCACCACATTTCAAATGCTCAAATTCTTCTTCTTTTTGGTATAGTAATATTACTGAGATTGAATTTGGAGATTTGCTGTTTACCAGATGACTGGAAAAGGGCCATAGTAGTGCCAGTCAATAAAGGAGATGAAACAAATAGAGCTGAAAATTACAGGCAAGTTAGTCCTACATCAGTGGTGGAAAAGTTTTTGGAGATATTGGATTATAACCACATTAGGAATGTCTGCGAGGGAAGGAACTCGTTTGTAAAACAGTAACATGGATTTTGGAAGCACGCTCATATGAATCTCAGTTAGTGGGCTATATGCAAGATATTTCAGATAAAATGAACAAGTGACTTTCTGAATGGGTGGAATTCTCAAAAGGTAGAAACCAAATAGTTAGGGTGGGAAATGCATTATCAGATGAGATAAAAGTTAATAAAGGAGTGTCATGGGGTAGAGTATAGGAACCACTGTTGTTCATTTTTCTAATGAATGACAGTGTTGATAGATTGAAGTAAGAAGTATGATTGTTTGCAAATAATATAATGTTATGTAATAGAATTAAAACAGAAGGCAACTGTGAACCAGATATCTAGCTGGGTAGTTAAGAATGATATGAAAATGAATGCTAAGGAGAGTCAATTTATTAGTTACATAGATAAAAACATAAATATTTTCTATGTGAAGGAATTGCTGGTTGAAGATCTTAACTGTAAATATCTTGGATAACTTTGATAGTAAACACAATTGTGCTGGTCACATAGGGCTTGCGGTAGGAAGAGATTTCAAAATCCACCATTTACTGGAGAAGGTGATGAAGGGATGTACCAACAAATTAAGGGAATTGAGTTACAAAACATTTGGCCGATTGCTTGAATATGGTGGAGTGGTGTGGGACCCACATAATGGGTATCAAATTCAGAAGTTGGATGGTGTATAAAAAGGAGCAGCAAGATTTGTTTACAGAAATTACCATAGAATGCAATCAGTAACTGATGTGATGACTGACATGGGAATCATTGGATTACAGAAGGTAGGTGAAGAGAGTGTTTAGATTGTGCAAGGCTTATGATTAAAATAATGTGTTTGTGGAAGAATTGGGAGTTATACATGAAAGTAAAGAGATGACCATAGTCATAAGCTAGCACTTCAGTTCAGGTAAAAGGGAATGGGAAAAGTTTCATTTGTAGCTATGAGAGTCAGGGACTGGAATAAATTACCAAGGTAAAAATGGACAGTTTACCATAAACACTAAATGAGTTTAAAGTTGAAATTTAAAAAGGTGGGTTTTGAAAAATCATGACAGAAGAATGTTGGGTGTAGGGACATTGCACCGTAAGCACATGTGCTTCATCGCAATTGAAATTAAATTAAAATCAGTTGAACATCAGTCAAATGTAAATTGATGGAGATGTTGAAATACAGTCACATCAGAAACTAGTTTTCAAATCAGCAACATGGCTTTAAGCAAGGTTAGTCATGTAAATTTCTGTTAGTGGCCTATATTTGAGATATTTTGGATTAAACAAACAATGGATACCAAGTTGATAGTGTAGCACTAAATTTTAACATTATTTAATTATTTTGGAGCAAATACTCTCGTGGCAATTTACACATAATTTCTTATTCCTGTTTATATCTTTAATTTTTTTTTTAATACACCTTCCCACCCTCCTACTTTTGCCGTTTAAAAATTTTATTTTTAAATTCGTTCAGCATTTTTGCTAAATTACTTGGAATATTCCTTAGAAATTTATTCCAGTCACTGACTTGCTACAAAAGAAAGTTTCCACACCACTATGAGACTGTCTCAAATTCGGACATCCTTGTGAGCTTTGATGTCATCTCTCTATTCACTTGAGTGCCGGTGAAGGAAATATTGGAATTAACACGATGTCACTTTGATAATGGGATTGCGGACCTATTCCAGTATGTGCTCAGATCTATATCCTTTGTGTATGATGGGTGGTTTTATGAGCAAACCGATGGTGTTGCTATGGGGTCGCCACTTTCTCCAGTGATAGCGAATATATATATAGAGGATTTTGAAGAAAGGACTTTGGAGACTGCTCTGTTAAAACCTACACACTTCTAGTGTTACATGGATGACACGTTTGTAATCTGGCCACACAACTGCTCAGCACTTGCAGAATTCCTCGAACACCTGAATTCAATTAATCCAAATATACATTTCACTATGGAGGTCGAGAAAAATGGCACACTGCCATTCCTAGATATACTAATTAAGTGCAAGCAAGATGCAACTCTGGCACATAGTGTTAATAGAAAACTGATGCACATAGACCGATATCTAGGGGTCTCCAGCATTTACCACCCAGCCCAGCAGAAAACTGTATTGACAACACTGGTCCATCAGCACAAACCATCTTGGACAGTAATAGTTTGCAAGATGAGCTAAGGCACCTTCAGCAGGTCTTTAGGCAGAATGGATATTCATGAAAGCAAATCAAACAGGCTTTCCTTCTCCATGTCCAGAGATCTACAGCTGAACAAGAAGAACCACCAGGATCCCCTACAGTGCTATTTTATGCTGGGAATAGTTCTGTGGAGATTGGAAGAGTTCTATCACAATTTGGCATAAGGAGCATCTTTTGACCACCAGCAAAGATACAAAATATGCTGCGCACCGTGAAGGACAACCTAGGCCTTCGAATGCCAGGGTTTACTCAATCCCATGTGAATGTGGCAAAGTATACATTGGGCAAACAATCAGAACCATAGAGGAATGCCACATTGAGCACCAGCGACATCTGTGGTTGCTATAGTTCGATAAGTCCATGTTGGCCGAACATGCTCTGGAAAATTTTCACAGAATAAACTTCAACAAGACTGAAAAAATAGCGCAGACCACATATTTCTGGGATTCTATAATAAGGGAATTGCTTAAAATTAGATTGAGCACCAACGACATCAACAGAGACGGTGGTATGTTCTTGAGTGAAGCATGGAAGCCCATAATCCAAGTTCTGCAACAGCAGTGTGATAGAAATGCATGCAGGAAGAGAGCTGATATGCAGCCATCTGTTACAGGCCTCGCAGCAGCCAATGGGAGAGCAGTGGAAATCAGCTTCTGTAGAGAGCCTCATATGCGTCCACTGACTGCAGAGTATTTATATGAGCCACAATTGCAAGGCATACACAGTCGGTGTCTTGTCATTGCAGTAGCTACTTTGTCATTCAGTCCACCTGAATGAAGACTGTGGAGGAAGCTGTCAAAACATTGTGTATGACAGAAGAACTTATCCAGCAGAA
This sequence comes from Vandiemenella viatica, assembly GCA_031002005.1. Classification (NCBI taxonomy): domain Eukaryota; kingdom Metazoa; phylum Arthropoda; class Insecta; order Orthoptera; family Morabidae; genus Vandiemenella; species Vandiemenella viatica. The sequence continues at coordinate 22,022,513 of CM061920.1, read as the reverse complement.
CACCCAGGAAGAATTTTTATCATTCCCAGTCAACTCCAGGTAAATTTTAATCCCCCAAAATAACGACCATTCTCCATCTCTGAAGATTCTCATCTTCATCATTCATTCTACCACTGCACAAAGAGTTTGACACAGTGGCCCATTAAATGGTGTCAAATATGGTAAAACAATTGTATTGAATAAAACAATGACTTGATGGGTAGATGAATTCTTAAAAGGTGATAGAATAGGAAATGCAGTATTGGAAGAGTTGAAACCGAATATGTGGGTGCTACAGGGTAGTATATTGAGACCATTACTATTCCTTATTCTAATGAATGACTGTGTTGATGATTTGCAAGTTACGTTGCTTTCAGATTATATACTGGTATATAAGAGGATCAAAATGGGAATAGACTATGATCAGTAGCAAGGTGAGTTGGACAGAATATCTAACTGTACAGGTCAACATGGATTGAAGATAAATGCCAAAAATAATAAGCTAATTAGGAAAAAACTAAAGATTGTTTATGATTTTTTGGTGGGGACAAAATGGCTTTTTGAAGGGTTGAATTTTAAATATCTTGGCATAAAATTAGATAATAAACTCAACTGGGCAGGTGGTAGGAAAATGTTTCTAAAACCTTCATATACTGGAGTAGTTATGAGAGGATGTGCCAGAGTTTAGAAAATTTTGGTCAGAGCATTGCTTGAATATAGTGGTGTAGTTTGAGAATAACATTTTGGGAATTAAATACAAAAGTTTGAAGGAGTGCAAAGTAGAGCTGCTGGATTTGTTTGAGGAAATTATTGCAGTACCAAGTCACCAACTGATATGATAACATAGCTGGATTGGGAGTCACTGGAAAACAGGAGTGTGAAAAGAGTGCTATTGGTGTATAAGGTATATGATACTTGGAGAGAGATTGGTCGAAAAATTAGAAGTAGTGCATGGATGGAAAAAGATGACTATCAGCACAACTTAGCACTTGATTTCATGCATAAGGGAGTGGGAAAAGTTTCTATTGTGTGTAAGGGTGTCAGGAATTGAAATAAATTATCAAGGGAGGTGATGAATAATTTATCAAAAAAGACTGATTGAAATTAAAATTTGTAAATGACCAAAAATAATAATAATGTGGAAAGGAAATATAAATTATACCAAACACTCACCAAAGTTGAAGGGAGGAGGGCAGCAGTAACACAAAATAATATACAAACACAAAAAACACACTATTTCGGGTTAATCCTTTTCAGGTGGAAAGAAATGTGGCAGAGCTTGCATGTGGCTGTGTTGTCCATGAAGCTTGTGCAAGCTCAGCCACATGTTTCTTTCCACTTGAAAAAGGGTTAACCCAAAATATTGTGTTTGTATATTATTTTGTGTGGCCACTGCCCTCCTCCTTCAGCTTTAGTGAGTGTTGGGTATAAGTTATCTTTCCTTTCCACATAAATATCACCTCATGGCAGTTCTTTCACTCTATTTTTACTGAAATAATAATAAACATTACAGTAAAGATAAAAAAGTAGTAAAAATGACTATAGGAATTTTCACCAGAGCATGCACTCCATTGGAATTCAATTCAGGTGGGTTGGGTTACATATTGGTCACACCATTGCTTCAATATGGGTCTGTATTTTTAGTATCAAATACAGTGGTACAAATGGGAATAGCTACTTTTGTCAATGAAAATTATTTGCATTACACAATAAGTAACTGATAAAAGGGGTGGATTTGGATTCACTGGAAGATAGAGTGCAAAGAGATTGCTGAGAGTGTAATGAGTTGTAAAAGACAGTGGTAAGAAAATTAGTAGTAGTGCATCGAAGCACCACCAGCATAGGGGAAATAGAATATACATTTGGGTAAGAGAGCCAATAATTGAAATAAATTGTGAAAGTGCTGAAATAATTTGCCAAAAACATTGAAGGAATTAAAGTTAAATTAAGTGCAAACATAGATGGGTTTAATATAAAAACTTCAAGAAAGGGGAAAATTAAATTTAAAAAACATTGCTTAGCAGCATTTTCATTTCACTATTATTGAATTGTTTTCATCATTAGCTAACTATCAATTTAAAAATTTTCCAGCAGATGTGTACAACTACAAGCCATCATTCATGTGCTGTACTTTCTTCTGACTAGACCCTTATAATTTATAGCTTTGTTATTGTCATTTTCCATCATAGTGATATTAAACACGTTTCATAACATTCAATCACTAGTTCAGCACACATTTGCAGTTTTTTTATTAATCATTATGTTTTTATTTCATTGACCTGTTAACAGGGATTCAAATATCATCAAAGCTGAGGATTGTCTGCAGAAACGCTCCATTCAGCCTATCACATAAGATTAATATGGCATCATGTTAGTTTTATACATGCGTGAAATAACTGACTCTTTCCTTCTTTTGATAGAGGCTTATTCTCACCTATAAATCCTACAATGTATCACTGGAATTATTTTCTTTCTCCAAACATTATTTTTGTTTGATATAGTAGTTGGCACACTGTTGGAACAATACATTTTTAACTGCATCAAACATTAAATTGCATTTTGGTCCATTTTTATATCTTCCCTGCAATTAACTAAACTGCTTGTTTGGAAAAGGTATGGCAATAATCTTTTCTGGTAACATCATTTTATTTTCTTTCTCAATCTGTAACACTTGATGACTTTGAATAAAATGTGCTATATATTAAAAACCAGCAGTTGCATGACATTTTGGTATTCATTTTCTCTGCTGCCTTTTGTCAGTAAAGTGTACCAGTTACCAAACAGAATGGACACTTGCAGCCATAAAAGCAATAAATATTTTATTCAAAATTTTATTCTTGCAATAATCAATATCCAAAGAAGTAAATTAGTATGGTACTATTGGCTGTGACATTTCCGATTTCTAATTGTCATGCATGTGTCTTTTGTCATGGGTACTCTATTCTGACCCAACAATTCTACCCTGTAAAGCAGGCCTACAGTTTACTGTGGAATCAAAACCATGGAGAGTCCTATCATACTTCATATGAACAAAGCAAAGCTTTGCCAGAGGTGAAGGTCAGGATAAGAGCCTGTAAAAATTCTAGCTAACCATTTGGATTTTAGGGCTTTTTGTGCCTACAGTTTTGCTAAACATATTTATAATTTACTTGTTAAGAGGTTTCTGAAAAAATGTTTATTTATTGTTCGTATTATGATGCTAAAGAAATGTAATAAAATATTTCCAATTTCCTCTTTCATGTTGTTAAATTAAAAATATAATTCCCTAAATTTGTACCTTCTCACACCTTCTGAATGAGATACATAAATTGCATTTCTCAGCAGTTATTATTGAACACTTAATACAAAAATAGTTATGGAACCAGTTAATACCTGCCCTCTTTATTATTTTCAAAAGAAGATAAACTAAAAATCATTTTACAGATTTTTGTTTCATCCTTTAACCAATTTCATAGTTGTGCTCATCATTGTAATCTTTTTAAGTGAAGAAAAATATAATGTAATCAATTAATAGATTAGAATTAACACAGTGATTGTTGTATACTTAGAAACATTATTACATATCTCAATTAGCTTGAGTTTAAACTTGAAAAATTATGTCATTTTCTCAGTTGCTATTTAATTCTAACAGTTTTACATCACTAGTGAAAAAATATTTGCTTGTTTAAAGTAAAATAAATGCTATCATTTTTTATTCTCTACATGTTATGTATTTCATTTATGAAAATTATTGCAAGAAAATTAGTTCCATAGTGAAAGATGACAAATTTACTCTGCTTCTGAACAAGTGCAACAATTAATTAGTTGTTCAAACATTAAGCTGGATTGTAGAATTGATTAGTGAATTAATGTAGTATTTTACATATATAGAAAGAACTTTGATTTTGGGATGGAATTTGTCTTAGCTAACATGAACTTTTAAAACATTTCAGCTGGTTGCTGGAAGTGGTAACACTGAGCCAAGTGGTGATTCAGCAGGAGCAAGCATTGGTGGAGGTGTTGCAGCAGAAGCTGGAGTTGTAAAAGATGATGGATATCAGGCTGGAGTACCAGGACCTATTACTCGACTTTTCATCATTGCAAACCGTGGAATTGCCAACCTCATGCAGGATCTTATTCTGGTAAGAAGACTGTGACCAGTAGTCAACAAAAATTTAATTTTATTGTAATAGAACACATGATCCAGTTGCAATTTTCCTAGCTATCTACTTACTCATATTTTACAATTAGCTTACATCATATGAGTGTTAAATTCCTCCATTTATGAATTTTAATTTTAAATTCATTCAGCATTTCTAATTTCTGACACCCTTACCAACAAAAGAAAATTTTCTCACTCACTTATGCATGAAATCAAGTACCAGCTTGTGCCTGTAGTCATCTTTTCCCAAGCAGTACATCTAATCTAATTCTTAAATAAATATCCCTCCAAACCCCATCACCAACATATGACACTTACACTCCCAGCACTCCCTTCATCCTCCTCCTGCCTACCAATGTCTCCAAATCCAGCTCCTTTACCATAACAGTTACTGACAGGGGCCTGCAGTAATTGCTACAAACAAATCTAGCTGCTCTTCTTTGCCCAGCCTTCAATTGCTACATTTGATACCCAAAATGTGAGTCCCAAACTACACCTCCATATTTGAGCAATGGTCTGACCAAAATTTTGTAACTCAATTCCCTCACTTCTCTTGTGCATCTTCTCATCACACTCACCAGTAAATGATGAATTTTGTAATATTTTCTTAGTACCTGCCAAATGTGTCCAGCCAAGTTGAGTTTATTATCAAATGTTATGCCAAGACATTTTCTCTCCAAGTCTTCAACAAACCATTATGCCACCATATAATCATAAACGATCTTTTTTCCAAATTCCTTTTTCCTTAGTTTCATTGTTATATTTAAATATCTGTTATAACTATATACAAGTATTATGTAGCCTGCAAGCTATCTTAAAATCGAAATTGTGACCCATCTCCAAAATTGGTAGGGCAGCCTTGTCTGATAATCTGTTGCACAACAATTCAGGTTTATCTGTCCAACTCAAATATGTCCAGTGACTAAAGCATCAAGTATAAAAGTCATCTAATATTTATTATTTATCATTTATTGTCACTTTCAGCAAACACTGCCACCAACTCAATTGAATAAACTATTTCAAAGATTGCTACAAACTGAGAAGGGGAACACTGTAAACATCTTTCGAACAAGACTTCCTGTCATTACAGAAGAATATTTCCTCAGTTTGGCTCACAAAATTTTTAATTCACTGATAATATCACTCAATATTGCCCTTATGCATACATATTGTCTTTCATCTGACTGACACTTGATAATGAATGATTCACTTCCCTAAATGACTATTTTTCACAGATGCTGCCTAATTCCTTCTTAACATATTTTATTAAAATTAACTAAACATCAGTAACACTACATTACTATTTGCTGAAACTGTCTAAGTATTCTCACCAAGCATAAAGATTGTGGTGCAAATCACTTCTATAGATGATGGTGATAGCACCTACTCACATACTAAAAATTGTTTACTCACTGTTTACCTGATTGTTAGATCTATGTTTACAAATTTCACCAGCTATGTCATAATTGTATCAGTGTCACGATGTTTTCAGAAAATGCTGCTTTATATCCCCTCCTAACAATGAGTTGAAGGAACATTTTACTACCGTATCCCATTCATAGTGCAACATCTCCGAACTTTCTCTATACGGGGCGATTCAAAATGATTGTTGGGGTTTCACAAATCTTTTATCAGCTATGTACTAAACATACAAGTATTATCTTTACATGGATGAATAGACAAACTCTCAAAGTTTTGTTTTGTAGCAGCCGCTAAAATTATAGTTACGTTTTGTTCTGCCAAATGTCAGTTATTGCAATATGGCAGCTAATGCTATAGAGAAGTCTTTTTTCACTCTAGATTTTCACGTGTGTCAGTCAGTTACCGTTGTCCTCCAATGGCACTTTCGAAAAAAATTTATGAAGGGTGCACCTTCAGACAATTTCATTCGGAGGTGGTATGCACAGTTTGTAGAGAAGGGCTGCTTATGGAAAGGGAAAAGCAGTGGGCATCCTTCTGTGTCAGAAGTCGATGTGAACCGTGTCAGAGAAGCTTATAAACGTAGCCCGCAGAAATCAACAAGAAGAGGCAGCAGAGAACTGAACATTCCGCAAACCACAGTTCGGTGCGAGCTACGAAAATGCCTAAAAATGAAAGCCTATCGCCCCAGGCTGCTTCAGGCTTTAACACCTGATGACCATCACAAACATCTCACGTTTTGCAACAATATGCAAGAAAAAATGGAAGAAGATGGGTTTTGTAAAAAACTCATTTTTGGTGATGAAGCGAACTTTCACTTGTGTGGGAAAGTTAACAAGCATAATGTGCGGATTTGGGGAACAGAAAATCCCAGTGCTTTTATTGAACACCAGCGTGATTCTCCAAATGTGTGTTTTTGCTGCTGTTTCCAAGGCGAAAGTGTACGGCCCATTCTTCTTCAATGAACAGACAGTAACAGGGCTAACTTACCTCGATATGCCTCAGCTGAAAGAGGTGGATGATTTCATATTCCAACAAGATGGTGCTCCACCTCATTTCCTTCGGGAGGTCAGAACATTTTTCAATGAACAACTGCCACAGCGATGGACAGGGCGCAGAGCTGACAGTGACCAAGTGCTCATGGCTTGGCCACCTCATTCACCAGATTTAACCCCACGTGATTTTATTCTGTGGGGTTACGTCAAAGATCAGGTTTATCTTCCTCCTCTACCTGCGACCATCCCACAACTGAGAGAACAGATTAGGGCCGCCTTTCTAAACATTTCTGATGACATGTTGCGTCGCGTGTGGGATGAAATGGACTATCGCATAGATGTGTGCAGAGTGACACAGGGCACACATATCGAACATTTGTAATGGATGTAAAAAAAACTTGATGAGTTTCTTTACACATCAAAATAAGATTCAAATTCATATCTCAATTTTGCTAAGTGTAGGAATTTTTTGAAACCCCGACAATCATTTTGAATCACCCTGTATAACTGCATACATTATAAAAACCCTCAAATAATGCATTTTTATAATGCCTTGAATGAATTACAAGAGCATATGCTTGATCACAGTTATATTAAATTAAATTAAAACTTGTACAACACTTCATGTAAATTAAATCATTGTTGCTTAAATCTTTATGCTGAAAACAATAAATAAGTTCACAGAAGGCAATAATTTTCAGAATCCCTAAAAGCTGAAATCTCAAAATAAGAATACAAACATGTCAAAGTTTGAGACAAAAAAGTTTCAGATAAAGAAGTGTCACATGAACAGGAGTGTAAGCGAAATGTGTGGCATTAGAGATATAAGGGAACTACAGGATGGTTCAGTAATTCACTGACAGAATTTTTACTTTAATTTTGGATCAGAACTACAACAAGAGTAAATGGCCTTTTCATTCAAATGGGACATGTAGTGTAACATCCTAATCATTGACCCATAACTTCTAATTTTCACAATTATCTGAAATCTTTTCAAGTCATTCGTATAAATACAATATTCTAATATATTAAACTAGAGGTAATAAACTAAGAACTTTTAGACCATGTCTATTTATAACAGTAGAATATATAATGAAATAAAGTTATTTAAACAATGATCCGTTAACAGCACAGTGTTTAAAACTATGAGGGTTGAATGATAAATAATGCCTTCACCTTCATAACTCCTCAATAGAGGGCAGCACTGGTATGCGGCAGGTACTGGCTTCTTTTGTAGACTCTCCTCTACAACTCCAGTTGGTGGTAAGCTTTAGCATTGAATTGTTGTAGTGTCACATCGTAAAGTATGGAACCCTGCACAGACAGTCGGTCAATGTGATTTAAGCAACATGCAGTCATTGAATTCTTGACAGCAGAAGGTGTCACCCCAAAGGAGATTCATCAAAGAATGCAAGCTGTTTATGGTGATTGTGTCAATGTGTGTTGCTGGGTGAGTAAGTTTAAAGATGCTGAGGTGGGAACATCTGACTTGGATGACAAACAAACAGTTGGACATCCTGTGAAAGCAACCACTGAGTTTCACAAGCAAAAAGTTGACAGACTAATTCAGGACGATCGTCGTAGCACTCAGAGAGAAATTGCAAGCATGATCAGCATTTCACAAGAATGTGTGGGTCACATTATTGATTTGCTTGGCTATCGGAAGATCTGTGCACAATGGGTACCTCAGATACTGACGCCTGAAATGAAAGCGAACAGAGCTGAAATTTTCCAGGAACTCCTCTCGTGTTATGAGAATGAAGGTGATGCCTTTCTCCATTCAATTGTGACAGGAGACAAAACATGGGTACACCATTATGACCTGGAATGCCAGTCTATGGAACATCGACACAAAAACTCACCTCAGGAAAAGAAATCCAAAACAGCCCTCAGCTGGAAAAATCATGGCAACATTCTGGGACGCAGATGGTGTTATCTATGTTGATGTCCTTGAATGTGGGTCAGTAAATTCAGAGCGTTACATCACAATGCTGCAAACTTTGAAATGACAGCTAACAAGGGTCTGAAAAGAAAAGGGAAATGTTTTCCTGCAGCATGACAATGCCAGACCACACATTTCATGTGCCACCACAGCAGAACTTCAAAGACTGAATCTCACCACCATACGGCATCCTCCATACAGTCCAGATTTGGCACTGTCTGACTTCCATCTGTTCCCAATAATGAAAGATCTGCAGAGACATCATTATGCTTCTGATGAATACATTGAGAGAAGTGTGACCCTGTGGTTGCGGAAACAGAGTGTTGACTTCTTCCATGATGGCTTCAGAAAACTGGTTCATCATTGGCAGAAATGTATCCAATTGTCTGGTGATTATGTGGAAAAGTGAATATTGGTAATTAAAGAAGACATTCTAAGGATTATTTCTGTGTTTGATTTATTAAAATATTTCCATTCAGTCCCAGGTTATGATCTTGGAGGAATTATTTATCATTCAACCCTTGTAGATGCAGTGACACAAATCAAATAGTTAATAATTTTAAAATAATTTAACTTGCTATTTTTCAAGCCTATGAATCTTTAAAAAAATTATTTCAACTATCTTTTAAAAAACTGAATGAAGTCAGCTTTTAATAACATGCTTCAATTTCACAACAGCGCCTGGCCCAGACTAGTGAGAGAATAGTGAACTTCAAGGCACGTCTGATTACAGCCATCATCTAAGCAGAAGCTGCCAGTTCCTGGAAGCAGGAGAGTGACTATTAAGACTCTATTAATGTATGGCACTTTAATTAAAGCAAAAGCATCTTGTAGAATCGTACAGCAACTGGGATTTGATTACATAACAATTAAGCATAACAATGCCAAAATCTCTTTAAAACTTATTTCTTGTTAATCTGATCCCATCTGCTGTACAGTCGTTTCACAAGTAACTATCATCACATGTGAGACAAAATTTTGACTGAGCTGCTATGTTTTCTTTGTGTCTGGGATACAATGAAGAAAACAATCGGATCAATTTCTGCAACTCAGTGCAATATTTATCTACACACTTGCTTATGCTTTAATTTTATTCACCTTCAATATAAATTAAAAATTACATGTCAAATGTGTGATTACCATTTTGTACATATCAGTTTACTGAATATGCTGTCTATATGAATACCATGTATACATTGTAATCATGTTAGGGCTCAAAAATTTTAATTTAATAATATTTCTTTAGCTCTGAAGATGTCCTGTGAATATTGATCATGTTTCATTCGTTAGAAAGAATAATTGAAAAACCTGAACTTACATTTAAACAGCCAGTTTATGGTAGACATACAATTTTACTCTATCCAAGTGTAAAAATAAAAATACCTTCAGACTTTTAATATTTTTATAAGCAATGTTAAATTGTATATGTATTTTTGTTATAAAACATGATTAAATATATAACACTGAGTTGTCATTTAAAAATTAATGATATATTTAAAAAAAATATTATATTCCCCTCTTCTGGTAACTTTATTATTGATTTGATTGTTGTTAAACAACTGGTTAAATGGAGCCATTACAGACTGCCATTCAAATATTGGAAAGGGAAATGCTTAAGGAGTAGCTTTTCTACAAAAGCAGAAATGAGTAGATCACAAAATTAGAAATATATTACATGGGAGCGGAATGGGTTAAAAAGTGTAAAAGGGATGGTATAGAGAATGTTACTACAGACGTATCATTTTACTATAGCTAGAGATAATATAAACTTAGAATGCATATCAGAGAACTTAAAAAGGTTGCAGTGTGGAATGCACTTAGATGGTTTGCTGCCCTGAGTGGAATTAGTTCAGCCACTCCATGATGGCATGTGTTGGTAGATTGCTTATTAAAATAACATCTCTGTCACATTTCAATGACTTATGGATTGAAACACAGTCATATACTTACTTCAAAACTTTTTGCACTCTATCTTGCTGCCATGAAATATGAAACATCTATAATCAACCCAGACACAGAAATTAGATATATTTTTGATGGTGGACTTGGCTAGGCTTAATTTCCAAAGACAATACAGTGTGTTACCAACATTAGTGATATGCAATATGGAAATGAACCCACAGCATACTCTCTCACTCCCAAGAAGTTATAGCAATTAGTCAACTGCCTCAGTACGTAGTGCTTGTGATGATTTTGACCCCAGCATCTGAAAAAACAAAGATTCTTGCTCATTCTATACCTGAGATTATCCTTCCAGGGTCCCAAGTATACTACAAGAGTAAACTACTGGAGCATACTTCTGGCACTTGCCCCACCCTGGCTCCATCCTTCAAGAAGTAGAGCAAAAAATATATGAAAATAAAAATTTACACTTTTAACATTGAAATATATATATTTAAAAAAAAAAAAAAAAAAAAAAAGGCCAGAACCCTAGTAGACTAGTGCTTAAATAAGCTAAATGAGTGTTTAATTATTTTTTCTTCAAGTAAGATCATTTTCAGCAAGTATTTTTATGTAGTTTCCTTGTTTTTTGCCTCATCCTAAAGCTAATCTTGGTTATGCCCTTGGCATGTAGAATATTTTTGTATCTTGAATGCATCATTAGCAAAGCATCAGAAGTGATAAGAATATGGATGCTGCCCATATTACCTGTCATACTGTCATGATGAAATAAAGACCTAACACTGCTTACGAAACTCATGAAATACCAAGCAATAGTAATTTCAACACTACTTTTTGAAATGTGTACCATGTAATGCTGTGATGTTAAAAAGTGGCAGGGTGGCCACAAGGTAATGATTTAAAAATTCCCTGATATTTCCAGGTTTTCCAGAAAAATTTGCCATATTTTTCCCTGATTTAGAAAGTTTATTTGCATGATTAAGATATTTAAAGTTTTAATTAGATTTTGATTGTAAATAATTAAATCTGGTACAAAACTCAAAAAATTAGTAAAAGAAACTTGTTCAAGAACATTTATTTGAAAATTTTATAACTAATTTAGTAATCTTATGAAGCATAATTAAAAATGAGTAGCACAAAAATAAGATAATGACTAATATGAACTAGAACAAATTAGTAATCTTACAATATTTGGTAGATAAAATAATTAATTTTTAAATTGCTCATCAGTAAGTTGACTCAGTCAAAAGCTTAGCTTTTTTATGCCTTTTTTCATTTGCTACATTTTTCTTTTCAAATCTTCTGGTTCAGTTATTGTAGCTTCTTTTGTTCCATCTTCAATTTCTTCTGTTGCCGAGTTAACACTTTTGCGTAAGTTTCCGCAAGTCTACGCAAGATAACATGAACATGAGTTTGTATAAACCATGCAATCGTGTAGGCTCACCTTGCGTGGTTGCTTGGGTGTGCCACTCGCCTTGGCAGCAGTTTATTTGGTGCAAGTCAAAGGCACGAGCACAATGTTTATACTGTCGAATCGATTCAGCATTTGAAAGAGCTCTGAATGATGCAAAACTTTATAAATACTACCTATTTAGACATCTGGTTTGTATTTACATGAGCTTATGTATTATTTTGTTCCTGCTTTAATTCACCTTATATCATTAATACAAAAGTTATAAAGCCATATAATTATCACTATTCACATTTTTGCTGGCATTGGTATCTTGATCTATTAAAGGTTCAATTTTTCTCAAAAGAAGTTCAAAACCAGCTTGTGACATTCTACAGGACTTCGAAGATTCCCCACAAATTCAATTTTTTTGTAACATCTGTTTCACACTTAGCTTGAAATTGTAAAACCGTTTAGTGAAACATAAAAACACCTTTATAAACTTACTACTCTACGATTGCTGTTTTATTCAGCAAAAAATATAACTTCTGAATTTACATGTAGTACTATAATTCTGATTTAGATGTCATGCACCTTTTATTAAATATAATTTCGAATGCTGAGTTCCAGAGAGAGTTCATGTCAGCGCTCGCGTACGAACATCTCGCAGTCGTATCTCGATGAGATGCAAGTTGCTAGTGTAAATGCGGCATTTGTTGGCTATTTTATGTCAAAAATATATAAGCTGAATTATTTAATGCAAAAGTTCAATATTAAAATAAATTATCAAAAAAATTCCAAATTTTGGGTTGTTGCAATTAAAATTCCCTGATAATTTTTGAAATTACTTGGATTCCCTGATATTTCCATGATATTTCAAGGTTGCTTTAAATTCCCTGATAATTCCATATTTTCCAGGTTTTGCAGGTCTGTGGCCACCCTGAGTGGAACACTTTCATCAGCAGAAACTTTGATCCAACATGAATGTAAAACGAAAGGACAACGTTACAAACACTGTAGTCTTTGAGAAAGTGGGTTTCCATAGCATTGAAGTCTCCTTAGTACGTCATTGGCTCTGATGGACTGGACATGTCCAGCATATGAGTTGTTTCCCTGAAAAATTTTTATGGCAAACTTTCGTCCACACAAGATCTCAAGGCACTCCTTCAGAGTGTTATAGATATTATGTTAAACAAGCTGTAAGATGCGAGATTGCAGTGGGGTTCTGCATAAAGCTTGGATCATAACTCTGACCGTGTGTAGCCTTGGATGTAACAGTTTTGGCTTAAATAGAATAATAATGTCGCCACACAGATTTTAACCTAAATAGTTCAATGTCATTTAAATAACTATATTCTTCATTTTCACAAAGAAATGTTTTACAAGTTTGATTAACTGGTCAAGCCAGGCCACACCCCAATAATTCAAAGAATTAAATCACTAGTTGAAGAAAGCTAGTAAAAGTTCATCACACGCTCCCATTGTTCAAAAGTTTAGTTAATTTAGACAATCCCAAGGCCTCACTTGGAGAAATACTATTTTAACACAACATTATGGTTAACTTGAACAAAACAAGCAGCATCCTTCCAAAATAAAACTTTCACTGATATGCTAGGTATAAAACTTTCCGACCTACTGAGCTACATGTTATCGCGTTCGCGGATCCTGGCAGACTGAGATCGAACAACTGCACGCACGCATATATATCACATAGCGCTTCTCGAGGATTCCTAGCAACTGTTCTCACACGAAGCATGGGAACATATTCACTTCCTCTCTCACAGGGGTGGCTGATGGGAAGCTCGTCAGATATCAAATCGCACGTCTGAAGCCCTTACATTAGTTAATCTGACCTTGATAGTAAAAATAATTCAATCTCCTTGAAACTTTACAAATTGCTAGATCTTTAAATAAACGTTAACTTTAGTTATTATGAAAAATATCCTAAAGCACTCCTCGAAGATTCCTAGCGACTATTCTCACGCGAAGCGTGGGAACGTATTCACTTCCTCTTTCACAGGGGTGGCTGATAGGAAGCTCATCAGATATCAAATCGCATGTCTGAAGTCCTTACATTAGTTAATCTGACCTTGATAGTAAAAATAATTCAATCTCCTTGAAATTTTATAAATCGCTAGATCTTTAAATAAACGTTAACTTTAGTTATTATGAAAAATATCCTATCTTTAATCATTTAGCCAAAAATAAATACTTTAAGTATGAACTTTCCCACTCCAGGCGAATGCCGAAGAATGTTGAAATTAAAAATATTGAAAATACTATCTTAAAAACTGTAAAACTGCTTTCTAACTTGAATAAACATAAAAAATGAATATTGTCGCGTTGCAACCGGGGCAGGTGTGAATTCGAAGGTTACTTGTCAATGAACACAGCACTTAAACTGAGAACAGGTTTATTGAGAACTCAAACATACACGCAGCACTGACTGCCTCTTGGGCAGAATGCTCTTCTATTTATACACAGATAGAACGTACTAGAGATTACAAGAGTAGTTAACAAATGAAATGTGTAGAAGTTACAAGTGACCTTAGGAAACATGTAGAATCTTCTGGAAATAATAAACAGAATTAAATAATTTTTGTCAGTGGGCGGGATTGAACCGGCGACCTTCGGTACCGCAATTCGTGACGCTACCCGCTGCGCCATGCTGGCAGACGGTACACTGGCGTTCATGCGGCATTGCTCCCTCTCGTGAGGAAAACAGCGTCCCGCTGTTAGATTTCTTTTGGGGCACGCTGAAGTGTCCTGGATCTTGATCTTGTCGTGGGTCCTCTGTATGGCAGTTCTGGAGGGCCCCTCCCGGTTGTACTATTATCTTCCTGTCCGACTTCCTCAGTATCCAAACCGTCCTCAGAGTCCTTGAACAAGAAGCTGGTTGTGCCTAGCTGCTCGTCAGGATTGTAGTAAGGCTTCATGCGGAGGACGTGAACAATGTCCCTTCGTTTTCGTCGTTTCGAAGACGGCTCATAATCCTCGACTTCGTATGTGACGTCTGACCGGCGGCGTATGACACGATACGGACCAAAGTACCGCTTCAGTAACTTTTCTGATAGCCCAACCTTCCGGACAGGGGTAAAAATCCATACGAGATCTCCTGGGTTGTACGCAACAGGTCGGTGCTTGCCGTCATACCGCTGACGGTCCTTCTCCTGGGTGGCCAGTGTTCGTATGCGAGCCAGCTGTCTTGCTTCTTCGACCCTGGTAATGAGCTGTTTTATATAGTCATCCTGAGTGTCGTCCGGCTGGAATGGGAACAGCGTATCCATTGTGGTCTCAGCTTCACGGCCATGGAGCAGAAAAAACGGAGTGAAGCCTGTCGTATCTTGCCTTGCTGTATTATAAGCAAATGTGACCACTGGCAGTATTGTATCCCAATCCTTCTGCTCAACATCCACATACATCGACAGCATATCGGCTAATGTCTTGTTGAAGCGTTCTGTGAGACCGTTTGTCTGAGGGTGGTATGCAGTTGTCATCCTGTGGACAACGTCGCATCTTGACATGACCTCTGATACTAGTCTTGACTGGAATACCTTTCCACGATCGGATATCATCACACGTGGTGCTCCATGCTTCAAAATAATGTCTTCTACTAGAAATTTTGCAACCTCTGGAGCTTCTGCAGTCGGCACAGGTTTGGTGACAGCGTAGCGCGTGAGGTAGTCGGTGCAGACTATTATCCATCGGTTACCGGCTGTCGACTTCGGGAACCTCCCTAAAAGGTCGATCCCAATTCGGTGGAATGGAACTGCTGCAGGCGGAATTGGTACTAGATGACCTGGAGGTAATTGCGGCACATGTTTCCGTCGCTGGCACTCTTTACAGTGACTCACATAATGCTTGACAGATCGGTAGAGACCCTTCCAGTAATACCTGCGTCGGATTCGGTCCAGGGTCTTCACAAATCCCAGATGACCGGATATTGGAGCGTCGTGGAAATACTTGAGAATAGCTGGCTGGAGATGAGCTGGAACGACCAGAAGCCACTTGGGGCCTAGTGGATCGTAGTTGTTCTTATACAATGTCCCATCTATCAATTGAAACTCTCCTTTGGCCGGTTCTCCTTTCTCCAAGGCGTCTATGGTTCTTAATAACTCTGAATCTTCCCTCTGTTCAGCTGCAACGTCACCTAATTCAGCGAGGGCTGAAATTCCATTCATGCTGTTGTGTTCTATTAAAGGATTCCTTGAAAGGCTGTCGGCATCCTTGTGTTTGCGTCCGTTTTTGAATACCACCGTGACGTCGTACTCTTGAAGTCTAAGTGCCCATCTTGCTAGTCGACCTGATGGATCCTTCAAGCTGGTTAGCCAACATAAAGAATGGTGGTCTGTCACGACGGTGAAAGGTTTGCCGAATAAATACGGACGAAACTTGTTGATAGCCCAGACAACTGCGAGGCATTCTTTCTCGGTTGTAGAGTAGTTTATCTCGGGCTTAGAGAGTACTCTTGATGCATAGGCTATCACCTTCTCAGCACCTTCCTGAATTTGCACAAGCACTGCACCGATCCCATAACCGCTGGCGTCAGTGTGAAGTTCAGTTTCTGCATTCTCGTCGTATAAGGCTAGAACTGGTGCGGAAGTTAGAGCCTCCTTAAGTGCCTGGAAAGATCTTTCTTTAGTTTCATCCCAGTAAAACTTGGCGTCTCCCTGCAAAAGTTCTTGCAGTGGACGTGCCATGTTACAGAATCCTTTTATGAAACGCCGGAAGTATGAGCACAGCCCAAGAAAGCTTCTCACATCACGAATGTGCTGAGGAGTTGGAAATTCCATGACTGCCCTTACTTTTTCTGGATCAGCGCGGACGCCATCTCCGTTGACCAGGTGCCCCAGGATTTTTATCTCTTTGGCGACGAAGAGGCACTTCTTCGGATTGAGGCGGAGTCCTGCAGTCTGAACACACTTCAGCACCGTTGACAGGCGACTCAGATGTTCTTCAAATGTTTTCGAGAAAACAACAATGTCATCTAAATAACAAAGACACGTCGTCCACTTAAGGTGTCGAAGTAAGTTGTCCATCATGCGTTCGAATGTGGCCGGAGCGTTGCATAATCCGAATGGCATTACTTTGAATTCATAGAGGCCATCAGGTGTAATAAAAGCCGTCTTTTCTCTGTCAGCTTCGTCAACCTCGATTTGCCAGTAGCCTGTCTGCATGTCCATGGTTGAGAAGTATGTAGCTCCTTTCAAGCAGTCTAAGGCGTCGTCGATGCGCGGCAGTGGGTAGACATCTTTCTTTGTGATTTTGTTCAGCCGCCGATAGTCGACACAGAATCGCCACGCACCTAATGAAAGGTATTGCAGAAGACATGTACCAAGCTCTTCTGATAAAAGACGTCGCTACGACGGAAGAGTTCATCAAGTGGTGCCAGCGGATTGAGGAGATGCAACAAAGGAGGGTTGGGCGAAAGAAGTATGACAGACTTCCCAACGTAGTCCCTATGGCAGTTGTGGAAGACCAGCATGACTTTGCGTCTCTCATACGACAAATTGTGAGAGAAGAATTACAACAGTTCATGGCAGCTGGGACTCTTGAACCGAGTGAGCATCAGATCATGGCCATGGATGTAAGCCCAGTGGGTCATGAAGGGGCCGACGCGGCGGAAAAAGAGGTATTTCAGACAATAGCTCCTGTCTGCCGAGCCAATCGCACTCGACGTGAAGAATGGCCTCGCCCTGATATGACGTATGCCGCAGCTGCCAAACGGCAGCCTAGGAACCGGCCGACACGGCCACAACCAAATCCTCCGGCACCTATGACGTCCCGCAGACGAACGGACGTCTGGAGGACAGAAGACAACGCGCCAGTATGTTTCCACTGTGGCCGCCCTGGACATGTCGTACGATACTGCAGAGAGAGAAGACGAGTATTTGACGATTATTTTGCCGCAAGACGTCCGCCATCAGAACAGTTCTACCCCAGGCAGCCACCCGCTGACGAGTTCGGTCGACCTACGGGAAGAAGCCCATCGCCGTACCCTAGACGAGGTCGATCCCCGACGCGCCGCTGCCGTTCATCGTCGCCGGACAGAGCTACCAGCCGCTCCCCTAGCCGCCGCACGCAGGAAAACTAAGCAAGGCGACCATCTACGGAGGTGAGGCCGCCGCAGATGAAAATCCTCCATGGATGACAGTCACTAAGATGTCGGGAAATCTCATCAACGTTATAATCGACGGCCAACCTGTCCGGGCGCTGGTTGATTCAGGAGCTTCTTTCTCCGTATTGTCGGACAATTATCGTCGCACACTAAAGAAGACAATGTTCCGTGATACGGGGGCAACTGTGCTAAAGGTCGCAAATGGAAAGTACGTCCAGCCAGCTGGAGCTTGTGTCGCGAGAATAACCATCAACAACAGGACCCAGCCAGTTGAATTTGTCATTTTAACAGAATGTAGTCATAATGTCATCCTTGGATGGGACTTCCTTAAGGCATCCCAAGCTGTCATTGACTGTGGAACGTCTGAGCTGCAAATTGAAGAAGTCGTTGCGACGGGTACACGTAACACAGAATCTTCTGGGAAGTTATTCGCCGTTGACAACGTGACAATCCCGCCGTTCGCAATGAGAAGAGTCCCAGTCAAAAACACGGACGACCGCAACCTTGAAGTGCTTGTCGATAGTAGAAAGTTTATTAGGCTCACGAAAGAAATCTACATACCAGCGGCTATCATAAGCATTATCGGTGGTCGAGGAGACATTTGGATCACCAACTGTCACGAGCAGTCACAAATTATCCCCAAGGGAATGTGCATAGGGACAGCTGAACCAGTCCAGGAGGGCGAGCTCAACGTCATTAACGAAGATCCATGCTCTGTTACTAGTACCGACAACACGCTGGAGGAAACAACTATGGAACTGCCAATAGGGTCCGGCCTGACCAAGGAACAACACCACCGGGTGTTAGCTATACTACGCCAATTCTCTGGTGTATTCACACCCCAGCAAATAAAAGGTCAGACGAAACGGCCCACGATAAAGCATCGTATCAATACTGGGGATCATCCGCCCATTAGCCAGCGCTCGTACCGATTGTCACCAGTCGAAAGACGAATAATTCGAGAGGAAGTGGAGAAGATGTTGCATAATGACATTATTCAACCTTCGGAGAGTCCTTGGTCATCTCCGGTGGTCCTCGTAAAGAAGAAGGATGGTACGTGGCGATTCTGTGTCGACTATCGGCGGCTGAACAAAATCACAAAGAAAGATGTCTACCCACTGCCGCGCATCGACGACGCCTTAGACTGCTTGAAAGGAGCTACATACTTCTCAACCATGGACATGCAGACAGGCTTCAGTCATATTCGGGTTGACTACGTTGCATAGGGCCAAAACATCCTGTATGTAAGATTGCGTCGGCTCCCCATGTTGTTGGGCCCGGTTCTTCAGTTGTTCTTCCGCCGAGCGGATTTGTCGCTGGTGGTCCCCAAACGTTTTCTTAAGTTCCGTCTGGAACATTTCCCAGTTATTCAGTTTATCTTCGTTGTTCTCGAACCACTGCTGGGCGGTTCCGTCCAGATAGAAATAAACATTTGCCAAGCACATGGTATGATCCCACCTGTTGTACTTGGCGACTCGGTCGAACCCTTTTAGCCATTTGTTAGGGTCCTGTCCAGCGTCTCCAGAGAACACCGATGGGTGTCGAATGTGCAGCTGGCTTGCCGCCATGGGTTTCCTAATGACGCGGACTTTCGGAAGGACGTACTGAGTATATCCTTTGTAGTCCGGTTCCAGTCCGTGTAGGCGGCGACTTTTACGTTGCCTAATCGGAGCCACGATGATGCAGCTGTTGCACAGGGTACCCGGCGCCTCCACCAAACTATGTCGCGTTGCAACCGGGGCAGGTGTGAATTCGAAGGTTACTTGTCAATGAACACAGCACTTAAACTGAGAACAGGTTTATTGAGAACTCAAACATACACGCAGCACTGACTGCCTCTTGGGCAGAATGCTCTTCTATTTATACACAGATAGAACGTACTAGAGATTACAAGAGTAGTTAACAAATGAAATGTGTAGAAGTTACAAGTGACCTTAGGAAACATGTAGAATCTTCTGGAAATAATAAACAGAATTAAATAATTTTTGTCAGTGGGCGGGATTGAACCGGCGACCTTCGGTACCGCAATTCGTGACGCTACCCGCTGCGCCATGCTGGCAGACGGTACACTGGCGTTCATGCGGCAATATAAAAAAGAAATGTACTAATATTCTATCCAATTTAACTCGTGGTTCTAAGAACAAAATTTTGTCACACAGTTACAAAATTTAACAGATAGCTTACAAAGCCTTGAAGGTATCAGGTATTAACCATCAAACTTGGGATGAACTTGCTGAAGATCTTGTATATTGGAACAGTTCTATCTATTATTCTGTTGATTATTTTGAGCAGAACATGAAGAGGCCTAATGACTTACAAGGAATCAATGGCGACTGAAGTGATTCACATAGGTAGTGACAAACCTGAACTTTTTCAAAGAATTTTTGATCTTCATTTTTGAAGTAAAGATGCAAGGAAGAACAGTTCAGTGTTGACTAAGAATTTAGTAACTTAAATATTTACTACATTTGAATGTCTCATTATCTGTGTGTGCTGCCAGATTAAAGAAATAATTTTGAAATTGTAAGAATCAATGGTAAATGCCCAAAAGGTAAACAATACGACAGTGGAGACTTTCCCAGCATTATGATGGAATGAGTTCTTCACAGGGGTTCAGCTGGATAGTGTCATAAAAAGAAAACATTTCAACAACTGGCTTGGTTGTCTTTTTATGAAGCTATCTGGCTGAACTCCTGTGAAGAATTCATTTCATTTCAAGGTAAACAATGACTGATCAACCAAAAATCGAGGAGCTGAGCTACAGTCAGTGCTGGGTTACCCATTAGGCTCAACTAGGCAGTAGCCTGCCGTGCTCAATTTTTAAGGGCCCCAAGAAAGTCTGCATTTTTTAATTAAAAAATGAATAAAATAATCCAAAATAAAACAATTGAAATATTATAAAAACCATTATTCTTTTGTTTTACTATAGTGTAAGATAAATAAAAGTAATATATGAAATATCATAAGCTGTAAACTTCATTTGTTTAATTGAATAAAAAATTGATCTATTCAATTTGTTAACTGTGAAACCCTATCTTTGTTCTTACAAAATAAAGATTTAAAAAAAAAAAAAAAAAAAAGACAGAAGGCTCCATGAATTTTGAATGCCTAGGGCCCCATACTTTCTTAATTTGGCACTGCATGCAAGACACAGCCATTGCATTCAATAACAACAACAGCAATGGCACACCACTTACAGCAGTGAAACACATTTCAATTGAGAGTCATTTTCTGCCACATGCATTCATAAATTTATGTAATACTCCTTCAAATGAACTAAAAAATAGAAAAAATATTGCCTACTCGCACTGATAAAGTTAGTTGAATTCCTGTATTATCCAGCAACAAATCTGAAGTAGTGTTTCTTTTTTTTTAAAAAAAAAAAAACAATATAGTAAGGACAAGCAATAAAATCAATAGAATTTCGTTTAATCATCAATGACCATACTGGAGGGGTGAACGTTCAGCAGCAATTTGTGTAGAAACATTATATTTAATGTTATGATTGATGATTTATTTACATATTAAGTCACATAAAACAAAATAATACTAAGAATCACTATCCCAAAGAATTAAAACACTAACACAAGCAATGCAAAAAGTCCATTTTTGGTTCTTTTTACGAGCAAATAAATCAATAACTTTCTTGTTGAAAATGTCAGTATTACTCACAAATAATTTTTCACAAGAAAGCATGCCTAAAGTAGTCCTCTTTCAT
Organism: Vandiemenella viatica; assembly: GCA_031002005.1. NCBI lineage: Eukaryota > Metazoa > Arthropoda > Insecta > Orthoptera > Morabidae > Vandiemenella > Vandiemenella viatica. Next base: position 22,000,909 of record CM061920.1, on the reverse strand, counting down.
CGTGTTTCTCAGAAAGGTTTTTACCCTTTTCATAACAGAAAAATATCTTTTGGCTACTAATACAGACATATTTATTGTTATCAACAGTTTTAATAATTTTGATGTTTCTTGAAATGTATCAGTCAGGCCATTTTCAATATTGAATTATAATCATGGAATGGCACCAGAAATAGCTCTTAATTCTGGTCTTAAATTACACACTTCTAGTTTGCCATGCAATCTTTTCTCTTCCAAAAACAGGTACTCCCTTACCATATCACTGAGGTATTTGGCAGAAAATTTTGTTTGATAACTTTCAAATTTTTAAACGTCAATTAAATTTGATGCTGTGAGATGTCCCATAAACTGAAACCTAGTCTTTATTTCTGAAACAATGGCATTACAAACTTCAAAGATTGTCTCTTTCGTTTCTCAGAATCATCACATTGCCATCTTTTACCAGGAATTTTTTCCTATACTTCAATTTCATCAATAATGCCACTGGCCTGCTCTCTAACTCTTTGAATAGAAGTTTCAGAGGTCTCCATAATAACTTTAGCTTTTAAAGGATAAATGTCTTTCTTTTGTAGTTGTTTAAAAACTATTTCAACATGTGGTATTATCTTATTAAATAGTGTTAAAAAAGTTCTTTTCATTTAACAAAGTTTTATATGCACATGCTTGTTGAAGAGTAGAAGGCAAATTTCTTCACTGTTTTCAACAGCTTCCATTACATCTACTAAAATATTTCTGTATTCGTAAATACAGTTGATTCAGTGAGAGTGAAAATTCTACCTGGTTCGTGATGCATGTGGTAATGTTTTCTACAAAAACTTATCTAAAACTTTTGTTCTTTGAGAGTAATTTAAAAAGAAAGAATAAATTCTGGAGAGGAAAAAAAAATGTGCACTTGTAATTGATGGAGGCTGCTTTTGACATTAAAAGAGTTAGCTGATGTACATAGCAATGAATAATATTTGAATGAGGGTATATATCTTTAATTCTTTTCTGCATTCAATTTAAATTTTCTTTCAATACAAAGGCCCCATCAATTAATTTTTCAGGTGATTTTCCAATAAAAAAAAGTTCTTACAAAATAAAATCTGCAATTGCACTAACATGATGGCCATCTGGGTTCACGAATTTCTAAAATCTTTCTACAGGGTTTCTACCAACAATATAGTGTAACACTATAACTAATTGAAATTGACAAGACATGTCTGTGCTTTCATTGGCTATTATGGAAACAAACTCAACATTGTAATCTTGGTTGTCCGGGTTGAACCACGTCAATTTTTCGAAACCTAAAGTTTTGGCCATCATTTTGTGGCCTTCTTCAGTGTACTGTCATGGCTGGATCTGCTGCCGCCCATATATAGCTCCCGAAGAACGCGCTAACCATTTGGAGTGACGACACTCAAACTACCGGTCCGATGGGGGCCTGCATCCCGCGTTTTCCTGATCAAGCATGACCATATTTGGTCAAGTTGTAGCCCGCCGTCCACGTTCATATTATGTGGTCTTTTTTTGATTTCCAATTCTTCTCTGACACGCCAGGGCCCACCATCTGCTTTCTTGAACCAATACACTGGTATCACTGAATAAAATTGCGTGCCCACTGTCAGCAGAATGTTGTGCTACAACTGATTTGCTGACGTCATTATTTTTAAGATGTCTCATGTGTTCACACAGCCTTTCCTTGACTGTCCATCCAGTTTCGCCAATATACACTTGGCCACAGTTACAGGGTATCTGGTATACGCCCGCTGTCTGCAACTTCTCCCTCTGGTCTTTGACTTTTAAAAGCACATCAGAAATCTTCCTAGGCACTCTGTATATTGGACAGATATTTTTCTTCTTTAAAAGACGGCCGATTTTATCTGTCACCCCGTGGACATAGGGTAATACTGCCGTGGGTCCATCTGTTCGTCTTCTGGCTTCCACTTCCGGTGTCGGAGCACAGGGTGATGCTCGAGGTGCAAGCCTTGCGGTGGCCTTATTGATGACATCAAGGCTGTAGCCGTTGGCCAGAAACATCTCCTTTAAAATTTCCCTTTCAGCGGCTATGCTCGCTTCGTTGCTGACTATGGAAGCACGGACAGTTAATGTTTTTAAAATTCCGCGTTTCACTGCTGGATGGTGGTGAGAGGCTGCATGCAAGTAGCGATTCGTGTGCGTGGGTTTGCGGTAAACTCCTGTGACCTAGGAAGCCATATTCCTTCCAGTTTCACGATAACGTCCATAAAAGGAAGTTGTTTGTCCACCTCAACTTCTAGGGTGAATTTAATTTTGTCGTGGGCACTATTTAAGTGTTGGAAAAAAGCCTGGAGGGATTCACGCCCGTGAGGCCAGATAACAAATGTGTCGTCCACGTAACGCAATCACAAAGAAGGTTTCAGAATGTAATTGTTGACCACTTCAGCCTCAAACTCCTCCATATACACATCAGCCACAATTGGAGACAGTGGGCAACCCATCGCTGCTCCCTCATTCTGCAGGTAGAAGTCTCCTTTGTATTGAAAGAAGGTGGTCCTAACACAGAATTCAGTCAGTGACGCCCATTCTTCTGGCAGACTGAGATATCCTAGTCGTTCCCTGATGATATTGATGGCTTCATCAATTGGCACGTTTGTGAACAGTGATGTGACGTCGAAAGCTAACTAGTAAGTCGCTGTCTTCCAGACGTCTGTCCTTGATCTTGGTTATAAAATCAGAAGAATTTCGAACTGTAAAAGTAGAGCTAGTCAGATTCTTTAGCTTATCTGCCAGATATCTTGCCAGCAGGATGTTGTTAAGGTGGAAAAGGAAGGTTAGGCCAAATAGTTTCAGGTGACTTGTACACATTGACTATCATCAGATTTTCAACTTTTGCCGTGATGGTATAAAAGTCATTATCAGAATTTACTGACAGGAGTTGGCAATTTGGCAAATCATTTTTGACATAAATTGCGAGGCCGTACTTGGGATGAAAATTGGAGGCTATTAATTTAAAACCTGGTATTCTCCCTCTGCATTGTATCTGTTGTTCGTCTGCTGTTTGAGTTTCTTGGAGCACAATGACATCGACTGCATATTTCTGTGCAAGTCTCATAAGATAGCGTTAAATTTAATCCTTATAAAAAATTTTTGTATGTTCAATAGTTTCGTTGTAAAAAAAATATTTTCTAATATTCCAAAAACCTGTTAATAACTCTTACAATTTTTCAGCTATGAAACTGAAATAACTTTTATTTTCCTGCTGATGGGCTGCTCTTTCACTTGATATCAAGCAAGACAAGTTTACTACATTCAAAAGGGTGAAATAAAATTCGTCAACCAAAAATAGAATTTCACTAATTAATATTTTCTAATTCTTAAAGTTATCAATCTAAAAGTGGCTTTGAAGCATTCTACATATTCAAAAATGACTACTGTGCAAATTTAAAGGTTTCTTCTATTAATTATTACTTTTTTTTGCAAACTCCTCCAAGTGAATGCTTGAGGATGATGCAACAGATAATACTATCTCAAAACTAAAAAATCTGATTTTCTAGTTTGAATTAACTTAGTAACTGACTTTAAAAATGATATTCAATGTTATACAATTGAACTCGCTGTTCTCAGAACAAATTTTGTTAGGCAGTTACGAAATGTTTAGGTTACCTTGAAATTTGCTACAATTCCCTGCATTACACCTAACCAAGTGTCAAAAAAAAAAAATTCTTTAGCTATGTTTACTTATGCTGTGAGAAGTTTATATTGTTCAATACAGAATATGTTCAAATAACCTCCTGCTTGTGGCACATCCTGAGCAATGCTTTAAGAGCAGCAAAATGTCACACAGTGGAGAAGCAACATGTTGGGCACAGAAATGAATTTACCGTTCCATATCTTGTTTGGGTGTTAAATTACTTTCACAAAAAAGTTTGATTGACTATTTTTAAATAGTGTTCAATATATGCCCTGTGACATTTATCTTTAAAATGGTACGTATATGAATCACAAAAATATTAAGTTGAAAAATTACTGTGGTTCTTGGAAGATTTTCAAAGAAGTATTCTCATGAAATTCATTAAAATCTGCATTAAATGATACATATGAATTTTGGTTCAAAAGCCTTATTTACTGAAATATTAGACCTTTAAAAATCATTCATTTAGAAATTTTACAAAAACCACCAACTCCAGAAAAAGTGCTATAGATTTACTGGAAACTTTAGTAGGCTCCATATCACTGTAAAGAATTTTTTGATACTATAATAGAATTGTTGCCTAATGTCTTCCTTCTGTAAAGAATTTCTCGATCAGTAGATAAGAGGGATTAATAATTTATTATTTGAAAAGCTTTCACAAATTTATGATTGTAATTGAGGGGTGGGGGTGGGGGGGAATTTCTTTGTTAAACACCTTCAGTAAAAACATTTTGGAATAACATTTGATAGTAAACTCAGTTGGGCAGAACACACTGGGCTTGTTGTTATGGATAAATATCTTTCCAGAACTGTAAAGAGGGAAGAATTTAAAGGCACTAACACTGTAAACTGATAATATAAACACAATCTTAATAATAATAAAGGAATTTCCAAGTCACAATTTAACCAACAGAGTAAAAAAAAAAAAGTCAAAAATAAAAACTATAATTTTTTAGTGGTTGGAATTGCCACATTCATTTCCATTAGTAATACTGCTGAAGACAATCAATTTTAGGTACAGTTTGTTTTGTCCAAAAATTTTATTTAACAAGACAGACCCTTTGAAATTCTATTTCACCATGTGCTCGTCATGATTTGAGCCGACAATCAATAACACCTTGAAGTTAGTCATTTAGTAGATAAACCAAATTTAACTAGGAAAACAGACAGTCAGCATTGAGGAATATTTCCTGACAATACTTAGAGACTGTAATCAAAAGAGAAGTGTATTTTTTTAGAGGAAAAAAGAAAATAATTTTTTAAATACAATAGTTAGCAAGCCAAAATATGCTCAAATGATTGAGAAAAATTCATATTATAATAATATTGCAGTAACAGTTTAACAATAAGTTTGAAATTTAAGGATGAAAAATAGGATTTTTATATCTGAAGTAAAGAATGATATCATAGAAACGTCACAAAAAATGTGTGTCGTAATCAGCTGTGCGCCAAAAATTAGATTGAGAAGGGAAGGTGGAGAAGATGACTCAGAAAACTGAGAAAATTTCATTAAAAACTATAACATATTAAATGAGATATTAATTTTTTTTAGTTTGAGAGCACATTTAATGTGGGGAAATAGCATCAAAGTTGAAAAGTAAAATGAGAAAATGAAAGAATTCACCATAAACAAAAATAGTTACACAGTGGAAAGAAATGTCAGTTGGAGGAGGAGGTTAAAAGGAATCCTGTGATGGTAAAATCTTGGCGAGGAAGTAAATACTTTAAAATGTAATTCAAATAACTAAAACAAAACACTTAAAATTAATAGCGGCAAAATAAAATAGTTTGAGATAAAGTTTATCATAATATAACGTATTTAGCATAAAATGGTCTACAAAATGATGAAGTTTCAGAAAGATTGGAGCAAAAAAGAGAAATCAGGAATTGTTGTTCGCACACTTCAAGCATTTATAAACCCCTTGATGTCTGCCTCAGTAAGCAGTTTGAAGGCACGCTTATTCTGTGCTGGGTGATTCTATGATTTCGTGAGAGGCATTGGGCTTGTAATATTTTCAACATGAAGAATTGGAACATATAATTTTTTCCAGTTGAGAAAAGGTTGTAGACTCTAAAATATTTCAATTGATGTGAACTTCAAAGTTTAAACATGAGCTGAAACTTTACATGTCATGAATTTTTTGGGGTTTTATGAAAGCTTTCCTGGAGAATTGATGTTTTTGCTGTTTTTGTTACTTTAGGGTGCGTCAACAGCGGGGTCATTAGCGCCCTAACAATTACCAGCTATAACTGTGGCTTAAGACTGTACTAAAATACCGTCTGCATGGTTGACTGTAAAGGGGTCGGCCATACAGACAGCAAATAAATCAGACGTGCCTTTAAAGGGGCCACCAGTACTTTAGACCGTACAACACCTGGATGACTGTAAAGGGGCCAAGCAGGTTCACAAGAGAATTAAAAACACTACATGTCTCACTGGCTGTATAATGGCCAGCGAGACATGAATTATAACAATAAAAAAAATAAAAACAATACATATGGGTGGATGGCTGTAAAGATGTCACATATCCATCCTAAAACTAGGCTGATCTGCCTAAAATTTTAGGTACTAGATTGGCCAGAACACAGAATTTTAAAACACCCATCACACTGCTGGTCTCATTGTTTAAAATAAGGGACAGAGCATTGGCCAGGCCAACGTCTGCTCTCAAGTCCAAAAATAATACACAATCAATTAAAATGTGTCACACCGTCATAGGTATGCCTCAAGCATCACATTCTGGAGGGTCCTCCCGGCGGTGAAGAAAGCTGTGTGTCAGAGGACAGTGCCCTATACGGAGGCAAGTAAGGAGAACCTCATCCCTCCTCGCCCACTGGAAGGAGCTGCTCCACGGCTGAACGGTTGGTTTGACAAGCCGGAGCTGATTATGCTCTACCCCCAGCCACTGCCTCTGCCAAATGTCAAAAACAAATCTTTTCCCCGCAGAGGCAAAGTCAGACTTTGGGACTGGATCAAAGTCAATTCTAAACTTGTTGCAGGCTAACTTGGCAGCTTCATCAGCTGCCTCGTTTCCCCTGATTCCCACATGACCGGGTACCCAGCAGAATATGACCTCCTTTCCAGAAGATTGGAGGGATCAGAGGGTGTCCTGTATGTCCTAGGTACAAGCTTCCCATGGCCTGTATGCAGCTGAGGGAATCGCAGCACATGATGTACTTCGTGCCGCAACTTACTTTCATATGCTGGATTGACTTTAACAAAGCGTATCACTCTGCAGTGTATACGCTGCAACAGCTATTCAGTTTGTAATTATAAGTCACTCGAGGGAACACTACAGAGCAGCCAACTCCATTAGCCTGCTTAGACCCATCCATGTATACCAGGGTAAAATCGCGAAACTGATTTAAAACATCACTAAAAGTTCGGGTAAAAACCTTGTCAGCGGTACACAGCTTGCTGTAATGTGCCAGTTCTAAAACTGTTCTGGGCCTCTTTAAAAGCCAGGGAGGAGATTTACTCCAACCCTGGTGATAAAAAGAGGGGAGCTCAGGCCCATATTCCTCTAATATAGCCTTTGTATGGTAGCTGAACGGTTTAGTTGCTCTTTGATGGTTGGCATAAAGCCGTTCAAAGTTAGGATGAATAACTACACCATACATGGGACTGCAAGGAGTTGCGGCAATATGTATTTATTTTTATTTATTTATTTATCAATCTTGTATCATGGATCCCTGCTGAGGAAGGACCTCTGGGATGTGAAACATGTCATGGTTAATACATCTACATACAATATGAGTCATAAACATAGTACAAACACATATATGTTCCAAAGACAAATAAAGAGAATAACAGTAAACATTTAATTTTACAACTGAATAATAAGAAAGTCATATTGAATACAATTAATTAATTTTTTCAAATTCTTGAATAGAGAAGGAGTTTGTAACACCCTTCTTGGCGTACCAACCAATAGATTTTTTTAATGCCTAATTTGCATCATGGGAGGTCAGCCCCATTTTATATATAATTCAGGCCCTTCTCTTCCAAATTTATTTAAAATAACAGCACTTTACTGCTATTAAATGCCGTGGTTTAATTTCTTCAAAATTAATTTACAAAGCCAACTTCACAGCTAATCTCAATATTTCTAACACACACAGAGATTCTATATTATTATTGAATCCAACGATATTATTATATATATTTACTACATTATTATAAACACTACTGTCTGTGGAAGGCTGTTTAGAATTAAACATTTACATCTTTTTTTTTTTCTTACAGATTATTTATAATGAAAAGATTAATACACACACACAAAAAAAAAAATCAATTTAGGAATTATTATAACACATATGTTATAAGTTGCCAATAAGATAGTCTCTCAGTTTTTTTTAAATATGTCTTTATTATCTGCAGACTGTTTTATACTCTTTGGAAGTTTATTAAACAGATGTATACCAGAATAATTAACTCCTCTTTGTACTACTGACAGTATATAGCGACACACCATGAGGAGACACCGGTGGCTGGCAAGCGGCAGCTCACCAGACTCAGCACAAATGCTGCGTATCGGACTGGTGCGGTATGCATCTGTGGCGAGACGATTTCCTGCATGTTGGACACTATCCAGTATACAGAGATAACTGTCCCATGCCAAACCATAGACAATACAACCGTACTCCAACTGCAACCGTACAAAGGCTCTATAAAACTGTAACAGTCAGGAGCGGTCAGCGCCCCACGACCTGCCACATAGACATTTTAAAACATTAAGCGCTTTCAGGGCTCTGGCTTTAACATCTTTAAGATGTGGCAGCAATGTAAGCCTACTGTCTAAAATGAGGCCCAGAAACCAAATAGTTTCATTAAAACTTAAAACGCTGCTCCTCAAGGTAAAATGAGGTTCTGCTAAAAGGCTTCTACTAGCTAAAAAGCCAAAAAGTACACACCTGGTTTTCTCAGCCGAGAAATGGAAGCCAGTGTGTACTGACCATTCATCCAGCCTGTTCAACACAAGCTGCAACTGTCGCTTAGCACTTCTCAGGCTAGATGATGCACAAAAAATTTAAAAGTCGTCAACGTATAAGATTTTTTTAACTGCTTAACGTCTCTTAACAGCAAGGTCTTTAGAGATGGGAAAGGATGGGGGCAAGGAATGGGAAGGAATTTGGCCATGGCCTTTTAAATAAAGCATCCCAGCATTTGCCTGGAGTGATTTGGGAAACCATGGAAAACCCAAATCTGGATGCCCGGACGGGAATTTGAACCGCCGTCCTCCTGAATGCAAGGCCAGAACGCTAACTGTTACACCACCACGCTCAGTCCAACGTATAAGAAGTACTGGATAGGCCTGCTTATAACAGTTGAAATGCTGTTAATTGCTATTGCAAAGAGGGTCTCACTTAAAACCGAACCTTGAGGAACACCGTTCTCCTGACTAAAAAGGTCTGACACTTCTCTACCGACTCAGTACTGGAAGCAATATCGTGATAAAAATGATTTTAAAAAACGTGGAAGATTTGCCCTGAAACCCCATTCATATAACTGTTTTAAAATTACATGCCACCAGCTAGTATCGTATGCCTGTTCGATGTCAAAAATACACCCACAAGGTGTTGGCTGCGGATAAATGCGTCCAGTATTTCCACTTCCAGTAGGATCAGATTATCCCTGGTGGAATGGAACTTCCAGAATCCACACTGAAAATGGCTCAGCAGTTTACAGGACTCGAGACACCAGACGAGGCAGCAGTTTACCATCCACTCTAGTGTCTTTCCGACGCAGCTCATTAAGGCGATGATACGATAGCCACCTGGCGACAACTTGTCCTTTCCTGGTTTTAAAATTGGGATTAACGTTGCTTCTTTGCATGAGTCGGGGAAGTGTCCTCTGGTCCAGCTATCATTAAAAATACCCAGGAGGTACTCTTTAGCATCTTTGTTAAGATGCCTCAGCATCTGGTACCGGATCACGTCAGGCCCTGGCGTGGTATCCTTTGCGCTGTTTAAAGCAAACTCCAGCTCCCAGTATGAAAATGGGCTATTATATGCCTCCAAATCCGACGAATCAAAGCATAAGATTTGCCTGTCAGCAGATATTTTCCGTTGCTGGACCTGATGGCCCAAACCAGCAGATGAGGTGATGGCAGCGAAATACTCTGCCATCAGCTGCGCAATGCTTCGCTCGTCGGTGACTACACACCCCTGATCCAGTAATCCAGATACTGGCAATCGAGAGTACCTCCCGGATATGCAGCGGATTGACTCCCATACTTTTGTTGATAGTGTGGAATGGTTAATGGTGCTCACGAAGTTCTGGCATGACCTCTTTTTGCTCTCCTTAATCACATAACACATCTTGGATCTAGTAATCCAGAACACTGCGAGGTTGTCAGGTGTTGGCTGCAACCTAAACCGGCACAAGGCCTGTCTGCGACCCTGAATAGCAGAATGACATTCATCATTCCACCAAGAAACGGGTGTTCTGCACAGCACCCCGGAACTGCTAGGCATGGATATATCAGCTGCCCGATGAACCACTTCTGTAAAGTGTTTCACCTTGTCATCGGTGGTCTGGCACTGTTCGAGTATGACTGACCGGCTATAAAGTTGCCAGTCAGCTATGCTGATATTCCATTTCCATGTCATAATTGTTTCGCCCTGTTCGCAATCCATGTGTAACCAAATTGGGAAGTGGTCACTCCCATGGAGGTCACAATCACCTGCCAATGTACGGAGTCCGCAATAGATGGAGAGAAAAGAGAGAGATCAATGGCAGAGGACGAATCGGAAGCAGTAGTGAAGTGCGTCATCTGACCAGTATTTAGGATGCACAAATCCTCCTGCTCCAATAATCTACAAATCTCTTGACCTCTGGGACAATTGGTGGTCGAACCCCAAAACGCATTGTATGCGTTAAAGTCTCCTAATAGGAAAAAAGGTCGAGAGAGTTGCCGAGTGATGTCAGCCTGCTGACCGCAATCAACTGGTGACCCCGGCGGTAGATATATTGAGCATACCATCAGTTGCACTGGTCCTTGTATTTTAACCGCTACTGCTTGTAAGGCAGAAGTCAGAGCTATAGGCTTGGAGTGGACAGTATTCCGTATAAACACAGCCACTCTCCCCTTCCCTCGATCACCCTCGGTATCGTCCTTTCGGTAAATGTCAAAACCTCTTAGGACAGGTTGATGTGTCTCTTGGAGACATAGACACAAAGTGTCAGACTGTGCTAAGAGTTGTAACTCCTCTTTATGAGCCGTAAAACCATTAATGTTACATTGGAGTATGGGAGCCATCCTACCTGTTTGGTTCCACCCACCCCAGTTCGGGTCACTGTCTGCTGAGGAACGGGACCAGGTTGATCCATTAGCATTTCTGTTTCTTCTGGCTCCAAAGGGACAGACGTCTCCGACTCAGTTGACTCTTCTGTTACCTGCCTGTTCTTCCTCTTCTTCTATGCCCCTTTTCCTTTCCTCTCCTTACTACTAAGTAGTTTGGGAGGGAACAAAGAGGGGGATATCAAAAACTGAATTGGGTCTGTTTGCCCCGGACCTTATGATCACCGCTTTTAATAGTGGTAGCAGTTGTTATGGCTACTCCTGTCACTGCACATGGTGGAATTGGTGGTGGAGTGACTTTAACTGTTTCTGCTGGTGGAACCTGCAATGCTGCTGCTGGTGTGGTTGAGGTTGCAGACATGTTGCTACCAATGTCCGCGGTCTTAGATGTAATGACCTTGGTGGATTTTGCACCGCATTTGCACTGACAAGAGCACTAGTACTTGTGCTCATGTCTGTAATGGCCGTCTGGGTAGCAACACTTTGTTTCCTGACAGGAGCTTATAAGGTAGCCTTTAGTTCTTTAGAAGCATCCCCACTATCTACCATCAGCAGCAAAATATTCTATAAATCGATTTATGCTGGACTTAGAAATTTTGAGAAGAGTAATTTTCAACTTGAAGGAATTTCCCTGTATTCACTTCAACAGTTAAAACTTATCATTAGAATAATTTTAAAGTGTATTCATTATATCAGGAAAAAATTATTTTAAGAGATAATTCAGTTTGTTCATGTTTTAAAACATGTAATTAAATTCAAAGAAAATTCAGATAACATCACTTTTTCAGCATAAACAACATGAGAATAATTATTAAACATAAACCGGTTTTTCTTTTATGGCTGCTTGGTGATTCAAACCCGATTTTTGACATAACTAATAACTTTGCAATTACACCACCGATCATAATAAAAATTACACCATTGGAATCAGGAACAAACGTAGAACACATTGACACTAATTTTTCCACGATAATTTGTAATTCAGGAGGGTTGCATAAACCACTTACACTTTGGGTATTCACTAATTACTTTTCGGAAACTTTTTACCATTGCGCACTCAAACTAAATCCATTTACAAGAAAGCTAATCACCTGAGAATTTTTGCTAAACACTTTTTGTAAACCTTAAGGACTAGGCTACACACGGGTAGACTTTGAACATATTCTATAATTACATTATGTTACACTATTTTTTGGTAAGCATTAGAACACATAGATCATGCGGCTGGGGGTATATAGGTAGAGGCCCAGGCAGTCTCATGGTCTGTAACTGGGAATGATGTGCGTAGTGAACCTGCGCTGGTAGGTTTCGTGTGTGTGTCAGTTAGACTAGGATGGGAGACGGAAATAGTTGAACCATGCTAGGAACGCGTGTCGGCCATGATGATTTTTCTTACCAAAGTCTTGAATTAACAACTACTATGAACTTATAAATTTGCTAATGGGTTTGGTCAGTGAATTCTCCTCTTCATAATCTGCAATTTGTTGAGAAACATTTCGTTTGATTGCCTACTCAACGGTAACTGCTTATTTTCAAAATGTGACTTTAATAAATTTCTAATTTTTCATCAAAGTGAATTTCGACATGCTTAGTAGTGGACAGTAACATTTCCTCATCCTTTGGTTCAAATAAGCTTTGTGGCGGCCAATAAACTTTACAGTTGAGGTATCCAGGCTAACACATGGTCATTTAAAATTATATACGTAAATTCAGAGAACTTTCTTCAGGTCTACATTCAGATAAGGTACCTAAGCCTGATGCTACAACCCCATTATCAGTTTTGTTCCTTACAAGCTGAAGCCATCTTAGAAAAACTAGTTGCAAAAATTGGAGTGGCGAGCAACTTGGCATTATTTTTAGCTTCCCCATAGGGAATCTGCTCTTTGGTCTTCAGCTCCTGTATCTCACACTCTTCAAGATACACTTGACACTCCCTACTCCAGGCCGGGTGTGATCCGGAGCAGTTGACGCACACTTGTGGTAGCGTACAACTGTCACCCAGCTCATTTGCCCCCTTGCCGCATTTACTACAGGTGGGGCTGCCCTTACATGATGCAGTAGTATGTCCAAACTGCTAACACTGGAAACAGTGCATCGACTCCGGAACGTTCAGATTTATGTAGCCTGCTTTAATGTTCTTTGGCAGTACTGGAGTGCCTAACGTCAGGACAAAGGTGACAGTCTTATCAATACTGCCATTCACCTTTCATGTTATCTGACGTACCACAACCACTTTCTGATCTTCCCTCTCCTTAACAAGTTCCTCGGTCCCTATGTCAATGATGTCACGGCAGGTGACTACGCCCTTAGAACAGTTCAGGGATTTGTGGAGTTTGCAAGTAACCGCAAACTCCCCAAGCTTCACACAGTTAAGGAGTGTGTTAGCCTGCCTACTGGTGGATGATTCCAGCAGCAGCGTCCTGCTCCTCAGCTTCTTTACAGAGTTCAGGGTCCCTACGAGATCCTGCAAATATAAAACGGCGACACTTTCTCGGACGATCCTTCCTTTCTTTGTATTTCAACAAAGGCGTTCGCAATCGAACAAACCTTTCCGTTACTTTTATTTTCTGAAGTGGGGTGGAGGGGGGGCTATCAACCCTCACCCGCTTCTTAGAACTGGGTGTATTTATATTAGCATTTATATTAGCCTGCGGCATACCCGTACCACAGTTTTTTTAATTGGTTTTAGTGAGGGCCTGAATTTTGGTCCCAAGAGTATAACCAATTTAAAAGGAAATGCTAATACAACAGGGGTGCGCAGGTGCCACTGATGTTGTTCGCTAGCGAGTGATCAGCCTCTCACCCATGCACCTCTTCGGCATGTGTCTGACCTTGAGGTTGAGGTTTTTTTTATTGAGGTTTGTACCGTCCTCGTGATCCAGACGATGAAGCCAAGATCCCCATTCTCCTAGGCACACAACATTCCACCACCATACCCTACGGTGGTCGTTCAAGCATGGTAGGAGTTTACGGTGTGGGAAACTTGCAGCGCTCACAAGTTTCCAGCTCAGGCACCGCGGGTTCACCAAACCCGTACCTGGCATTGGCATACCAGGCCCCTGCGAGGCTGGAGAATTGTTGGTTGTGATGATCTGCTTTGTTTTTTCTTCCTTTTTATATAAGTATTGATTTAGTTGATTATAGGTTCAATATGATTTATGTCTTTTTTTACTAATGTTATTATCTGTTGAAATGTGGTTATTTTATTACTAGGAGAGTAGACTATGGATGGAAGGGGTTGTATATTTTTATTCCATCTTGTATACAAAACTGTTACAATTTAAATTATTAGATTTATTTGTTAATATTTACAATTAATATGTTTAATATGCCTCTCGTTGAGCTTAAATAAGGGGTTAAAGGACCAGTTTTTCAGGTTGAAGCTGAATATAATAATTATTTTTTTCTATAACTTTTTTGTATAATTCTTGCTATAATTATTACAAATATAGGAAGAGTGAATGATATTGCTGCTCTAATGATTACTATAATAATTATCTTGAATTTTCAAATCTTTTAATTGGAAGTTAACTGTGCTATGAGGGTTATGTAAAAAGTAAGGTTCCCAACGCTGTAAACTCGCTGCGCGAGATGCTAGGCCAAATTTGCCAACACCGCCGTCTGTGCAGGTTCCCCCACTCTAGATCCCGCCCAGGTAGAACTCACTGTGACGTTCAGTGCCGGCCTAACAGCCATCCACGATGGAGCTCCCGCTTGCCGTCACCGCCAGGTGCGAAGTTCGTGCTGTAATCCAGTTTTTGCACGCAAAAAATTTACCACCGGTTGAAATTCATAAGCAGTTGTGTGAAGTTTATGGGGAGGCGTGTATGAGTGTTCAACATGTCCGAAAATGGTGCAGGGAGTTCTCTGAAGGACGCACAGACATTCATGACGAGCAAAGAAGCGGTAGGCCATCGACCTGTGACGAAGATTGAGCGAATTCTGCTCGAAGATCGGAGAATAACGATTCAGGACCTGGCTGTCCGGGTTCCTGAAGTTTGTGAAAAAACAGTTCAGACAATTGTGACGGAAAGATTAGGTTATCACAAGGTTTGTGCGCGATGGGTCCCGCACATGCTTTCTGAAGCCCACAAAGCCGATCGTGTCAGGTGTGCCCAGGAGTTTCTTCGAGAATACAACGAGAATACTGAAGATTTCCTAGACTCCATTGTTACCGGGGATGAAACATGGTGTCATTACGTCATCCTGGAGACAAAACAACAATCTCGTCAATGGTGCCATACTGATTCGCCGAAACCGAAGAAGTGCATGCAGTCGCTGTCCACAGGAAAAGTGATGGTTATGTTTTTTTGTGACCGTAAGGGCATTCTTCTTGCTGACTTTATGCCTCAAGGGAGCACAATCAATTCGGACAGGTATTGTGAGACTTTAAACAAGCTCAGAAGAGCCATACAAAATCGACGGAGAGGAAGATTAACAAAAGGCGTAAGATTGCACCACGCTAATGCGCGCCCGCACGTCTCTCGCCAAACCAGGGATTTGATCGACAGTTTTGGCTGGGATCTCGTTGATCATGCTCCTTACAGCCCTGATCTAGCCCCAAATGACTTTCATTTGTTTCCAAAATTAAAGGAACACTTGGGTGGACAACGTTTCACAACTGACGAGGAAGTGAAGGAAGCGGTCACCAAGTTTCTCAATGGACTGGCGGCAGACTTCTTTGAAGTCAGATTTCAAAAAAGGATATGTCGGCAGCAAAAATGAATGGAAAAATCTGGGGATTATGTTGAAAAATAGTTTAGAAATTAAGCTTTCCAATAATGTATTTTTCATTTTAAATAAATCATGTTTTACGTTTTAAAAAAATATGGGAACCATATTTTTTACATAACCCTCGTATTTATACTAGATAAATTTATCTACCTCACTAATAAATTGAGAAATACAGAAATAGTCATACTACATCTACAAAACGTCAGTATCATGCTGCTGCTTCAAGTCCAAGATGGTTAATTTTATGTTGAACTAGACATATTATTAGGAAGGTTGCTTCAATAACTACATGAATTCCATGGAACCCTGTAACTATAAAGGATGAAGATCTGCAATAGTGAAATTTGCCTCTCAATATTCATATACTTGTAGTATGGTAAAATACATGCCTACAAGTACCATAATAACTGTACCTTGAATTGATGGGGAGTGGTTAGATTACATTAATCAATTTTCTGCTCATGTTACTGTAATACCTGAATTTAATAATACAACTGTATTTAGAAGAAGAATTAGTATTGGATTAAATGGAATTACTCCATTAGGGGGCCAATTTATACCAAGTTCAACAGCTGCAGCTTGACTTCTATTGAAGGATGCTCAGAAAAATGATACAAAGAATATTACTGCTGATGTAATATATAGGATTATTTTTCATTGTAATCCTGTTGACACAGAAAAAGTGTAGAGTCCTTGATAAGTGCCTTCTCATATTATATCACTGATCAAACAATGCTATAAATCATATTAGAGCTCATGTTATCCCTTGGGAAACTCAGTGAGTTGGGGATATTATTTACTTACCCAAAGATTGTAAAAGGGAGTAAAGCAACTGAAAATCTTAAATAAATATGTTTGTACTGGTAAAAATATATGGGAATAAACCTGGGAAATTATTGAA
Source organism: Vandiemenella viatica (assembly GCA_031002005.1). Taxonomy (NCBI): domain Eukaryota; kingdom Metazoa; phylum Arthropoda; class Insecta; order Orthoptera; family Morabidae; genus Vandiemenella; species Vandiemenella viatica. Next base: position 21,984,321 of record CM061920.1, on the reverse strand, counting down.
TAAAATTATTACTAATACAAAAATAAATATGGTTGTTATTCCATTTCTTCTATTATGACCTAGTAGCATTTTAAATTCTTTATGCAATGATAAAAGTATATTGTTCCATAATGTTTTGAACTGAGACTGAATTAATCAAAAAGTTATTGGAATGATTATTCCAATAACAGTTCTTATTCAATTTGTTGATAAATTTATAATATTAGTTGAAGGATCTAATATTTAAAACAAAGTACTCAACATTTTCAATTTATTCTTTTTTTAGTTGAGTATTTTATATATATATATATATATATATATACAGGGCGTTCGCCGGGAAACGCAACCCTCCCAGTCTGTTGCCGTCGGCAACTTGCTCGGTCAGCGGGGCCAGCGGTTCCCGCCACACGGAACCGTGAATCACCGCACTGTTTAACACCTCCGCTGCCCCAACAGTGCAGTGGCACAGTATAATGGGACCCTTACATGGTTAAAAACGGTTTCTTTGCATTGTAGCTAGTTCGTGACTTCAGTCTCTTATTAATCAGTGTTGTGAATAAACGTTTCTTTGCGGTTTGGCTGGTTTAGGGCTTCATACTCTTACTAATCTGTACCGTGTTTGAGTGTGAGTAAAATTATGGTACGTTACAGTTTGCAACAAAGAATATTTCTCTACGATACATATGTGAAGAAGAAGTCGTTTAAAAAGTGTCGCAGTAAATTTCGTCGCGAATATCCTGGCGCTTTACTGCCAGCTAAATCAACAATTCTGCGTCTGGTTAAAAAAGTAAGAGAAACGGGTTCATTTTTTAACAAAAAGAGACTGTCGGTCAACCGTATTCTCACAGAGGAGAAAGTTGACGATATCGCTTTTCGACTAGAACAGTCACCCAAAAAATCATTAAGTCAGTTAGGGCAGCAGGCAGGCGTATCTAAGACGTCAGCTTGGAAAGTAACAAAGCTAGTTCACTTAAAGCTGTACAAAACAATTGTGGTGCATAAAATTACAGAAATAGACCAGGGGCCTAGGATTAGATTTTGCAACTGGTACCTGCAGGGTGTCCACGATGGCACTGTTGATCCGCAACTGACGTTTTTCTCTGATGAGGCCTGGTTTCATCTGAGTGGTTATGTTAACACTCAAAACAGTCGACACTGGAGTTCAGAAAAACCAAATACTCTACTCCAACTGCCATTGCATGACTTAAAAGTGGGTGTTTGGTGTGCGATTAGTGCTTCGAGAATCATAGGTCCAGTTTTCTTCCGTGAAACTCTTACTTTCGCAAGATATATCGAAAATATTGTGAAACCGTTTTTCGAGAAACTTACTGAAGAAGAAAAATTGTACGGCTATTTTCAACAGGATGGGGCGACAGCTCACACCGCTAGAAATTCGCTTGCTGCACTTGACGAAGTGTTTTATGATCGTGTAATCAGCCGTGGGTTGTGGTCCGCCAGATCACCGGATTTAAACCCTTGTGACTTCTACCTTTGGGGTAAACTTAAGGGTAAGGTGTACGAAGGAAATCCTCACACATTGGAAGAACTTGAGGAAAAAATCTATCAAGTAATAATGTCCATTGACAAAGGTGAAATCCAGCGTGTGTCTCGAAATATGTTCAGAAGATGTGAAATGTGCATTACACAAGAGGGTCAACACTTCCAGCATCTTTTATAAGGTAAGCTAATGAATTATGACACATTTAAATGCTTAGCACATACAAGTTTATGAAGCGTAATTATTGTGAAATAGTCCGCGGCCGACGGTCGAACAATACCGGAAGCTGATCGCTCGCTCGCCGGGAGCAGTTTCTTCCTTGTAGCGCTAACAGTGGGTTGCGTTTCCCGGCGAACGCCCTGTATATATAAACAACTGATAATTCAATAATAATTTTGTGAGTTGAATATAATAACAACAATCTAAAATATGAAATCTTATTAATGGTGGTATTTGAGGTGATATAATAATATCCTCCATTAGAAGTATTTGTTAATTTACTAAAAATTGAGTCATTACTAATTTTAAGCCATCTGACATAAAAAATATTAATTTATATTATTATAAAATACTGACACTTAATTGTTTTATTTAAACTAATTTATCTTATTACGCTTTTCATTCATGATAATATTTGTAGATATTTTTTCAATTACAATGGCTATCACAACGTACCCCACAAATCTTTGAACATTGGCTGTAGAACAGTCCCTGAAGATTATTATTAATATAGTTCTGAGTCATGGCACTGGCGTCTCTGTGCTTACTGATGCCCAAAATACTCATAACCTAAGGAACTGTAACACAAAAGATGAACTATATAAATGACATCCTCTGCTCTCACCAATGGAGAGTATTGAAAAACTGAGTGTGTTCAAAAATCATTTGTCCAATAAAAGCAGCAAGCACTGTATGATGATTTAATCTTTGGGACATTGTTAGTTACAGTTGTCAAAATAAATGCAGTAATTCAAATTTTTCATTTACAGGTAGACACTGAATGAGACAGACAAAAATTGTTATACTCAACATTCTTTCCTTATATCACTGAGATCCTAGTTTCTGTAGGAACAATGTGTGCTCTCTCCATCTATAATTATATTGATAAGCTAAAGTTTGCCTACACCAGGTGGTAAACAGGTAAAATTGAGTGTACATTTAGGTGCTATAAGTCATTGGAATACCAACTAATAATGTGGGACCCCTCTCACACAGCAAACTGCAGCAACCTGACATGGCACTGACACAATACTTCGTTGGAAGTCCCCTGAAGAAATATGCAGCCATGGTTCCTCTATGGCAGTCATCCATAAATGCAAAAGGGTTGCCAGTGCAGGACATACTAGATGAACTGATCTTGTTCCAGATAGGTGGGTCATAAACCAGAATTTTGTTCATTTGGCACGCGTAATGACCTGAGCATTGCAGCTTGGCAGCCATTCCAAGGGAGGGACATGAAGAGGAGATAGCCATGTTCACAGCCATTGAAAATGCTTCCGCTTTTTCATTGTTGCCACAAATGAACAAGAAGTAACATCGTCTATTGCACAATGCATAATTTTTTTTCGTCAACAAGTGAAATTTGTAATAGACTCCAAGCACAGTTTGGAGATGTTACTCTAAGTAAAACCCAAGTGTTTGATTTGGCCAAGAAGTTTTTAAATGGTCGTGATGAAATGGGGAATTAATGCCATAAACGGCGTCCGGCGACCATTGTCAATGACGCCAATATTCAGGCCATGTGTGAGCTTGTGAAAGACAATCATCGCATTACTGTTGCCAAGATAGTATCAGGGTGAACATAAGTGTTGGAAATGTCCGTACAATTATGTCAAATGTACTCAGATACAGAAAAGTATCGGCAAGGTGGGTCCCTCATCTTCTGAATGAGGCACAAAAGAATATGTAGAAATACATCTGTCAGCAACTATTGAATCACTTTGAAGAAGGAGAGGCTTTTCTAGACCCTATCGTGACCTGCCATGAGACATGGGTCCATCATTATAACCCCCCCACCCCCCGGCCCCCAAATAAAAAAAAAAAGAGGAAGAGTATGGAGTGGAGGAAAGTTACAGAGGGAGCGCTGATCAAGGTCAAGACCTGACTGTCTGCTGGGAAAGTTATGGAAACTGTGTTTTGAGACTCAAAAGGTGTATTGTTGATCAACTTCCTTTTTTTTTTTTTTTTTTTTTTTTTTTGCTGTTGTCAGTCTTTCGACTGGTTTGATGCAAACCTCCATCCTTTCCTATCCTGTGCTAACCTCTTCATTTCTACATACCCCATACAGCCCACGTCCTCAATTATCTGCTTCATATATTCTAATCTCTGTCTTCCTCTACAGTTCTTACCTTCGACTGTTCCCTCCACTAACAAATTAACCAATCCAGCATGTCTCAAAATATGACCTACCAGCCTGTCTCTTCTTTCTGTAAGCTTCTTCCACAACCTTCTGTTCTCACCCACCATTTCCAAAACTCGTTCATTTCTTACTTTGTCTGTCCACTTAATTTTCAGCATTCTTCTGTAGCGCCACATTTCAAATGCTTCAATTTTCTTTCTTTCCGGTATTCCTAAAGTCCATGTTTCGCTACCATAAAAGTGCTGTGCTCCACACAAAGTTTTAAAAAGTTCTTTCTAATTCCTAGATCAATATTTGAAATTAAAAGGTTTCTCTTTTTCATGAAGGCCCTTTTTGCTAATGCTATTCTCCTTTTAACATCATTCCTGCTTCGGCCATCGGTTGTAATTTTACTTCCCAAGTAACAGCATTCTCTTACTTCTCCTATTGCATCTGATCCTATTTTTTATATTTAATCCACTAGTATTGGTATCATTTCTGCTACATTTCATCACTTTTGTTTTGCTTTGATTTATAATCAGCCAAAAATATTCCTTCAGTATTTTGTTCATGCCATTCAGTAACTTCTCAATATCCTCAGCCCTCTCTGCTAACAACACAAAGTCGTCAGCAAATCATAGCATACTGATTTTTTCTCCCTGAAAACTTATGCCACATGGATATTTTTCTTTGACTTTCTTCATTGCTTCTTCTACATACAAGTTGAATATTAATGGGGATAGACTACTGCCTTGTCTCACACCCTTTTTAACTGATGCATGTCTCTCGTGATTCTCTACTTTTATTACAGCCACTTGATTCTTATATAGTTTACTAGCATTTGCCCGCTGCTTCATGCGCGCGTGCCTTGGCAGGTGTAGAAATTATTTACAGATTTTATTCTCTTATCAGACATTAACGTGGAAAGGCATGAACTGTTAATGTATTCTGAATAGTTTCGTTAGTTTCGATTAATACGTTAGGTTCGGTTTTCATACTGATGTCAGAGAGTTGTTTTATTTCATATTTTAACGTGATGCAATTGATTCAATAGTAGAAAAGGTTCCTGAAAAATTAACAGTAGTAATTCGTGGTTGTAATTATTGTGCGAAGTATAAACATTTATTGTTTAGAAAGGCTTTTATTTTTGCGTTATAAGTAAATAAAGCAATGCTTAAGAGAAATAATATACTATCTTCAGCATACTTCGTAGGTCACTCATTGTAATGCCTCTGTGTAGACCACGTTTCTGGTCTGATTGTTCATTGTACATATGTACAGGCGTGATCTGCCACTCACCCTGGAGCAAGCAACGTATAGCTGGCCGTGCGAGAAACATGGTGTCCGAAGATCAATGCCTACGGTTCCTAGTGTCTGTCCCTGTTAATTGTCATGGCAAAACATAACGTTACGGGAAATTGTAGGCGCTTAAATTTGAACGGGAAGTTTGAAGGAACCAATGGTATTCGTGGAAGGAATACTTCTTCTCCTCGTCCACATCCTGTTAAAATAACGGCCTCAATGATGTTTTTGTGCAATGATTTCACCAGAAGTGGATATAATGAAAAATATTGTTTCCATGATACTTAACTAAAAAAAGTTTATTTTTAAATGTGGATACCGAGGATTGCAACATAACCGCGGTGCCATAAATTTATGTAAATATAGCAGTAATCTACGACTTAGTCCTCTTGGAAGTGTGCTGAAATATAAAAATTCGTTACCAATAATCACAGCATCTCAATTTTTCTGATTTATTTATTTTTTGTTGTTTTTATTTTTTTTGTTTGGATATTGGTTTTATTTTATGTTGATACACCATCAATTATTCCTGCTTTAAAATAGAAATTTACGTGAATTGGAGCTACTTTGATTTCAAATCGTCGTATCATTACTGTCATTATTTCAGTCAGATATAATTAATCCAAAAATGTCGAGATGTGATCATGGTACAGTTTATGTAGTAACGTGCATGTAACTGAAACAATTATTTCTGAGTGGCAACATTATGGCAAGTTGTGAATCGCTTGAAATGCAACCTGACAGCTGATATGATGCTTTGTTATAGGCCTAAGAGACGATGCCTGCAGCTTTATAATCTACGCGTGTAGCATTAGGATATGAAACATTTTTAATTTAAGTTTCTTTCAATATAGCCGTATTTTCTATGTAATTATTTCAGTCGCATGTAAGTACCTGGCGAAACAACAGCCTGGACCAGATGACAATTGACTCGTTTTGTTTAGCATCAGGCATAACGGGTTTAGTTTTAAAATTTACGCGGTGTAGAATAGAATTTTAGGATGCCTAGTTATATTTGAAATAAAAATTCGTTACCAATAATCACAGCATCTCAATTTTTTCTGATTTATTTATTTTTGCTGTTTGGATATTGGTTTTTATTTTATGATACACCATCAATTATTCCTGCTTTAAAATAGAAATTTACGTGAATTGGAGTTAATCTTGGTTTCAAATCGTATCATTATTGTCATTATTTCAGTCAGATATAATTAATTCAAAAATGTCCAAATGGATCACGGTACAGTATATGTACTAATGTGCATGTAACTCAAGCAATTATTTCTGAGTGGCAAAATTATCGCAAGTTGTAAATCGATTGAAATGCAACCTGGACAGTGATGACAGCTGATATGCTTTGTTATAGGCCAAAGGGACGATGCTTTTAGCTTTATAATTTACGCGGTGTAGCATTAGGATAAAAATTATCGCAAGTTGTAAATCGATTGAAATGCAACCTGGACAGTGATGACAGCTGATATGCTTTGTTATAGGCCAAAGGGACGATGCTTTTAGCTTTATAATTTACGCGGTGTAGCATTAGGATATGAAATTTTTTTATTTGAGTTTCTTTCAATATATCCTTATTTTCTATGTAATTATTTGAGTCGCATGTACCTGAATTTTCGGATGCCTAGTTATATTTGCACGTTATAGCCACGAGACATATTAATCGAATAAAGTACTTCCAAATATGTGCAATTCCGCACAAGTCATTATGAAAGAAGTATGTTTTATTACTTGCTGATATTTATAATAGCTGTTTTTCAGACATCGCTCTTCGAGAAAAAACTGAATTTCGTATTAAGTATTGGCTTATTGTGGCTGTATTGTACAGCGTTCACTTAGCAATTTTGTTCCAGAGACAAACTGTATAACAGTCTACCAGAGACAATACGTCTTCAATATTAGTAATTCAACAGACCTGTTACGATTCAAGTAAATGCTGATTATACTTGATTCACGTATTCTTTTTATTTTGAAGTACTGCGGTCCAGAAAAATGAATCGCAGAAGTAAAAAAAAAAAAAAAAAGGAAATCCTAAATTTTGTCAGGTCTCTTTATGAAAGGAGTGACCGTCTGAATGTGTATAATTATCTGTGGTCTACAGTTTCACATTTCTGAAGTTTTTTACTGACTTGCTTCTTCCCATGGTACATATTAGTCGTTAGCTACTTCTGCAGATGTTGATCAGCAACATTAGCTTTAAAAATTTGGAAACACCATGCAAATTGATGCGGTAGTTTTTGCGTTATTAGAGATCAAGCCTCACTACAAACGCAGCTTGCTTACAGATTTATAATAGTATAGATATCAAAGGTATATCACCAGAGAAAGGAGAATTATGAATGATAGCATGAGAGATTTACTTTTACACAAGATCAGTGTGAAATGAGAGTTTAGGATGGTTTTTTGGAATACCTAGAAAGTGATTCACACTCAGAACAGATGCATCTGCCATAGATAGCAAGGCTTTACTGAAGGGAACATTTGGTGTGGAAGGGATGGCAACTGTCAAAATACACGTGGTTGGTTTGATGTGCTCAGAGGTGTGGAGCACACCTTGTCATAAGGCAATGTCCACATAAAGGAAGGTGATGAACTTGATGGTGTGATGGTTGTTGAGGGAATCGAGGAAATCAATGAGGTGATCTTCCATACGGGTCCAGATCATAAACATATCATCAATGTATCTGAACCACACAAGAGGACTGAAAGAGTATTCGCTCTGAAATTGTTCCTCTAGACGACCCAGGAAGATGTTGGCATAAGATGGAGGGAAGGGGGTGCCCATGGCAGTGCCGCGTATCTGGAGATAAATTTGGGAATTAAAGGAGAAATATTTTTTAGAGAGGATGAAGTTGGCTAGGCATGTGCGAAAGGATATTCTGTGAAGACTATATATCACAGAAATGTTGAAGGGAACTGAGGCTATGATAGTGGGGGATGTTAGTGTATGAAGAAGTTTTGTCAACAGAGACAAGGATGAGTCTGGAGTTAGATGAGTGGGACTGTAGACAGATGCCCACCAGAAATGTGGGGTATCTTTGATGTGAGAAGGAAGTTTCTATATGAAAGGTTGGAGGTGTTGATCCAAAAAGGCTGAAATTCGTTCTGTAGGCGAATGGTATGCTGTAACTATAGGTCCACAAAATCATCCACTCCTTATTTCTCAACAGTTCCTCACATCCACCCTGTCCTCAAAATATTCCTTGAAGTGAACATCACTCTAGAACATAGTGCCATCCAGTCCTCTATGAACATCAAACAACAAATTTACAACAGTACCTGCACTTGCACAGTTGCCAACCCTTCCACACCAAACATTCCCTTCCATACAGCCTTAGGCCACTAATAACCTAGATGTTGACATCCCTAAAGCCCTAATAACAACAACAATCCATACAGTCTTGCAATCTGTGGCAAACGCATTTGTTGTGATCCTGTATCACTTTTCATGTATTCATAAAATCTATCCCAAGCCCAAATTTCCCACTGCTTCCCTCCTGACCAAACTCTCATGGTATCACCCATAACTCCCATTCTGTATTCCATCACAAAAGACTACCATCTTACACAAGTCATCCAGTGTTTACTACAAAACAGAAGGTTTTATGTCACCCTCCACAATAAGAACAGTCGATGGAGAACTCAGAAGAATGGCCTCCCTTAGGGTAGTGTGCTGGCCCCGCTCTTGTACAACATATATACAAATGATCAACCAATTCCTGGAACAAGAGCATTCATTTATGCTGATGACACAGCAGTTGCAGCTCAAGGCACAACCTTTGAGGCGGTGGAGGTGAAGCTGACAACAGCTCTTGAAGATATGGCCAAGTATTATGATGCTAATCACTTGAAGCCCAACACTGGAAAAACACAGGTCTGTGCATTCCATCTGAGAAACAGAGAAGCTAGAAGGAAGTTGAACATCAACTGGAGGGGCAACAACTACTACACTGCGATACTCCAAAATATCTAGGAGTAAAGCTTGATCGATCTCTCACATTCAAAACCCATTGCGAGGATCTGAAACTCAAAGTATCTGCCCGAACAACATCATCCGGAAACTTACAAGTACCTCCTGGGGAGCACATCCAAATGCTTTGTACATCTGCCCTGGCACTTAGTATCTCTGCAGCAGAATACTCAGCACCAGTTTGGCAAAACTCTTCACATGCTAAGCAGGTTGATATAGCATTGAATGATACTGGTCGCATTGTAACAGGTTGCCTAAAAACACTCCTATTAGTAAAATATACCAAATCATGGGTATAGCACCACCTGACATTCGCAGGAAAACAGCTGCAGAGAGGGAGAAGAGGAAACAAGAAACAGACCCCAGACACCCTTTGTTTGAACATGAACCTCAACCCACAAGGCTGAAGTCAAGGAAGAGCTTCGTACAATCAACTACAGCCATAACATCTTCTACTGGAGCACGCCGTCTAGAACTATGGCGAAATTCGTTGCATGAAGAACAGTGGAGGAACATCAAAGAGGCACCGGCTGCGTGGTGTAATCAGCCATATGCTATATGGAAGGCTCTAAACAGATTAAGAACTGAAGTGTGCGATGTAGATATAATATTAAAAAATGGGGGTACACTACTGACAATGATCTATGTGAATGTGGTGAGCTTCAGAACCCACAACATCTTCTGATATGCAGGAATCTCCCTGAAACCTGCAATACCGACGACCTTTATAGGGCAAACAAGAAGGCTATCAAGATTGCGGAATTCTGGTCACATTCCATTTAATTGTGTTTATAGTTTAATATTAATTAATTAATGTTTTTTTTTTTCAACTTGTAATGTTATGTCCTGGACATGAGAAATAAAATAAATAAAACCTCCTAAAGCTGACCACAGACCAATATTCAACACTACATACTCTCCTGACCTGAAATCCATTACCCAGATGCTTCACCATGGGCACGACTTATGTCCCCACCGACCCACCCCAGCACTAGTGTGAACAACATATTGATGACAGCACATAACTTCTGACTCCCCTAGATTTCCTCTGGGATCTTACCCCTTCTGCAGAAAATGCAGCATGCATCCAGCCACCACTATCTATTCTAATCCTGTCACAGGGGAATCCTCTTTTATTATTGGACATGCCACCTGTGTTACCACTCACCTAATTTACCAACCTTCCTGTCTTCAGTGCACTGCTTTCAGCATCAGTCTCACCACTCAACAATTGTGCTAAAGGATGAATGGCCACAGGGAAACTGTTTATACTGCCAACCCAGACCAAGCAGAGCATTCTATGCCAGCTCATATAATTTTGACAATCTAACACCTGTTTCCTGGATACTATTACCTCTTCTGAACTCAGTAGATGGGAAATGCCTAGATATATCCCTGGCCTCAACCTATGCTAAGACACCACCTGTCACTTACAACACTTACAAATTTGCAGTCAATTTGCATATATCTATATATTAATATGTCAAGTGAAAACTTCGGATCCCTTTCTAAGAATATTGTGCACACGGAGCAGTGTGAGATTTGGCATAGTTAAAGTTTTTAAAGAGAAGAAGTGCAGAAAGATAAAACTTATGTATAATATGTGTAACAAATACATTAAATTAAATCTAACATAGATTTTTTACATTCAATTTTTTTAATGGAAACGATTCCTAGTGATTTTGCCAATGTATGCCCTCTTTGGTCAAAGAGTAAAGAAAAAAATACAATAAGCACAGTTAATATATGTGCTACAAATACATTATTAAATAAAAATAAATTCACACACATGATTGTGTGTGAGCGTGTGTGTGTGTGTATGTTTGTTTGTGAAATTGGATCAGTTCAGAATCAACTATCTGACGTGTATTCCCAACATTAAGATACTCTGTGGTCGAACAAAGCAGTTGCACAGACAAGAGATTAATCTTTGAACTTATAAAAGAAACATTTTGGAAAGGAATATTTTGTGTATTATAGTGAATTTGACATCCTAACTAATAATTTAAATTGACTATAGTCACGTCTAATGGCTTCTAAAAAAGAAAAAGAACTTGGATTTGTAGTTAAAAAAAAGTTAGTACATTTTTATTATTTAAAGGAAGAAGAATGCCTATTTGCATGAAATTCAAAATTATAATATACCAAATTTAAATAGCGAAAAATAAATTATTTTGATGGAAACGTTCAAATTCACGCTAAATGTAATTCCAAGAAATTTTAATAGTTTCGATTGTGGATTAATATATTTACAATGCTGGTTTTGCAAAGCAAAACAAATTGAATCAGAAGTCACTGCAGGTGAAAGGACTGCATAAGGGTAAAGCAGTATTACTGGCCTTAAGTAAAAAGAATATTTTAAATAATTGTATGAGGGACTAAATTCAAATGAACCGTCGGTAAAAAGAAAGTAAAAAAATTATGATATTTCATAATTGCAATTCATCATTTGCTATGGTTAGTTCGGATACAGACAAGCGTGGAGTAAATTATAGGTCCAATGACTACTGTATATCAAACATGCAATAACAATATAATGTGCGAGATCTCTCGAGTTGGAATGCGTTGATACCTTTGTTCAATCATTCATTGCAATTAAAGATCATTGTCAGAGGGTTGAAAATCAAAATAAGGAAATTTGTACGCTCATTAAATTAAATCATGATTTACATATTTGGAGTTATAATGATGCAGTTCAAACTGATGTAGCTATAATATTCAGTATAGTTGATGATGAGTCACCATTTGATGGAAACATGGTTTTGTCTTAAAAAATTAAAGGTACCATTAAAAACATACCTACCAATGTTAAAAAAAAATAAAACTGACAATGAATTGCATCAAAAAATAAATACAAATAAGAGCTGGTAATTGTGCCTTTCCAACTGTTGTACTAAATTTTTAATTTTATAGGTATTGCAGGGAATTAAGCCAACTGGTACACGCTCGCAGCCAATGACGTCAAGTGTATACATAATAATAATAAAAAATTTATTGTCATTAAACTGTCATAGTATATATCTATGCTCGCAAAACGCAATAGAACAAATTTAAAGTATATATACAGAAGAAACTAAATAACTTAATGACATCAGGGTCGAGTTTGCCTTCATAATTTCGTCCATTACAATGATAAACAACAGCAGTGATAATGCGCTACCTTGCTGAACACCTTTCGTAGTCACAAACCAGTCTGAATAGCAGTCACCAATTTGGACGCAGCTTTGGCAGTTCTCATAAAGCATTCTAACTCTCATATTTGTTGGTATCTTTCGTTTGGACAGATGTTCAAAAGTTTATCTCTTGGTATTGTAAGGACCTTAAGCCACACCAGGGGTGGTAGTATCGCTTTAGCGCCTTATCTAGCAGTTCACTTGAAATGAATAAGTTCTCTGACGAAAATGTTCTGACTGACTTTAATAATTTTAAATGACCTTGTTGCCTACTTAGAAACTCAACTGAAATGCTTTACGGCCGCCACAAAGCTTTATGACCCAAAGCTGAGGAAAGTTTTTACTACGAAAATCACAACAGTTCACTTCAAGAAAAAGTTTTAAGTTTATTTTCAAAGTCACATTCATGAAATATTGCATTAAACAGTTGAGTAGGCGATCGAACACTCATTTTCAGAAAATTGTAGGTTGTGGAGAGAAATCATACCGAACGACCCCTTCAGAAAATTTAAAAGTTCTTAGTAGTCATTACATTAGCTGCCTATTATAACGACACCAACATGGCCGACATTGAGTGCAAGTTTCCACCAGCCGCCTTCCCGCTCCAAAATAAACTAGCGCGGATTACATCACATAACGCTCCCTGAGTAAAGACAAGACAAAACCGAAAGAAAGACATCCCCCACTACAAGGTCCCCACTTATATAGATGCCAGTTGTACACTGCCGCTTAGCAAAAAAGTATGTATATTGCACTAAACGATCTAGATTATAAAAAGTGTTCAAACTTTATCAGTGTGTAGACTTATCTGCCAGATGCTCGAAGGATGTTTAGTGAGAAATTTCGAGTGATTGGTTTAAATTTTTGGTTTAATTTAAGTAGTGATACCACGTCTTTGAAGCAAGTAGGGATTTCCCCAGTTCTAGAAAATTTTCGTACTTTTTAAGGTCACCTGCTGAATTACAATTAATCTAAATGAAATTAGTGCCAAAATGTTCTCCAAAAATTCCTAAGTTTAATGGTGTAAATTATACAAAAATCGGTGGCAGGATAATGAAATTACAGTTTAGACAAGATTTGGTAAATTAACTGTTTAGAAGTCATATGGTTTTTCGTTAATAATTATTAACATATAGTTTGTATCGAAAAAGTAAAATAATCGGAGTTTCCTTTGAATTTAATTACGTGTTTTAAAAGTTATTTTATCTGTGGAAATGGTCTGGTTTATTTACAAATAATTCTTAATTGACCCACGTGTGTTCAGTGACGAAATAATCTTTAAAATGTCTATAAAATCTGTTCTACTGCATGGAATGGTCTGAAATTTGGATATGTTATACCAGATTTTTGGTTCTTTCAGGAAATCTACTTTTTAGATCAAGAAATTACTAGGAATATGTGATAAAAAATGTTAAAAGTGAAGTGCATTTATCGAAGTGTTTAAAAATTTATTTAAGTTATGTACACGGTCACAAACTGCAAAAATTTGGTGAATTTAACTTTCTTTTGAATTCTTATTATTATAAAATTACTTTTAGAAATAGTTCAGAAATAGTTCAGAAATAGTGAAATGCTCACATAGCAAAAATCGATTGTTTGCAAATGGTACAGTAATGGATTATCCTATTCCAGGTTGGTTTAAAAGTTTCTGTATTCTTATAAAAAGTGTATTTAGTGCTTTTATTAAATGTTGTGGGTCTTTACTACTTTTAAAATGGTTTATTTAATAAATTAGGTTGTGGTATCAGCTTCTACATGAAATGTCCTCCCATAACCTGTGTATGCAATGAAAACTATATGTTTACTGTAAATTTACTTCCTCCCTTATACTTGAAGCTAAGAAACTAGAATTTACCAAAATTATAAGGTGCTTACAGTATGCTGTATAGGCCTTTCCAATATCTAAGAAAATACAGATGACATCTCTTCCCCTCTCCCTACTATGGTATACACCAAAAAATAAGGATCATTGATGCATACCATATTTAAAGAATTAATGACTTAGTTAAGGTGAGAATAAGGAAAAGTTAAAAACATATTCAGAGGTGAGTGGAAGAGGGGCATTCTGGAACAAGTGTTAGAGCAGAGTACAAGGGGACAAAACATATCATCCTAATTCGGCCAAATGATAGTTCGTGGCATCTCAGGTTGCATACGGAATCATAAAGCAGTTTTGATGCTTATAAGAGAGTTCAGTAAACCAGTGGTCAAAAATGAAGCAGGTTATAGGTATAAACTTAAAAGGGCATATATTTAAGAACTAGAAAGATATTTTGGGAACAGGTTCAGTATGTTGAAGGAGGGCAGCAGAACAGCGAAGGGAATGTGGAAACAGTTCAAGTATATATGAAATAGGAAAGCATGTTTATTCCAAATAAAAATAATGAAAGAGCCTATATACTGTACAGTGGAAAATGCACAGGACTTTTTCTTTTGGTATGATGCCATAATAGTTTTAATACTTGATTCAGTGAAATAACTATATTCTGAGAATGGTGAAAGTTTCTTTAGAAACAATCTGTAGTTAAATAAAGGATTGAACTTTGCTTGAGACATGGGAAAATTCACGTGTAATACTGTGTTTTCCTATTAAAAGTCGTGAACCAACATTGACTTTCAATTGTTTAGTTTTACAACCAGTTGCTTTCTTCTTCCCAAAGCGAAAAGTCAGTGTTAGACTAGTTTTAACTGATGACCAATCTCTATGGGGAAGAAGTGAATGATGAAACTGCTTGCACTTTCATCTAGATGATACCAAACAGGCATTATAAATTTATTATTAAGAGGGTCCAACTGCAATATTAATATACAAATAAATTTTTATAGTAAGTAGCCTAAAGAGATTGATAATAAGAAAATAAGCCAGTATGGAACATTTATAACAATTAAGCAATAAAATAATAGGAGCAAAGAGGAAAGCTAAAAATACCTTTATGTATAATGTTATGGCTCTAGGAACATAATGAAAGATCTATATAGAAACCTGAATAGTTATGTTATAAAACTGAGGCTAATCAAAGGTATTGATAAAATTATGGATATAAAAGCTCAGTAATATTGAGAAACTTTTGTAATGAGACCATTAAGATTTATCATTCATGGGCGAAAGGGAAACATCAGAGTAGGAGCTTCTTTGTATAAGTGAATATCATCAGTTTAAAAAAAATTAAATAGTTTCTGAAGACAAAGGTTATGAAAATATCCAGGAGCTGGTATGCATAAAATAAAAACATTATTGAAAACAGGCAAACATTACATTGTATGATTCATTCAAATATTAATATGGTTTAGTCTTGAGATTTGTTGCTATCAGAGGACTAGAAAATTGTCATAGAAATACATACCAGTATTCAGTAAAGAAGGTGACACAAATAACGTTGGAAATAAGAGGCTTATTAGTTTGACTTAAGCGGTAGATACATTATGGTGATCTTGATATGCAACCAAATCAGCAATTTGTGTGATGTAAGAAGGCAAAATCATAGTGGGATACGTACATGATATTTCCAATAAAATTGAAAAGTCAGACCAAGCTGATAGCAGTGCAGCACTGGATCTATCCAAATACTGCATTCCCTTGCTGAGATATTTGCAAAACTCTGATTCCTAGTGTTATTAGTCTCGTTTCGTTCTATGCTCCAGCCAGATACAAATTTGTCAACACTAATAATGACTATTCAACTCCTAACTTTCAAATCTAAATAAGAATATAGTTCTCCCTCATGGGCTTCATCTTGCCCATTCATTCTTTCATTACAGTAAACAGCCATTTATAAGCCTTTCTCAATTTATTTTTTAACTCATAAATATTGATAAGCTTAAAACATTTTCTTTAAGTAAGAAACATATGTTTGTTAAAGGTAGAAACATGGAATTGTGTTAACTTTTCATAAAAACACAATTTTTTTATATGTTGTAAGAGATAAAAATTCATTACTGCAAAATATCAGTTGTCTTGCAAAAATTTTAATACTATGCATTAAATTCTTTTGTATACTCACAGTTCATCTTGTTGTTCACTGCCTCCCTCCTCCGCAACCAGTAATTCATATTCTTCAGCTGCATAGCGGTCCCAGTCAGAAAGCTGTAGAGATTAAATCAAAATTCTATTTATTTTGCGTTAATTTTATGACATATGCCAAAATCTTATTTTACATATATATAGTACTGGAAATATGGAAAGTAAACACATCACTCACCAGAGATGAAAGCAAGAGGGATGTGTTGAACAAATAAACACAAACACACTTTAAAATATTTCCATATAAATCTTTATCATGTTTAGAGTTGAGATATGTGACAAGGGGATCAGAAGTGAACCCACCGACACACACTGTGTACACATCTGTTCCCCTTGTTATATGAGGCCTATCCCAAAAGTATACAATCTTCCTTAATAGCTTCACTCCTGACAATTTTAGCACCACATGCCCAGTATGAATGTCAACAAAAGCTTCACGAACTCCACTGATGCCACAGTTGTCGCCAGGACACCTTAATTCATATAAGTGTGCATTTGTTTTCAAAGGGTTATGTACGTCTGTTGCATTTTGCTATCGTAAAAATTGGTGGAGTGATTGGGCAACGAATTTGCTTTAAACTCGAAAAGAGTAGTGCAGAGTCCATCAAAATTATTAAGACTACATCTGGG